>LR738709.1:301095279-301124838 GCA_902687465.1 Secale cereale
GGGCGGGGACTGATAACCCACAAGTATAGGGATCGCAACAGTTTTTGAGGGTAGAGTATTCAACCCAAATTTATTGATTCGACAAAAGGGGAGCCAAAGAATATTCTCAAGTAATAGCAGTTGAGTTGTCAATTGAACCACACCTGAAAGTATTAATATCAGCAGCAAAGTATTTAGTAGCAAAGTAGTATGGAAGTAACGGTAACGGTGGCAAAAGTAACAGTAGCAGTTTTGTAGAAATTGTAACAGTGGCAGCGGAAAAGTAACTAAGCAAGGATCAATATGTGAAAAGCTCATAGGCATTGGATCAGTGATGGATAATTATGTCGGATGCGATTCCTCATGTAATAGTTATAACATAGGGTAACATAGTTATAACATAGAACTAGCTCCAGTTCATCAATGTAATGTAGGCATGTATTCCGAATATAGTCATGCGTGCTTATGGGAAAGAACTTGCATGACATCTTTTGTCCTACCCTCCCGTGGCAGCGGGGTCCTATAGGAAACTAAGGGATATTAAGGCCTCCTTTTAATAGAGTACCGGACCAAAGCATTAACACTTAGTGAATACATGAACTCCTCAAACTACGGTCATCACCGAGAGTGGTCCCGATTGTTATCACTTCGGGGTTGCCGGATCATAACACATAGTAGGTGACTATTGACTTGCAAGATAGGATCAAGAACTCATATATATTCATGAAAACATAATAGGTTCAGATATGAAATCATGGCACTCGGGCCCTAGTGACAAGCATTAAGCATGGAAAAGTCATAGCAACATCAATCTTAGAACATAATGGATACTAGGGATCAAACCCTAACAAAACTACCCCGATTACATGGTAAATCTCATCCAACCCATCACTGTCCAGCAAGCCTACGATGGAATTACTCACACACGGTGGTGAGCATCATGGAATTGGTGATGGAGGAAGGTTGATGATGAGGACGGCGGCGATCTCCACTCTCTAGATCCCCCAACGGACTCCAGATCAGCCCTCCCGAGAGAGATTAGGGCTTGGCGGCGGCTCTGTATTGTAAAACGCGATGAATCCTTCTCTCTGACTTTTTTCTCCTCGAAAGTGAATATATGGAGTTGGCGTTAAGGTCGGTGGAGCCTCAGGGGGCCCACGAGACAGGGGGCGTGCCCAGGGGGGTGGGCGCGCCCCCACCCTCGTGGACAGGGTGTCGGCCCCCTGGTCTTGATTCTTTTGCTAGTATTTTTTATATATTCCAAAAATATTCTCCGTTGAATTTTAGGTCATTCCGAGAACTTTTATTTCTGCACAAAAATAGCACCATGGCAATTCTGCTGAAAACAACGTCAGTCCAAGTTAGTTCCATTCAAATCGTGCAAGTTAGAGTCCAAAACAAGGGCAAAAGTGTTTGGAAAAGTAGATACGTTGGAGACGTATCAACTCCCCCAATCTTAAACCTTTGCTTGTCCTAAAGCAATTCAGTTGACAAATTGAAAGTGATAAGGAAAAACTTTTACAAACTATGTTTGCTCTTGTTGTTGCAAAAATGTAAAGTCAACATTCAAGTTTTCAGCAAATATTATGAACTAGCCACATTCACAATAACTTTTAGGTCTCACGTTTACTCATATCAATGGCATAATCAACTAGGGAGCAATAATAATAAACCTCGGATGACATCACTTTCTCAAAATAATCATAATATGATATAACAAGATGGTATCTCGTTAGCCCTTTCTGAGACCGCAAAACATAAATGCAGAGCACCTCTGAAGATCAAGGATTGACTAGACATTGTAATTCATGGTAAAAGAGATACATTCACAGTCATACTCAATGTAAATTAATATCAATGCATGCAAATGATAGCGGTGCTCTCCAACTGGTGCTTTTTAATAAGAGGATGATGACTCAACATAAAAGTAAATAGATAGGCCCTTCGCAGAGGGAAGCAGGGATTTGCAAAGGTGCCAGAGCTCGACTTTTGAGATAGAGATAAATAATATTTTGAACGGTATACTTTCATTGTCAACATAACAACCAAGAGCTCTCGATATCTTCCATGCTACACACAATATAAGCGGTTCCCAAACAGAATGGTAAAGTTTATACTCCCCCACCACCAACAAGCACACTCCACGGCTGACCCGAAACAACGGGTACCGTCCATACCAACAACAACCCCGGGGGAGTTTTGTTTAATTATTTTGATTTGATTTGAGCATGGGACTGGGCATCCCGGCTACCGGCAGAGTCCACTCATCGTGAGAATAACCCACCTAGCATGGAGGATATAGACAGCCCTAGTTGATACATGAGTTGTTTGAGCATACAAAACAGAATTTCATTTGAAGGTTTAGAGTTTGGCACAGACAAATTTACTTGGAATGGCAGGTAAGTACCGCATATAGGAAGGTATGGTGGACTCATATGGAATAACTTTGGGGTTTATGGAAGTGGATGCACAAGCAATGTTCCCGCTTAGTAGATGTGAGGGTTAGAAATAGACTGGGAAGCGACCAGCTAGAGAGCGAAAACAGTCATGAACATGCATTAAGATTAATCAACAATGAGTGCAAGCATGAGTAGGATATAAATCACCATGAACATAAATATCGTGGAGGCTATGTTGATTTTGTTTCAACTACATGCGTGAACATGTGCCAAGTCAAACCACTTGAATCGTTCAAAGGAGGATACCACCCTATCATACCACATCACAACCATTTTAATAGCATGTTGGCATGCAAGGTAAACCATTATAAACTCATAGCTGATTAAGCATGGCATGAGCAACTATAATCTCTAATTGTCATTGCAAGCATGTTTCATTCATAATAGGATGAATCGGGAACGATGAACTATCATATTTACAAAAACAAGATAGGCCGAGTTCATACCAGCTTCTCTCATCTCAATCAGTTCATCATATATCGTCATTATTGCCTTTCACTCGCACTACCGAACGGTGTGGATAATAATAATAGTGCACATGCATTGGACTAAGCTGGAATCTGCAAGCATTTAATACAAGGGAGAAGACAAAGTAATATGGCTATTGGTTAAATCAACAATAATGCATATAAGATCCACTAAGCATTTTCATCATGGTCTTCTCCTCTTGACTCCCAAAGAAAAGAAAAGAAATAAAACTATTCACACGGGAAAGCTCCCAACAAGCAAAAAAAGAACGAGAAATCTTTTTGGGTTTTATTTTAATTACTACTACTACTACATGCATGGAAAGTAAACTAGCTAAAAGCTACAACTAAATATTTTTTGTTTTTCTTAATTTTTTCTGACACACAAGAAAAAGACTTAGAAAATAAAATAAACTAGCATGGATAGTACGATGATAAAGTGTGAGCACCGACAACTGGAATGAGTGTGTGAACTTGAATGTAATGTCGGTGAGAAATACGTACTCCCCCAAGTTTAGGCTTTTGGCCTAACTTGTTCTATTGCCACAGATCAAATATACTCTCTCTCTGGCGCACGAAGGAGTGTCCTCTGGGTGCCACTGGTTGGCAATATCCTCCGGATCTCACTGATAAACCGACCGCCGATAGGGGTCAAGTGATGGCTCCGGCTGAGGCTCCAAAACATGTGCCATGCTCCAGTACACATAAACGGCATCTGGCAAGATGAGATACGTGTTGAAAGTATATCAAACAGAGAAGGTGCAGGCAAGGTAATAATCTCATAGTACTTTTTATCAAATATCAATTTATATTTAAGCAAGTTCTTCTTATCTTTAACAATAAAATCATGTGCTATCATACTCTTATAATTTAGAAAAGCCGGGGCCAGCAACTTCTCCTCCTTCCCATGATGCCTAATAGGTATCCTAAAGTGTTCAGCAAGGCGTGAAGAAAATATACCTCCGAAGATGGGCCCCTTTGTACGATTCAGACTTAATCGTTTAGCAATAACAACGCCTAAGCTAAAAGTGGTATCTCGGAACAAAACATGGCGCAAAATAACAATATTAGGGGCACTAAGATTTCCATCATTCCCATGACCAATTAAGTATCTACTAGCAAATATAGCAAAGTAGCGTAGAACAAGAAAATGTATACTAGTAATTCTTGCCTCTGAAACTTTCCTTGTTTCCCCTACAACAATTGTATCAATAAACCCCTCCACATCATTACGATGTGGTTCCTCTAAGCTACCCGCAAAGGGTATCTTACAAACTTGACAAAATTCATATAGTGACATCTCCCTAACCTCATCATATAAGTGAAACTCCACCGAAGGTGGTGATTTCTTAGCATGGAAATAGAAATTTTGCACGAAAATATTAGTGAGTAAGAGATACTGTTCGCGCTAGTCGTGGAGGAAGTCAGTGAGGCCTGCATTCTCAACCAAATAATAAAAGTCTTTATAAATCCCGGCGGCTCTCAAGAACTCATCACAAGGCCATTCACACGGTCGAACTTCCGTAGTGCGAGGAAGATTGTATTTGGGCTTTTTATTCTCCTCATTCTGCTTATCCTTTGAGTTTTGGCTCGAAGAGCCTCTCAATAATCTCCTCATCATTTTCTTCCTGTGAAAAATTTCTGAAATTTTTAGTGACTCAAAATAAAAGTGAACCAAACTCAACAAGATTGATAGCAACTACTCCCACAAGTGCCTAGAGACTATATCATGCGTTAGAACTACTTTTGACCACATAAATTTGACATGCAAGCACAGGGTCACCTTGCCAGCAAAAATTTGCGATAAATAAAGCACTAGAACAAAAACTAATTGGACCATTGGAGGAGTCACATACTGAAGAACAATCTCCCCAAACAGTTTTGTGAATGGAGCTTTGAGCAAGGAGATCGAAAATGGCAGCAAGATGTGCTAGAACACGAGTTTGAGCTATGGGAGGATTTTTTTCTGGAGGAAGATGAAGTGTTTGGGTGCTGGAATAAGTGGAGGGGGGCACGTGGGGCCCACGAGGTAGGCGGCGCGCCCAGGGGGTGGGCGCGCCCTATACCCTCGTGGCTAGGTGGTGGCTCCTCCTGATGTGTTCTCAGTGCCAGATATTCTTAAATATTTCAGAAAAAATCATATTTCATTTTCGGGGCATTTGGAGAACTTTTATTTTGGGGGTATTTTTTATTGCAAGGATAATTCAGAAAACGGATATAAAATACTATTTTTGCTTTATTTAATCTAAATAACAGAAAGGAAAAAGAGGGTACAGAGAGTTGTGCTCTCTAACTCTATCCATCTCATGCTCATCAAAAGGAATCTATTAACAAGGTTGATCAAGTCTTGTTAACAAACACTTTCCGAATAACATGAAACCGGAGAATTTCGAATAACACTCGGTTACCTCAATGGGGATATGTATGCCCCCAACAATAAGAATATCATATTTCTTCTTGATAGTAGGAAGAGGAAATTCAAAACCTCCGATAATAATCGTTGAAATTTTTCCAATGGAATTGATACTGTGGACTTGAGGTTGTTTCCTCGGGAAGTGTACCGTATGCTCATTACCATTAACATGAAAAGTAACATTGTCTTTGTTGCAATCAATAACAGCCCCTGCAGTATGCAAAAAGGGTCTACCAAGGATAATCGACATACTATCGTCCTCGGGAATATCAAGGATAACAAAGTCCGTTAAAATAGTAACATTTGCCACCACAACAGGCACATCCTCACAAATACCGACAGGTATAGCAATTGATTTATCGGCCATTTGCAAAGATATTTCAGTAGTTGTAAACTTATTCAAATCAAGTCTACGATATAAAGAGAGAGGCATAACACTAACACCGGCTCCAAGATCGCAAAGCAGTTTTAACATAGTTTCTTTTAATGGAGCATGGTATAGTTGGTACTCCTGGATCTCCTAGTTTCTTTGGTATTCCACCTTTAAAAGTATAATTGGCAAGCATGGTGCAAATTTCAACCTCCGGTATCTTTCTTTTGTTTATAACAATATCTTTCTTATACTTAGCATAAGGATTTGATTTAAGCATATCAGTCAAATGCATACGCAAAAAGATAGGTCTAATCATTTCAGCAAAGCGCTCAAAATCCTCATCATCCTTTTTCTTGGATTGTTTAGGAGGAAAAGGCATGGGATTCTGAACCCATGGTTCTCTTTCTTTACCGTGCTTCCTAGCAACTAAGTCTCTTTTATCATAGCGTTGATTCTTTGATTGTGGGTTTTCAAGATCAACAGCACGTTCAAGCTCTATATCATCGTTATTGCTAGGTTGAGCATCATCATGAACATCATTATTAACATTATCACTAGGTTCATGTTCATTACCAGATTGTATTTCAGCATCAGAAATAGAAATATCATTAGGATTCTCAGGTGAGTCAACAACAGGTTCACTAGAAGCATGCAAAGTCCTATCATTTTTCTTTTTCTTCTTCTTAGAAGGACTAGGTGCATCTACATTGGTTCTCTGAGAATCTTTCTCAATTCTCTTAGGGTGGCCCTCAGGGTCCAGAGGTTCCTCAGTCATTTTCCCCCTCTAGTCACAACTCTAACAACATTATCATTTTTATTACTATTTAATTCATTGAACAAATCATTTTGTGCTTTAAGTACTTGTTCTACTTGAGTGGTAACCATAGAAGCATGTTTACTAATGAGTTTAAGTTCACCTTTAACTCTAGACATATAATCACTCAAGTGTTCAATCATATAAGCATTATGTTTCAATTGTCTACCAACATAAGCATTCAAATTTTCTTGTTTAACAATAAAATTGTCAAACTCATCTAAGCATTGGCTAGTAGACTTATAACGAGGAATATCACCTTCATCAAATCTATAGAGAGAATTTACCTTTACTACCTGTGTCGGGTTATCAAGACCATGTATTTCTTCAATAGGTGGTAAATTCTTAACATCTTCAGCTTTAATACCTTTTTCTTTCATAGATTTCTTTGCCACTTGCATATCCTCAGGACTGAGAAATAGAATACCCCTTTTCTTCGGAGTTGGCTTAGGAGCTGGTTCAGGGAGTGTCCAATTGTTTTCATTACTCAACATATTATTTAATAGAAATTCAGCTTGATCAACAGTTATTTTCCTGAAAGCACAACCAGCACAACTGTAATGCCCATGATGGGATTATACCTCCTACGTGTCGAAGCACGACTTAAAGGTATAAGCCCATTCTAGAATGATCTCAAGTTTGGTATCTTTGCACGACTCATGTAAAAATAGGGATGAAATTGCAAAAGGATAGTTGGCTTACACTCGCCACGTCACACAATACATTACATAACCAAACATCATTCAAAACATCACAACCCGACTATGGGCGAAGATCCAAAAGAAAGATACCAAAAAACATAAAGCCACAGGTCTGAATCGCCCCTAGTAGAAACCACTACTGATCGTCGAAACACGTCACAAGCATACGGCCACGCTCTTCATGGAACTCCCAGAAGTTCTGACCCATCTCCTGCGTCAATCTCGGCTGAACCTGCATCTGGTGTTGTAGTATCTGTGAACCACGAGGACTCAGCAATCCCATAACCATGGGTATCAAGACTAGCAAAGTTTTATGGGTAGGAAGAGGTAAAGTGGTGAGGTTGCAGCGGCGGCTAAGCATAATATGGTGGCTAACTTACGAGTACAAGAATAAGATGAGCATCTACACAAACGGTCGCAAACTAGTAGTGACCGCTCAAGATCCTGAACTACCTACGAGTCAAACATAACCCCACAGTGTTCTCTTCTCAAAGTGAAAAGAGACTGTCACGGTTACTCACACAGTTGTGTGTTTTACTTCGGATCCTCTGTCAAGTTTTCTACAACCGGACATTAACAAATTCCAATCTGCCACATAACCGTGGGCACGGCTTTCGAAAGATCATAACCCTGCAGGGGTGTCCCAACTTAGCCCATCACAAGCTCTCATGATCAGCTGAAGTGATAAATATAATATCATCACCCCTTAGGGAAATCCGATCAGGCCCGGCATCCCGGTGCACAAGACATTTAGACAATGGTAAAACAAGTCCAGCAAGACCTCCCAGCGTGCCGACACCCTGATAGTAGCCGCGCGTATCTCGTCTCAGGCCACGTCCGGATGGGTGAAGCTACAGGTAAAACCAGCCCTCGGGTTTCCCCAAGGTGGCCGTGCAGGCTCCCCGTTTGGGACCAACACCATCAGCACTGGTCCCCCCTGCTATGTAGAAAAGAATCTCCAAGGAGCGTCCCCTTATGCAATTTAATTAATTAATTAAGTTGTTATTATGGGCAAATAAAACCAATGTTGGGCCTTGCTGGAGGAGTTTTATTCAAAGACGAAGTGTCAAGGGGTCCCCATATACCCAACCGTGTAAGGAACGCAAAATCAAGGAACATAATGTCGGTTTATCGGCGCCTAAGGTGGCATGAGTGGAACAAAACACCGAGCAAAAGGCCAAGCCTTCCACCCATGCCTAGTATATAGGTGTGTTATTATATATATAACATATTATGATATTCCAACAACAAGTTCCCTCCTGGAACGATCTTCATCTTCACCTGCAACTAACAACGCTATAAGAGGGGCTGAGCAAGCGGGTAACATAGCCAAACAATGGTTTTGCTAGGAAGGTGTCAAAGGTTAGAGGTTTCATGGCAACAAGGAGAGGCTGACATAAAAGATGGGTAGCGCGACATGTAATGATAGCATCGAGACAACTAAGCATGGCAATGGTAGGAAAGGTATCCAAGGGTATGATCATCTTGCCTGAGATCCCGCAAGGAAGAAGAACAGATCCATGAAGAGGACGAAGGAGAAGCCTTGAAGAAGAACCACGAGAAGTTGAACGAATCCTCACGATCACAACGGAACAAGCACTAACGAGAAGAAGCAAGCAATATGGTAAACACACAACACGAGACACGACAATATGCTCAAACAAGTATGATGCAACACAAGTCTACATAGGATGCACTACAAGTCTATACAGGAAGCAAAACATGGCAAGGTAGGAAGCACAGAAAAATAACACAAGCCTCTATGATGCAATACATGGCAAGGTATGATGCATGACAAGTCTATACAGGAAGCAATACATGGCAAGGTAGGAAGCACAGAAAAATAACACAAGCCTATATGATGCAATACATGGCAAGGTATGATGCATGACAAGTCTATACAGGAAGCAATACATGGCAAGGTAGGAAGCATAGAAAAATAACACAAGTCAACAAGTTTAAATGAGGTCGGAAACTACAACAACAATTCCGGAAATCCCCATATGCATGTTTAGCAATTTTTAAGCAAACAACAATTCACACATTTTAATGTTGTTAACATGATGCGGATGGCATGATCAAGTATTATGCAAGTTTATTACAAGTTGACATAAGGGATATGAAGCATTTGTCACCGTGGTGGAAAGGGGTGCCACGACGACGATAACCGAAAATGGTGCCGCAACAACATTTCGGTACCGGTAACTCGTGGAGAGACTGGTGCAAAATAAAGGTGGCGTGAACGTGTCGAACAAGATGATGGGGTGCTCCCGGCTTCCGGGTTCCCACGGGTTGCCGCCAAGGCAAACGAGGGCACAACGGACACGATGCAAACATCCGATACATCTCATACAACACATGCAGTCCACGGGTCATCGTCTCGGGGTTATACCTTCGGAACGTTCGTTTCGGGGAGGATCGAGACCGTCGAGGGAAGTAGTGGTACTCGCGGGACGTGGTACACGTTCGTAGAGGGAAGTAGTCGTTCCGTTCGTAGACGTACACAGGGTCGACGGTAGAGGTACTTGGCGAATCGAACGTCTTCGGGGTGACGGTAGTGGTACATGCACGTAGTGGTACTTGGCGTCTCGGTCCGAAGGTAGTGCATCCACGGGTCTTCGGCGACGGTAGTCGTACACGGGTCTTCGGCGACGGTCGTCGTACCCGTTTCGTAGATGTTCATGTTTCCGTAGAGGTACTTGTCACGGCACATCGTGTAGTCGTACACGGGGTCGTACTTGGCGAGTTACCCGGCCACGGTAGTGCTCGGACTTGGGTCTCCATGCCTGGAGATGGTCTTGTCCTTGGTAGAGATTCGAAAAGGGGCCTTGCAAAGATAACCCGTAGGCAAGCTACGGTCGAAGGTTGCGGTTCTTGCCTGCAAGGAAGAAACACAGGGCGACTGCGGCGCTGCGACCAAGCAACACAGCAAGCAAGGCCAAATAGGCCATGGCGCAGCTGGTGAAGCAACACAAGCAGGGTGCTCGCGGATCAAGTGAGCGGCGAGGGAAACTCCACGAGGCCGCGGAGGAAGTCGTGGCGCTGGACGGAGATGGCCCGGCACAGCGGCGGTTGCTGTGGACTTGGCGAGGCCGAGTCAGGGCGAGGGCGCGGTGCTGCCCTCTCTCTGAGGCGGCGTGACGGCGAGCCGGCGAGGCGGGAGAAATGGGCACGAGGGGAGGAAAAGGCAGAGGGGTTCGAGACGACGAGGGAGCGCAGGGAGCTGCTCGGGGCCGCGGGGATCGGGAGATGGGTGCGTTGCGGCGGGTGCAGGCGAGACGGCACGGCGCCGCCGAGGCCGGAGGCGCAGCACTGGAGGTTGCTTGAGGGCTCCTCTCCTCGAGCGACGGGAGCAAGGGAGATGGGCGAGAGGAGCGAGGGAGAGAAGGACGAGGGGTTCGGGGCTCTGCGTGGGTGGCGGCGGCTGAGTGGGAGGACGAGGGAGAGATGAGAGGAGGCAGGTCGCGGGCCTAGGGTTAAGGTAGCTGTGGCGGTTGGGCCTGGAGGGAGGCCCAAAGCACCACAATGAGGCCCTTTCCCCTAAAAAAACAAAAGCAGCCTCAAAATCTCGATGATGCAAAGGAAAAAGGACAGATGGTTATATGAAGAAAGCGAAGGAAGTAAAAATATACTTAAACTCCTAGATTTATGCACAATTTTAATAAACTAGTTTGGACATTTTTTAAGGATATAAAAATAATTCAAGTTTGAATTAAATTCAAACTTGAGCCATTTTTGAACCCAACCAAAACAAGTCCAAAGGAACTAAAAATTGGCAAGGATGTTGAAGGCATGGTTGAGAATTGATAGGAAAAGAATGAACATTAAATTGGTGCAGGAAATAGAAAGCCACAATTTTAATGGACTAACGAAGAAGGAGAAGAAGATGATCAAGCAAGGTTGTGGGAGTCAAAACTTGGAGTGAAACAGACATGGGGAAAATTATGCAAGTGTGTGATGGTTGCTTCCAACAATGGAATATTTTTATAATAGCTCCATAATATTAGGAGGATATATATATGTTATAAAGAGAAGTCATCCTTCCCTCGATTTAAATGGATCGAGGATCCATACGGTTTATTTAGAAATGCAAAAGAATTATGACATGATGGCATGATGATATGATGCAATGCAAAAAATAAATAACACAAGCACAAATGAAACACATGCAGAACCTGGAACATCAGGAATCTTCTGGGACGTCGGTCTTCGGGCGTCACAACTCTCCCACACTAACAGAGGATCTCGACCCGAGATCCTGGAGATGGCACCGGGTAAAAAAATGGAAGAGGAAGAGGTAAAACAAAGTTGCTTCTTCGCCAGACGAGTGAAACCACGAACCTTGAGAGGTTAAACAAGTTGAAAGAACAATACAACAGAGATGAACGAATATGAAAACTCTGTTAGAAGAGAGGAACAAGGAACATTATGAGAACCTTGTAGGTTGAAACACATGAAACAAGAGCTTACGAACCAAAATAATATGAAACTGCAATGGTATAGCCAAGGAATAAGAATGACATAATTTGGACAGCACTCCGGTTGAAAAGAGAGGAAAAGCTAGATAGATGACGGAACTTGAATGGAGGACATGACATTCCGGTTAAATAGACAAGCAAGGGAAGAATATGATCTTGATAAAAACGAGATGATGGTCAAAGAGAGCAATATCACAATGCCTCCGGAATGAAAGAATAGAATATCGATCAATGAAAGAAATGAACGGAGAAAATATGACAACTTCTCTCAAAATTGAATTTGAAAGAGCAACCTTACAACGATGGATTGAATAGAGTTGTTGGAAATTCAACAACGAAAGGAATAAGCTTGATGTGGGCTTTTGGGAAACATCTCAAAATTAAGAGGTGACAACCAGCCACTTACGAAAACATTTGATTGGATTGAGATCAACAAGGAGACGATAAAATTATTTCACCGGAATGATAAATGAAGAACTTGGGTCATTTATAAGCACCATAATTAGCAACAATCCTTAGGGAAAGCTTTTAGGTGAAATACAACCCAAGATAACTCCAATAAATAAAAATGAGGGGTTGAAAGGATCTCCTAAAGAAAAAGAAATGATGGTTTTAAATATCTCATTCTTGATAACTCGTGAATCATAAAACATGAAGGAATTGTCAAGAATGACATAACACCATCTGAAAAGATAAGGTAGAAAGAATTGCACTTCAAAATGCAAGATGGAGAATACTTGAGCTCCAACAAGAATCTTGATGAAGACTTCGAGGATGAATTAAATCATGATGAACCACCATCAAGAACTCCGGTAATGAAAGCATGGGAAGTGAAAGATGAAAGAATAAGATTCAAGGCCTGCGGTGAATTAGATGGAACTTTGAAATGATATAATTGAAATAACTTGGAGCTCCGGAAAACAAGATGGACAACTTAGGACCGAGAATATGATATGATGAGCACGCTCTGGAAAAAGAGATTAATCACTTCGGGGAAATAAGAATAAGATTTATTGTATGCTTATCCTTCACCAAATTAAATTGATGACAAGCAACGGATTTGGCATACTACTTATTCTCGTTGCAAAGAATTAAAGAGAGATCTAGCACAACCTTGGATAAATATTCAACAAAGCACCGGTAGGATTATGAAAAGAACAAATGAATTAATATGATAACAAGGAAGAGAAATCTTGAATGAACCACCGTAAAAATTGAAACCTGATGATGAACAAGAATAATCCATCGGGAAGAATAAGCACTTGAGGAAATTTAGATACAAGAGAACGAAGAGATCGCGGACTGATTAAAGAATACTAGAACAAAGCACCAGAAGAATATAGAGACGAACGAAGAGGCATCAATAAATAATAGTTGGAGGTCGAAGTTGAAAACTGAGAACGAAGAATCTTCTGAAATGATGGCCTTCGGAGGATCACAATGGAAAGAATTAATGAAATGCTTCGGATGGGTATAAAAAAATTCCTCACAAACGGAACACTTATGAGGATGTATGAAGCTAGAACCACGAATCTTCAAGAGAACGGGCCAAGATTTAAGAGAACTCTTCTTCGTTCTTCAAATGTGAGAATGACGACGAGATGCACCACCATGAATTGTTGAGGCACTCCGGAATGAGGAATTAAAAGGTTGAAACAATGGTGAAAAGAATTGAACACGATCTTGGAGAAGGCATATGACGGATGTAATCCATTCTTATGTCACATTTTGAAAAGAATTTGAGTATAACTCCAGAAAAATTAGAAGAGTTAGGTAAGATCCTGGAAAAGACCTGTGGGTTAGGGCCCACTCAAAAGAAATCACCGTTGAAAAGATTGCTTAAGAGATATTACACCGGTTGAATTAAATGGCTTGAATGAGATAACAATCTCAAAATAGCTTGAACAAATTGAGAATGGAAATGTGAATCTTCTAAGATATCTTGAACACTCCGGATATGAACATAGAGAGAGTCGAATAAAATAAGAGAGCTTTGGATAAGAAATTCCAACATGGGAAAACATGTGAAACAAAAAGGAAGAGATATGATCATGACCGAAGCTTGAATTAAAGCCACCAGAGAAGAAACGTGAATGGAGAATGAAAAACTTGAAGCTCCTGAGCATCTTCACGATAAATCACCGGATAAGAACATTGAAGGAAAAGAATGAAGAAACATCACATTAATAAAATGGATACTAGATCAAGGACTCTGGCTCCAAAAGAAAAGGGAGGGAGGGTGGGGAAAAAACAAAGACAACTTGGGATGAATGAAACAGACCCGTTGAGAGAAGATTGAGAGATGATCTTGCAAAAGATGAAGAGAACGGCTTAACTTGAAGAGAAGCACGCCGGCTGAAAAGAATTTAACATAGCAATCTCGATGATTAAGAAGGATTAGCACTCCCATAGAAATATGAGAACACCGATTAGGAAAGGTATGGAATCAACATTTGACATCGAAGCAACTCGAATACCAGAATTCAAACAAAAACAAAAGGATAGATATGATGCCACATAATCTTCACAATATCATTCGAACGGAGAATTGAACGAATGAATTCCACGGGTACATCAACTTGTCGAGAAGCCACTTGGGAGAACAAAATATAAATAAAAACAACAAGGAGCAGATAGAAAAAATACAAGATAGAAGTTTCGTTCCACATATTCGTGCTGAAAGCTCATGGAACATGTTACAAAAGGGTTTTGCAATCCCCGGATCAGCATAGCCAAGGACCCTTTAAGATGCAACTCCCGATTGGAACAACGCCCATAAAACCACTTCACTTAACGTAGAACCCCGAACTCCATATCATGCATTCGTTGGAAGAATGCCTACGAGCTACTAGAATAACCCACCTATTAATTTCCGAAAGTTTCCAGTTATGCAATCAGGTGTTGGGGATACAGGGGAAGCATCGCGCACTCAACTCTAATCCTACATCCAGCTGTATCCATCCTTCAACACATAACCAGTTATTTCCGGATCCAGGTGGTCTATGGAAGCATCGGGTAGTCCATTATAAAAGATATCAAGTATTTCATTTTTCTTAAGAGGATGATCAGGCAAAGCATTAAGTAATTGGAGAAGCCTCCCCCAAGCTTGTGGGAGACTCTCTTCTTCAATTTGCACAAAATTATATATTTCCCTTAAGGCAGCTTGTTTCTTATGAGTGCGAAAATATTTAGTAGAGAAGTAATAAATCATATCCTGGGGACTACGCACACAACCAGGATCAAGAGAATTAAACCATGTTTTAGCATCACCCTTTAAGGAGAACGGAAATAACTTAATATATAAAAGGAGCGAATTTTTTCCTCATTGGTGAATAGGGTGGCTATACCATTCAGTTTAGTAAGATGTGCCACAACAGTTGCAGATTCATAGCCATGGAAAGGATCAGATTCAACCAAAGTAATTAACTCAGGATCGATAGAGAAATCATAATCCTTATCAGAAATATAGATAGGTGAAGTAGCAAAAGCAGGGTCATATTTCATTCTAGCATTCAAAGACTTTTCTTTCAGCTTGGCTAACAGTTTCTTAAGATCATACCTATCATTGCAATCTAAAAGATCTCTAGCAGTTTCTTCATCCATAACATAACCCTCAGGCACAACAGGCAATTCATATCTAGGGGGAGAATCTTCATCATCACTTTCATCAATATTATCAGTTTCAATAATTTCATTTTCTCTAGCCCTAGCAATTTGTTCATGAAGAAATTCACCTAATGGCACAGTATTATCAAGCATAGAAGTAGTTTCATCATAAGTATCATGCATAGCAGAAGTGGCATCATCAAGAACATGCGACATATCAGATTCAATAGCAGGAGTAGGTGTCGTAAATTAATCATAACAGAGGGTGAATCAAGTGCAGAGCTAGCTGGCAGTTCCTTACCTCCCCTCATAGTTGAGGGATAAATCATGGTTTTTGCGTCTTTCAAGTTCTTCATAGTGATCAACAGATATAAATCCCAAGTGACTCAAAGAATATAGCTATGGTCCCCGGCAACGGCGCCAGAAAATAGTCTTGATAACCCACAAGTATCGGGGATCGCAACAGTTTTCGAGGTTAGAGTATTCAACCCAAATTTATTGAATCGACACAAGGGGAGCCAAAGAATATTCTCAAGTATTAGCAGTTGATTTTTCAATTCAACCACACCTGAAACACTTCATATCTGCAGCAAAGTATTTAGTAGCAAAGTAGTATGTAAGTAACGGTAACGGTGGCAAAAGTAACAGTAGCAGTTTTGTAGAAATTGTAACAGTGGCAGCGGAAAAGTAACTAAGCAAGGATCAATATGTGAAAAGCTCGTAGGCATTGGATCAGTGATGCATAATTATGTCGGATGCGATTCCTCATGTAATAGTTATAACATAGGGTGACACGGAACTAGCTCCAGTTCATCAATGTAATGTAGGCATGTATTCCGAATATAGTCATACATGCTTATGGGAAAGAACTTGCATGACATCTTTTGTCCTACCCTCCCGTGGCAGCGGAATCCTATTGGAAACTTAGGAATATTAAGGCCTCCTTTTAATAGAGTACCGGACCAAAGCATTAACACTTAGTGAATACATGAACTCCTCAAACTACGGTCATCACCCAGAGTGGTCCCGATTGTTGTCACTTCGGGGTTGCCGGATCATAACACATAGTAGGTGACTATTGACTTGCAAGATAGGATCAACAACTCACATATATTCATGAAAACATAATAGGTTCAGATCTGAAATCATGGCACTCGGGCCCTAGTGACAAGCATTAAGCATGGCAAAGTCATAGCAACATCAATCTTAGAACACAATTGATACTAGGGATCAAACCCTAACAAAACTAACTCGATTACATGGTAAATCTCATCCAACCGATCACCGTCCACCAAGCCTACGATAGAATTACTCACGCACGGTAGTGAGCATCATGGAATTGGTGATGGAGGAAGGTTGATGATGACGACGGCGATGATCTCCACTCTCCAGAGCCCCGAACGGACTCCGGATCAGCCCTCCCGAGAGAGATTAGGGCTTGGCGGCGGATCCGTATCGTAAAACGCGATGAATCATTCTCTCTGATTTTTTCTCTCCTTGAAAGTGAATATTGGGAGTTGGGGTTGAGGTCGGTGGAGCCTCAGGGGGCCCACGAGACAGGGAGGCGCGCCCAGGGGGTGGGCGCGCCCCACCCTCGTGGACAGGGTGTGGGTCCCCTGGTCTTGATTCTTTCGCCGGTATTTTTTATATATTCCAAAAATATGCTCCGTTGATTTTCAGGTCATTCCGAGAACATTTATTTCTGCACAAAAATAACACCATGGCAATTCTGCTGAAAACAGCATCAGTCCGGGTTAGTTCCATTCAAATCATGCAAGTTAGAGTCCAAAACAAGGGCAAACGTCTTTGGAAAAGTAGATACGTTGGAGACGTATCAGGGACGGGGATCTCTGGGAAAGGGGGCGTTTTGGAGGCGTCATCTAATAAACTCAGGGCGGCAAGGGTATGTATATCGGTGGCTAAATTACACGGGCAAACCGGCAGAGGTTGACGATGGAGGCGCCGCGGCGGCGGCAACGATGACCTGGCTAGGTTTGGAGCGAGGGAGGGGTGGTGTGTATGTGTGTGAGTGGGGGATTTGGGGTGAGCGAAGGATTTGGGGTGTGTGTGTGGAGGGGTGATACGTCTCCAAGGTATCAACATTTTTTTATTGTTCCATGCTGTTATATTATCATTCTGGGTTGTTTTACAATCATTTTATATCATTGTTTGGGACTAACCTATTGATAGTGCCAAGTGTCAGTTGTTGTTTTCTGCTTGTTTTTTACGTCGCAGAAAAACCATATCAAATGGAGTCCAAATGAAGCAAAACTTTTTGTGGACTTTTTGGACCAAAAGACACCAGATGGGCCAGAGAAGCACTTGGGGGTGCCTCGAGGGGGGCACAACCCACCAGGGCGCGCTTGGGCCCCCAGATGTGCCCAGGTGGGTTATGCCCACCTCAGTGGCCTCCTGCATCGCCTCTTCGCTCTATAAATACCTCCTACCTCCAGAAACCCTAGTGGGGTCGACGAAATTTGGTTCCAGCCATAGCAGGCTTCTATATCCACGAGAACCAATCTAGAGCCCTTTTCCGGCACTCCACCGGAGGGGAAAATCATCACCCGCGGCCACCATGATGAGGAGGGAGTAGTCCACCCTTGGGGCTGAGGGTTTGTACCAGTAGCTATGTGTTTAATATCTCTCTCTCGTGTTCTTGAGATGCACAATCTTGATGTATCGCGGGCTTTGTTAATATAGTCGAATATATGGTGTTTTCCCTCTCTATCTTGTTGTGACGAATTGAGATTTCCCTTTGAGATTTCTTTGGATTGAATACTTTTATGGATTTGAGAATACTTGATGCATGTCTTGCTATGAATTCCCGCGGTGACAATGGGGTGTCATATTGATTCACTTGATATGTGTTTTGGCACTCAACTTGCGGATTCACGAAGTGACATTGGGGTAATCTATGCATAGGGGTTGATGCACGTTCTTGTCTTTGTTTCTCCGATAGAAATCTTGGGGCACTCTTTGAGGTTCTTTGTGCTGGATTGAGTATTATGAATCTGAAATTGTTTGATGCATATCATATAATTAACTCATGGATACTCGTGGTGATATTGGAGTACCTAGGTGACATTAGAGTTGGTTGATGTGTATCATTTGGTGTTATTTTAGTACGAACTCTTGATAGATCAATCGAAAATGATAGCTTGATGTTATTTTAGTACGAACTCTTGATAGATCGATCGGAAAGAATAACTTTGAGGTGGTTTCGTACCCTACAAACAATTTCTTCTTATGTTCTCCGCTAGATAGGAACTTTGGAGTGATTCTTCATTGCACGTTGAGGGATGGTTATGTGATCCAATTATATTAGCATTGTGGAGAGAATGCACTAGCAAAAGTATGGACCCTAGGCCTCATTTCAAAGCATTGCAATACCATTTGTGCTCACTTTTGTTACTTGTTACCTTGTTGTTCTTTATTGTTAACATTATAAAAATCAATATCTGCTATCCATATTACACTTGTACCAACATCTCTTCACCGAACTAGTGCACCTATACAATTTGCCATTGTATTGGGTGTGTTGGGGACACAAGAGACTTTTTATTATTTTGTTGCAGGGTTGCTTGAGAGAGACCATCTTCATCATGCACCTCCCACGGATAGATAAACCTTAGGTCATCCACTGGAGGGAAAATTTCTACTGTCCTACAAAACTCTGCGCCTGGAGGCCCAACAAGAGTCTACAAGAATAAAGCTGCGTAGTAGACATCAAGCTCTTTTCTGGCGCCGTTGTCGGGGAGGTGAGTGCTTGAAGGTATATCTTTAGGTCTTGCAATCGAATCTTTTAGTTTCTTGTTTTATCACCAGTTTGGTTTATAAAAAGAAACAAAAAATGGAATTGAGGATGCATCATATTGTTCATCTTTATAATGTCTTTTGTGAAAATGGTGGAATGGAAAATTGTGCTCAACTGTTAGAAGAAGAATCGTATAAAATGTTTGGCATAGAATCCATGAATGATGAGCATAATTGCAATGTTGTTGGTATGAATTCTTTGAATATCCATGATGCTAATGATATGCAAAGCTACAAGTTTGGGGATGCTATGTTTGATGAAGATGATATGTTTAGTCCCCCAAGTTTTGATGAGCAAATTTATTATGATTATTGCATGCCTCCTATTTATGATGATTATATTGATAAAAGTGGATTTGGAGGGTTGTGACTTTATTTAGTGATGAATCCACTACTTCAGAGGATATTTCAATTGACTATGATAACAAAGTTGCTATCTATGATGTTTATGATGATGACATGTATGATATAGAGAATAATTATAACCATGAAACTTTTCATCATGAATTTAATTTTCAATCTCATGATAGTTATTTTGTTGATATTGCTCCCACTACTATTCATGACAATAAATATTCTTATGTGGAGAGTAGCAAAATTTCTATGCTTATGCATCATGAAAAGAATGCTTTATGTGATTGTTATATTGTTGAGTTCATTCATGATGCTACTAAAAATCATTATGAGATAGGAACATATACTTGTAGGTATTGCAATAATATCAAGTTTCCTCTCTATGTGTTGAAAGTTTTGAAGTATTGCTTGTTTTGCCTTCCTATGCTAGTTGACTCTTGTTCCCATAATTTGGTTGCTCACAAAATCCCTATGCATAGGAAGTGGGTTAGGCTTAAATGTGGTTGTCATGTGTTTCATGATGCTATTTTTGTGTTTAAATTCTTTACTTCTATGTGAGCATCATTGAAATCAGCATGCCTAGCTAAGGGCATAAAACGATAGCGCTCGTCGGGAGGCAACCCAACTTGTATCTTTTTTTGCTTTATTGCTGTTTTCAATAAAATACACAATAATACCTCTGGTTTGATGTGTTTTTGTGGTTTAAATAAATGTTTGTGCCAAGCAAAGCCTTTGGGAAGATTTGGTTGATAGTTGATTTGATCGCGTTGGAAATTCAGAAACTTTTGCGTCCAGTGTTAGAACTTCTGACGGTTAGTGGAGCGTGATAAACTCTTGATTTTTTGGTGTTATCAATATAAAAATTTTCCACGTTATCCTAATTTTTCAGAATTTTCAGAGCTACAGAAGGATAGTCAAAATCGCATCTTTACACACTGTTCTGTTTTTGACTGATTCTGTTTTCGTTGTGTTATGTGCTTGTTTTGATGATTATATGGTTTCCTTCGATGATTTTTTGCCATAGGAAAGTTAGAATACAGTAGATATAATACAATAAAAAAATTGGTTTGCTACAGTACTTAGAGTACAGATTAGTTTTGTTATACTAACGGATCTCACGAGGTTTTGTTGAGTTTTGTGTGATTGAAGTTTTCAAGTTTTGGGCGAGATCGCGATGGATGAAGGAATGAGGAGTAGAAAAAGGTTAAGCTTGGGGATGCCCGAGGCACCCCAAGATAATATTCAAGAAGTATCAAGCAACTAAGCTTAGGGATGCCCCCCAATGGCATCCCCTCTTTCTTCTAACGACCATCGGTATTTTACTTGAGACTATATTTTTATTCGTCGCATATCATGAGGTTTGCTTGGAGTGTCTTGTATGATATGAGTCTTTGCTTGTTTTTCCTTTTAAATTTTAATAAGTACCCTTGCTTTACACACCTATTTGAGAGAGCCAAATTATGCTATGCTTGCTCCTATGCTTCACTTAAATTTTTAGAGCCTTGGAATTGCTCTAGTGCTTCACTTATATCTTTTCTAGCATGTTGTGCTTTAATATGTTTGTAGAAATTCTCCCTTGCTTCACTTAGATTTCTTTGAGAGAAATAAAATTGTATGCTCATGTTCTTCACTTATATTTGTTTGAGCCTATCAAAAATCAACATACGAAATAGATATTCAAGAATGATATAGTAAAAACTTTCATGAAGATCATTGGACAAAATAAACTTGATTCTTTATAATAGTTTTGAGATATGATGATAGTGATATGTGAGCCATGTTAATGAGTAATTATGTTTTAGTAAGAATATTGATGTTAAGGTTTGTGATTCCCTATGCAAGCACGAAAGTCAATAGTTATGCAGTGAAATTACATCCTACTTATGGTGCATTAGTTATGCTCAATGCTCACTTATGTGATTTTTCGTTTCTTGGTTGGTTGCTTCTCAATCTATTGCTAGCATTCACTTGTACTAAGCATAAATACTACTTGTGCATCCAAACTCTTTAAACCGAGTTTTTCCACATGAGTCCACCATACCTACCTATATGCGGTATTTCCATGCCGTACTAAGAAAATTTGTCGCCAACTCTAAATTTCAAAATAAATTTCTCTTTTGTGTACCCGTACCGCTCATGAAGCAACGAGGGGTGGCTAATATTTTTCATTCTAGTTGTGTTATTCTCAAGATGAGTGTTTTATTCACTTGTCATTGCACGAGAGTATGGAGGTAATAGGGATTCCCAGTCCCGAAATGAAAAAGAAAATTTACTTTATGTTATCAAATAATAAATTCCTTGGAAAGTGTTGGTATGGATGGAACCCGTGGATACGGTAAGCCATGGCTTGTGAAAGTTTGGTAGAAAAAGGAATAAACTTTATTTTATGTTTGGGAACTGCCTATGGTGTATGTAGCATGGAAAGTGTTGGGAACTCTAAGTCGTTATCGTAGGCAGGAAAAGCATGCCACCCAAAATAATTTTTATCTCTCAATTTAAAATTTGAGCTGTAGTACCTCTACAAATCCCTACTTCCCTTTGCGAAGGGCCTATCTTTTACTTTATGCAATTTTTATTTTTATTTTGAGTCTCCATCTTCTCTTATAAAGCATCAACTGTGGAACACTATTATCGCACTTGAGCATTGGATGTAGCTAATATTCGGATGTGTTGCATGAATGGATCAATAATTGAGCATGGCGGACTATGGATAACTTGCTTTAGTATTGATATTTTGAAAAGACATAGTTACATTGTTGATATGCTTGAGAATTAAAGTCCTCATATCAAAACTAGACTATTACTTTGAACCATATAAAAGTCCAATTGTGCATGCTATAAAGAAAAGAATATGTGATGAATATGATATGCACCATTCCACATCAAAAATTCTATTTTTATCATTTAACTACTCGAGGACAAGCAGGAATTAAGCTTGGGGATGCTGATACGTCTCCAACGTATCTATAATTTTTTATTGTTCCATGTTGTTATATTATCATTCTTGGATGTTTTACAATCATTTTATAGTCATTTTATATCATTTTTGGGACTAACCTATTGACATAGTGCCAATTGCCAGTTGCTATTTTCTGCTTGTTGTTTACATCGCAGAAAAACCATATCAACAGGAGACCAAATGCAGTGAAACTTTTTGTGGATTTTTTTGGACTAGAAGACAACGGATGGGCTAGAGAAGCACCTAGGGGATGCCCCGAGCGGGGGCACAACCCACCAGGGCGCGCCTGGGGGCTGGGCCCCCAGGCGCGCCCACGTGGGTTGTGCCCACCTTGGTGGCCTCCCGCACCGCCTCTTCGCTCTATAAATACCGCCTACCCCTAGAAACCCTTAGGGAGTCGACGGAATGTTGTTCCAGCCACCGCAGGCTTCTGTATCCACGAGATCAAATCTAGAGCCATTTTCTGGCACTCCGCCGAAGGGGGAAATCATCACAGGCGGCCACCATAATGAGGAGGGAGTAGTCCACCCTTGGGGATGAGGGTTTCAGTAGCTATATGTTTAATCTCTCTCTCTCTCGTGTTCTTGAGATGCATAATCTTGATATATCGCGGGCTTTGTTAATATAGTCGGATCATATGGTGTTTTCCCCTTTCTATCTTGTTGTGATGAATTGAGTTTTCGCTTTGAGATTTCTTTGGATTGAATACTTTTATGGATTTGAGAACACTTGATCCATGTCTTGCTATGAATTCCCGTGGTGACAATGGGGTATTATATTGATTCACTTGATATGTGTTTTGGCACTCAACTTGCGGATTCCGAAGTGACATTGGGGTAATCTATTCATAGGGGTTGATGCACGTTCTTGTCTTTGATTTTTCGGTAGAAATCTTGGGGCACTCTTTGAGGTTCTTTGTGTTGGATTGAGTATTATAAATCTGAAATTGTTTGATGCATATCATATAATTAACTCACGGGTACTCGCAGTGACATTGGAGTATCTAGGTGACATTAGAGTTAGTTGATGTGTATCATTTGGTGTTATTTTAGTACAAACTCTCGATAGATCGATCGGAAAGGATAGATTGATGTTATTTTAGTACGAACACTTGATAGATCAATAGGAAAGAATAACTTTGAGCTGGTTTCATACCCTACAAACAATTTGTTCTTATGTTCTCCGCTAGATAGGAACTTTGGAGTGATTCTTCATCACACATTGAGGGATGGTTATGTGATCCAATTATATTAGCATTGTTGAGAGATTGCACTAGCGAAAGTACGAACCCTAGGCCTCATTTTCAAGCATTGCAATACCGTTTGTGCTCACTTTTGTTACTTGTTACCTCGCTGTATTTTATTGTTACTATTATAAAAATCAATATCTACTATCCATATTACACTTGTATCACCATCTCTTCGCTGAACTAGTGCACCTATACAATTTTCCATTGTATTGGGTGTGTTGGGGACACAAGAGACTTTTTATTATTTGGTTGCAGGGTTGTTTGAGATAGACCTTCTTCATCCTACACCTCCCATGGATTGATAAACCTTAGGTCATCCACTTGAAGGAAAATTGCTACTTTGCTACAAAAATTTGCGCTTGGAGGCCCAACAAGAGTCTACAAGAATAAAGTTGCGTAGTAGACATCAAGGGGGGGTCCAAGGTGGTGTTTGAGGAAATGTCACGGGTACTGAAAAGTTTACTAGGAGGGAGTAAAATGGCGGGGCTATCAAAAATTTGGATGAAGGGATAGAAGTAGAGCGGGGCGGGTGTAACGAACATCACACACAGTTAAACACATAATAGTCGTGTGCTATCAAACAGAAAATCAGTCCAGCCGAGTTGCAGATATTTTTGAGATTTCGAGGGATGTATGCGGGAGTAAAATGCTGGGGCTCAAGTTCAAAAATAAATCCGAGGCGACTGAAAATTTCGATCGACTGATTGAAGCAGAGCGGGAATAACAGACATCGCACACGGTTCACACATACGAATTGTGTGCTATCAAACAGAAAAACCCTCTACGCGGGTAGATATTTTTGAGAATACGAGGCAATAGATATTTTTATAGAGCGGGAGGCAAGCCTCGTGGAGCCCAATCTACTATGCTGATGTGAGTGAGTGTAGGGGCACAGGCGTGGCACACGGGTAGTCTGACGGAACCGTGTCTATTGCGTACCCAATCGCAAACGGTTTCTACATCCAACTCGTGTGCTGTTTATAAATTTGGCAAAAAAAATAACACGGGAAAGGGACAAAACATGAACACACTTGCATGTGGACCAAATATGTGTATGAAAAGGGTGGTTGATGTTCGAATACCCAATGCACAACTTTGATGTGGCACCTGTCGCACAAAGCACAAAGTATTGCTAGTCAGCCACCCCCTACGAACCCCACTTCAGGTCGGCATTAAGAGAATTGTAACTAGGAATGCATGCCCCCAGATAGTTAGGATTGAAATCTCACCCTACCGTAACACAAAACTTATAGAAGTCCAACATATATATGGTCAAACTTCCCCTTTCGCTTCCGGACAAAGGTGGACCATGTCCCGACCCACAAATGCGTGCTTGTGGCGGGAGATGGGTGAGACCACATACGAACCACCTGCAGGTGGCCCTATACTATATGTATGAAAAGGGTGTGGTGTGATATTTAACTATACCATTCACAACTTTGATGTGGCACGTGTGCCTCGCAAAATAACCGGACTTTCCCGACCCCAGGAGGTTGCGGGTAGTGTGAAGTACCCCCCCCACACACACACACACACGTGTCGGGGGGGCATCTCACCAAGGCGTACTATAACATAGACCAAACAGAATTGAACTTGATCGTACAACCTCTATCGCTCGTTGTTGGTCAAAGTGATGGACGTCCGGCCGTCCCCGCAAAATGGGCTAGCTTGTCGCCGATAAACTCGCGAGTGAGTACTGTCTGAAGACAAAACCCACTCTGTGCATGTGGCCCAATTATGAATGGAAGTGGTGTGTGTGTGGTGTTTGAATACGCAATGTGCAGATTTGATGTGGCACCATGCTTTGGAACCATAAAATCCCCACACTGATCGAGGGTTCAGGATGCGTAGCATGCATGCGCTCAAACTTAATTAGGCCTAGAATGATTGACCTACTACTATATGGTAACACAAACCAAAGAAGAAGAATCCACTCTGGTAACCTTTCTCGTCGTTGGTCGAAATGATGGACATCCATGCGGGCCCACAAATATATATAGGCTTGCCGCCCATATATAACCAAACGAGTGAGAGTGTGCAAAGATAACCATTACATGCATGTGTCCCAAACATATTTATGGAGGTGTGTGATGCATGCATATGTGTCAAATTAATACCTAATGCACAAAATTGATGTGGTGCATGCGTTCATAATCGCATAGGTCCCCACACAGAACAAGAGGTTCATGACGTGTCGTCTGCTCGCTGCCCCCCCCCCCTTCGATCCAACGGGGTGGATCATGTGTACACATTTGCTATTATATATGGAATCTCACCTATATCGTGACACAAGCAAAAAAATTAATCCCCTCCTAGGTCAAAATAATTAACCTCTCTCGTTGTCGGTGAAAGTGATGGACCAAGCGGGCCGACAGATGGAAGCATCGCCGTAACCATGTGAGTTAGTGGCATAGGACAACCACCATCGCTTGCATGTGTGCCAAAACATATGTATGGAGAGGTGTGTGACTGTGATGTTTTGAATACCTAATGCACAACCTTTGATGTGGCATTTGCTCCAAAAATCGCAAAGTCCCCACACAGAGTGAGGTTCATGTGTGACACCTAGTATATGTTGGTCCCATATTCTCTTCGACATGTACTGGTTGGTTATAGGGCTAGACTATTCTATTACTAGAAACAGAATAATATTCTGTTACTCCCGGCCCCTATAGGGCGCGACGTGCAGACCACCGCAAACTCCCCCCGACCCAGCCCGAACCCAACCCGCCTTCTTCCGCCGGAGGCAGCCATCGTGGGCGAGCGACCGACGGCGGCGGCCGGAGCGAGGGAGCCCGCGGAGCCGTGACTGGCAGGCGACGGATCCGCCGCCGCCATCCCCTTCCTCGTCGCCGAGGTTCCTTCACCGGTGCCGTGATCCCCGCATCCTTCCTCCCTCCGTCCTAATTCTCCGGGGCCGTGATCCCCCCATCCTGCCTCCCTCCGTTGCCGGGGCTCCTTCGCCGGGGCCGTGATCCCCGCATTCTGCCTCCCTCCGTCGTCGGGGCTCCTTCGATGGGGCCGTGATCCCCGCCTCCTGCCTCCCTCCATCGCTGGGGCTCCTTCGCCGGGCCCGTGGTCCCCGCCAGCCGCTGCCTCCCCGGACCTCGTCGCCAGAGGTGCACCACAAGCAGGAGCGTCGTTGTCCCCCCAAGCTCCTTGCCTGCATCAATGGCGCCGCCTCTCAAGAACATGCCAGTGCGCCGCCCATGAGAGGAAGAAGAAGAAGTCAGATCCAAGAACCTGCCAATGAAGGTGATGTCTGCTTCCCACCCTAATTTTGTGTTAGTTTATCAGTTCATCAGTCCTGCTATGATGCATCAGTGGCATATGTTCCTATGATGCAGAACCTGATAGTACATTGCAAATGCTTGCATCAGTTCATTACACCCCTGCCACTTGATGCACAATTTGGATGTCGAGGTTACTGTCGGTACCTCTAATGTGATAGCTTCAGTTCAAGCCAAAAAACATAAACTAATGCATCAGTCCAACTAGCTACTAGGCTTCATATAAGGTTCAGCTACCACTGCAAGTTGTATGGTGTTATTTCTTATAGTACATGACGTGTAGCTGCGTCAGTTCGAAGTAGTGAAAGAATGTTGTTGAAAAATATATACACTTGTTACACAGTAAGTTAAATGATACATAAACTAGGAGTACTTCTAGTGTAGTTGCATAAGTTATAGATGAACAAAAAGAGTAGACATGCATCAGTTTTATATACATGCATATCCATACATCTCTGAAGTTCAACGTTCAATTTGCAAGCAGTGCACCAAACATTTATGCATCAGTTATATGGAAAAAAAGGTAATAAAGTTTCCATAACAGATGAAGTTCAATGTTCAGTTTACAAGCAGTACATCAGTACATCAGTACGCCAGTACGCCAGTATGTCAGTACATCAGTACATCAGTACATCAGTACGTTAGCTAAAAATCAATACATTAGTGCGTCAGTGCTAAACATGTACGTTCATCAGTTCGACTGAAAACTAAACCAGATACAAAAATAGAGAACAAAGTTTAATAACGGCCAGCGATGCAAGTTCAACTTGTACATTGCCTTTAGTGCATGACATGTTACCCATAGCATGTATACGAGAAAAATGCAGAAAAGATTAATCCCAAAAGTGTTGAATGTCATTGCAGAAGCATGCAAGGCGGCACACGGAGCGAGAGTTTAATGAGCCAAGCAGATATGGGGCACCGCCTGGTTGGGTAACACCAGAAATAGCACCTGGATACTTCAACAATACAGGCAGATTTCAAGCTACACCGGAATCATCAGAAGCACGGACAGGTTCTTCTATGCAGCAAACACCGATATCTGGGAATATAAGCTTTGCCACTGCTGGGTTGCAACAAGGCCAACAATTTCCCCCAACAACAAATGTTTTCCTTCCCTAGCGCATGCAAAAAGGCGAGGACACACATGCTTCCACCAGTCGCTCTGTCAACATCAATCATCCATGCTGCAAAAGCGGTTGCGACGGGAAGAGCAAGCCAAAGAGATAGAAATTTTGGCCACTCTAGCAGGGTCCAAAGTACAAGATATGAGCCATATAGACAGGAGCAACCTCACAACGAATCTAAGGGGAGATGGTCGTACAATGAGAGACGGAGAGCTTCGTCAACATTGCTCCCTCCAAGAGATGCATTGCTGCATGTGCAAAGGGTGACACCACCTGCGCCCATACACCAGGATGAACATCAAACACTGGAGGCAGCATAGAGCTATACACATGTAAGTTTCCATTCAGAAAAAAAATGCAAAGCACAGTCCATACCATGGTACTGTGACCACCCCATCTAACATTTTCATAACTGCGTTTTTGTTTACTCACTATTGCGTGCAGCCACCTAACATTGAATCTTACGTTCTGCCAAGGCTAGAGATGCGCTTTGAAAATTTCAAAGAAGCAAAGGACTTCTACAACGTCTATGCAAAGCACGCGGGTTTTGATGTCAGGGAAGGCTCCAAGGTTGAGACCAGAGTCTACCTTTATTGCACGTGCTATGGAGTCTATCAATCGAAGGTGTCAGAAGCAAATAGACAGCGGAACAAGATGACAACCAGGACTAACTGTGGGGCTAAAATGAGGCTGAAGAGGGAAAAGGATGGAACACTTGTCGTAAAAGAGATAGTCTTGGAACACAACCACAAGCTACAGCTCACCCCCAAATGCTTGTCTACTTGCACTCCCACAAAAACTATGACAAAACAATCTTGGAGTACGTCAAGTACCTGTAGTTCCAAGGCATTGAACATGTGAAAATCATTAGAATACTGGGCAGCGATGACCCTGGTAGCTACTTCCTCAAAATGAATGCCAAAGACCTGATTAACCTGTAAGTACAAACTTGTTTTCCTCCCATAAACCCCCTCCATATTTTTTTCCTCTGTCAGTACAAACAAATTACGCAACGCATGACTTGACGCCAGTTCAACATGCATTTTTGAATGATTGTTCACTTTTAATATGTAACAAAGCAAAGAATTCAAGGATGGATGATGTGGACGATGTCCTAAAGACTGTCAACTTCTTTAGGGAGATGAAAGCTATAAACAGGGAATTCTTCTGCGACATGCACCTTGATGAGTCCGACCGAGTTAAGAACATATTCTGGGCAAACGCAAGCTGCCGAGGGGCGTATCAGGACTTCGGTGACTGCGTAACATTTGACACCACATATAAGACCAACAAGTACCATATGCCAGTTGGGGTGTTTGTGGGTACCAACAACCACTTACAGACTACATTCTTTGGTTTCGCCCTGATAAGAGATGAGGATGCAGATTCATACAGATGGTTGTTCAAGACATTTTTAAGGTGCATGAGAGGGAAGGCTCCTACATGCATCCTCATAGGTACAACCGCCAAAACCACC
>LR738709.1:301130398-301145017 GCA_902687465.1 Secale cereale
CCCCCCCCCAAAAATGTCAGACTAAGAACATAAGTGCTACTATGAATGCACTATCAGTACAACTTAGTCTACACGCAAGTACCATACTGCTAAAAATGACACCAAAAGACCCTTGAGAATAATCACAAAAAAAAAACACAAAAACAAGGCAAAAACTTCAAATGAAAAAATAACACTTCCACAAAACTCACAAGAACTAGAACAAAAAGTATCAGTCCAAGTTACTAGTGGAGTCAAGTACTAGATTCAAACAAAAAAAAGTAAAAATTGACCGCCCAAGGCCAGGCAGGACCTGACGCTGCTAGATACTTGAACTCGAGCCCACGACAGAACCGTCGGCGAATCCCTAGTAATCCGCACAACGCAGGGCTAGCCGACCAGGGCCCATAGGTCATGAGAGAGAGAGCGTCGTGTATAAGCGCTCAGGTAAATATTCAGAGGAGTTCGACCAGTAGGACTCGCCCACGCTTATAAACAGGTCGAGAGCCTCCTCCCTTAGCGAGGTGGGACTAAACACAGAGCAAGCGCACATCTAGCAGTCCCCAAAATCGCCCGCGCGGGACATTTGGGCCGGAAAACAGCCCAATAGCCTCCATCGTCTACAAACACCCCACCAATAAGGCCAGTTAAACAAAGCGGAGCGCGGGGCAAAGAAATATAACTTTAAATACGAAAAACAATGAAATGTTCGAAAACTGAAAATATAAAAGTTCAAATACTAGTTCGCAGGCAATAACTTTAAATACGACAAATAAAAATAAAAATAATTTTAGCTCTGCACCATGGATGATAAAAAAAGAAAAAATATGATACAAAAACAACGAAACTCTGAAAAGCAGAGAACTTAATGGCCTATCTGTTAAATGTAGATAATTTAAAAAACCGAATTAAATATTACTTTTAAGTTCAACTACTAGAATGCAAAGAAGTTCAAATAGATAATGTTTGTCAATTCTGCTAAAAAAATCATTTATATAAAATCTGACTAGTTCAACTACTAAAATGCAAGAAGTTCAAGTAGATTTTGTTTGTCAATTCTGCTAAATTTTTTATTTATATAAAATCTTACCACACCTAAATGAACGATTTCGTCGTAAATAATCTCAATCCCCACAAAAAATCAGTTCAACCATGGAAATGATATCAGTACTAAAAAGTAGGAACAGTTAGGCCACTCACACCACTGTGATACCAAATTTCAAAACTGTACGCTGTATGAAATTACAATTCAGTTCACACAGCATTAAACCATAAGTGCACTAAAAAAGAGAATACAAAATCTATAAAAGGCCTAACTTAGGTTGGGACAGATGGAAATAAAATAAGTCCTAGTTTTGAGCAACAGCTCCCAGGGCACTGCAAAATGTTTTGAGAGCAACTAGTGTATGAGACTTCAGTGAAAAACAAGACTTAACCTCCACTCAAAAAAACATCACAAAGCTTACGTCACTTAAACACTGCAAAAATGCCATCATCACCACCCCTGCGACGTACAAGTGGGATAAGCAGCTGATAAGTACAGCTTGACAAGACTACTCAGTGCAACAGTAAAAAACCTTGGCTTGGACGGTTCGTTCTTCCAGGCCACCACCCGCGCCACCCACTGGGCGGTTGCCACAAGGGACTGCAAACGGCGACCCCCACGACCACTACTCCCACGTCCCCGATGAACCACCTCCCACACATCCCCGTCCACGCGCTACAAAATAACCCATTGTCTTCCATCTCTGCCTCATTCCTAGAACCACCATCGACGCTTCCGTCTCCACCACAGACAACCCAGAAACTTCTCTCTCCCAAGCGCACAGTCGTCGGAGGAGGGCGATGGTGAATGAACCATCCGCTAAGCGTCATCATGGCGAGACATCCGACAAGAGCAGCAACCTCGACGACGTTCACGTCCCCGGCGAGAAGCGCGAGTACACCAAAACACTCAAAGGGTTTGAGCTACATGGGAAGGAGATGCTGGAGATCGTCTACACCAGCGAACCACACAAGGCCGACGAGGTGATTACTAGGCTCAGGATGAAGGGCGGCGGCTTGTATCCTAGCTTCATCGGAGTTGATGTGGAGTACACCAGCAAAGATGAACCTCCACAGATGGCAGCAGTCCTGCAGTTGTGCGTGGAGGAACTCTGCTTGGTGTACCACATCGCAGCGGCCACAAAATGGTAACCCATACTACTGTTCATTCATCTATTCTACTAGTACTACTCCCTGAAAATTTCATTAAACTTGTTTCCCAACCAGATGAACTACTATAGTTTGCGAAGTGGATGCACGACTACATGTTTCTCAAGTTACATGCATCTCTGAAATTGTGAAGTGGATTGTTTCACCAGATTAGCATCGAAAACTGATGCACTAGATTAGCATCTGAAAATTGTTTCACCAAATTAATTTCTGAACTTGATGTACTAGCATAGATTCTGATCTTGATGCACTAGTATAGTTTATAGAATTGATCTATTAAAAGATGTTTTTAAACTTGATGTACACAAGTAGTTTCTGAACCTGGCCTGGTGCAATTTTCAGCAGCAAAAAATGAAGTCAGAACTTGGTGAAGCACTGGTATAGGTCTTTTACTCAACAAAAAGAAAACTAAGCTTGAAGTAAGCAGCACTTAAATCATTTACTCTGGTTATAGGTTCTTGAACTTGGTGGACCATTTGGTGAAGCACTTAAAATACCAAAAATAAAAAAAAATGGTGTATTTGAATTTAATTTCAGAACTTTGTGTACTAGTTTCTGAACTACATTCATCCATTACTTACACTATATAAGCATCTACCTAATGGATTATCACTTGTAAACCAAAAAACAAAAGAATTAAATCTTCAAAAGAGAACACTAATCTTCAATATGGGTCTCCCCCCTTGCAGGCCGAAGCGCCTCAAACAGTTCCTGCAGGAGGAGAAATGATACACATTTGTCGGTTTCAGCATTGAAGGTGACAAGCGGATGCTGAACAAGTCTGGTTTGGAGATCAACCCCAACAACTTCATCGACATGCAGCGCAAGTGGAAAGTTCCAACCAACAGCAAATACTTCGACTCCTTGGCCGATGTTGCAGTCAGCGTCATCCACCCATTCTACAAAGCCATGAAGAATAAGATCGACAAGGAGCAAGACCACAAACTGTGGGGGACCGGCCCACTTCTAGATAAGCTCATCGAGTACGCGGGAATAGATGCGTACGCCACATACAAGGCATGGAAGATAATCGAAAACATTGTGACAGGTTGGGATATTACAAAAGAGTAGGAGACCCCTACTACCACTGCAACTTCGCGGGATGAAGTGGCATGAAAGTCTGCCTTCGTGTTGCTTGCGCTTCTGCTTGTCCTTATTATTGTCATTTCAGATTTGTAGTTTTCTTTCGCTAGGTTGAACCAGATTCCTTATGTTATGTGTGTGAGGATTTGAACAAGTTTGCATGTGTCTATCAAGTACATCGTTTGCTTATGTCGTTCGACAAGTTTGCTAGCTTCCTATTTTGTTTATACATCATTTGTAGTTGAAGTAGGTTGTGAATGAAACTTGATGGCTGCTATGCAGCACTAGTCATGGAGCAAACAAATCACACATGGATATTTTCACAAAAAAACAGTGGCAGACTAACTAAGGACAACAGCAAATAGTAGCGTTGGACGCTCAGTACAACTTAGTCATGTACGGTAGTACTATCACACTAAAAATTCAGTTTTTAGTTTCAGAAGAACAGTAAAAGTACTAAGTTTGAGCCGAGGACAACATTCAGTACTAACAACATCATGCTAAATAGTAGTTAGAAAATTACGAAGTATCACAACAGGAAAAGCAAAGAACCATCAATACGTATTTCCTAGTCACTAGCATGCTAGGATCGAAAGTACTGGTACACTTGAACACACAGTACATTTCATTCTACAAAAATAAAAAATAACGGGAAGCTTCAGTACGCATTCCCTAAAAACAGTAACACACTAAGAATAACAGTAATAGCATAATTGAAATCTCAGTACAACTTAGTCTATACGGCAAGAACTATGATGACACCAAATATTGCCTTGAGAAGAACCACAGCCTATAACAAAGAAGGCCAAAACTAAATCAAAAAGATATCAGTTCGACCAAGGAGAAAAATCACAAGAAAGACAACAGAAGCATCATCCCACATTGACCAGTGAGGTCATAGTTTCAAACAACACAAAATATAAAAATGATCAAAGTACTAGCACAATTGAAATCTCAGTACAACATAGTTTATTCCGTAAGTACTATTATGATACCACTTAATGCATTGAGAAAGAAGGCCAAGACTCAACCAAATAGATTGCAGTTCAACCAAGGACAAAAATTCACAAAAACAAACAACAGAAGCATCAGTCCACAAAGCTAATTTAAACTAGTGCTTTAACTTTTATTATGAAGTTCAACTACTAAAATTCAAGAAGTTCAAACAAAAATTTGGCTCTCAAATTTTGCTAAATTTCTTATGCTTAAATAAAACTTGGCTAGAGATCACGTAGCAACTTCGTCGAAAATAAGTTCAATCCCAAAAACAGCTTCAGTTCTAATACATTACATGAAATTAGTTCTATAAAATAAGGAAGCGTCAATCTACTCATGCTAGATACACAAGTGTTATCGTGAAAACAAATTTTAAAATCCTTACGATGAATGAGATTACAATTCAGTACTAACAGAACTATACCATAAGGAAATGAAAAGAGCGTACAGAAACTATAAAGGTCCAACCTAGGTTGGGAAAGATGAAAAAAAATATTTCTCACTTTTTTAGCAACAACTCGAATGAACTTGGAAAAAGGTATTTTCAGTTCAACTAGTTTATAAGACTTTAGTACAAAAAAATAGAACGTAACCAAAACGAATTCTCGATGAAGCATACACAAGTGAAACAGCTATTCAACCACACTATCATCATGCGGAAAAAATTGTTAAACATTGTGCCACACATAAAAACAACACAAAATATACCAGTTATTACATAGTATTTGACAAGGCATCCAAACACTACAAACAAAGCCTACAATGCTTTCAAGAGATATATCACACAACTATCCATTTCACTACGCAAATGATGACCATTTCTTCTATGCACCAGGAGCCAAAGCCTGAACCTCCTCGAGAAGCTCCATCCCCAGAAGCTGGTTATTCCGGTTGAACACAACTCTATACAGATCCTCAACTTTCCAATCAACAATAGGAGGCTGAAAAACAATAAAACAAATTATCAAAAATCATGACACATAAAAACAAGAATACACAATCAGCCAAACACAGAAAAGGTGAAAAAGCTCAACTAGAACCCACGTCATTATTATGAATGTTCTCAACGATCTTTTTACCATCATAGGATCCCACACACTTTAGGGTATAATGGCCACATTCATTCGCCCCTTGAAATGGAACCTTGACATACGTTGGTTTCTTTGCAAAAACCTCCCATTTGGGCTACTTGCTCGCATTGTACTTAGCATCACCATACACAACCTTCATTACTTGGACCAATCTAGAGATATGTAAAAATAGAAAAGAAACAACACATTTACGGGTCTCAGAAAAGCAGAAACAAAGATGCGGAAAAATTAATCCAGTACATATAATAAATGTAACTCACAATTTTCTCGCAGTCTTTACGATAGGTGTTCTTTGAAGGATGATGGTTCTTTAGATAAGGCAAAGAGTCAAGGATGTCGACACTACATCGGTACCGATTCATGACATACAAGGAAAAGTGGTTCACTTTGCTATCCTTTGCTAAAATCATTGGTTTGAATAGAGGCATCATGATCTAAAAAATGACCAAAAAGGAGATATTAAATATTCAAAATAAAAACCATAATCACAGCAAAAAAAAATAAAACCAAAAATCAGCTAGTAGAACTCACAAGGTCGGCAGTGAGCAAGTCTTCCTCATCTTTAACATAGCTCTTAAAATCTCTTGCTGCACTCTCCACATTAAACTCTTTATCTTCATCACCGTAAAACGTACAGTCAAGCACAACCTGCAAAAAGCCCAAAAAGAAATAGACAGGGAGAAAGGAGCAACAAGCAAAGTATTATTAAAACTCGTAAAACAAATGACAGTCTTGTTTAACAGAAAACAAATGATCTGATTAATTACCGTGATGAAATATGGACTCAGCAATACCCTTTTTCCAGACGCAAAATCAGCATTTCTATCAGGATCCTTCTTCCAATCATCAATGAGGAAGTCCATTATATCACCCTCATCATTTTCCCAGGTGCAAAAACTTCCCAGATGCGTTTCCCAGTGAAGCTAGTTACGTTATCATCAGGCTGAGGTATCATTGAGAATGCATTACTGCAGCACACACAAGAACAAAAAGCAGGGGAAGCAAGATAAGGCACTCATAGCAGGTCAAGTTGCATAAAAAGGAACAATTCAGGTCTTATTTATCTAGCAGTTAGAAACAACAGACGAAAAGAAGAAGAAACATAATGAGAGATACTCACTCGGCATGCTTCTCAAGTACTTCATCACCAAGCAACAGATTATACAACTTGCAAGCCTTTTCCAGGTGAGGGAATTTATGAGGGTGAAGCTGCTGCACAGGGGAGCAAAACTTTATAGGACCTCTGGGTGCACGCTCCGTGCTTGTAACATTGCCAGAATCCAAAGCAGGATCCTTCCTAGAAAAACCAGCTCTACGGGCCACTATTCCAGCAAGGGGGGACAAACCCTTGGCAGCAGCGCTCCTGGTGACTCTTCCCATGCCAGCAATCTTGTCAAACGCATCATCATCGCTGTCTATCAATTGCACAACGGAATTCTTGGGTGTAGAGGGGCTCTCTACACAAGTAGCCATAGAACCTTTCAGAGCTCCCAACCGCCCCTTCATAACACCAGATCTTGTCTTTTCAGGAGAACGCCCCTGGCTAAAATCAATAGCTACACGCTCGAGCTCCGAGAACTGGCTGCCAAAGATCCTGTACTCATGCTCACCAAGATCCAGCCACTGACCTGCAAAAAAAAAGATAAAAAAATACCGCATCAAAGGTAAGTTCAAATACATAATTCATGACAATACTTATCAAAAAGAAGTACAAGCTGGAAAAAAATACAAAAGGTCATGCATACATACAGTTTTCGATGCCAAACAAACCCCGGAAGTCAACATCAAACACATCACTAGTTGCGTAGGTATACAGCAAAGTCTTTCTAATTTCAAGAATGTCCTCATGGCTGTAATCCAACATTTCAATCACACCATCCTCCCGGCAATGATAGGCCTTGCAGTTTTGTAGCATAAAGAATCCACAATCATGCATGTTAACAAAAGAAAATACAAAAAGGGTACATCACAAATTTGAAAAAATAGGAACACCATCCTCCCAGTAACAAAAAACAACAAATAAAAATCATTAAAAACTGATACTCACGTGTTTTTCTGCTGCGGCACCCGCACAAACTCGCAAGAGAAACCATCAATATGCGCCGGCGAGAACGGTTTGGCCCTGTCTATGCTGGACTCCCTCAAAAGCTTCTTTATGTTGTCTGTCATAGTCCTTAAGAATGTAACTGCATCACACCAGGTTTCATCGCTGAGTGAATCAAGGTACTCGAAACGACGGAACCTCAAATTCAGAACAATCAAACACCAATGCCCAGATTCTTCAGTAGGCTTCATGGCAACCGCAAATGACGGCGGATCAAAAGTAGGTACAAGAAGCTGACAAAAAATTCGTACAACAAAAATGAATTTAACAAATCATAATGAAACAAATTATTTAGCCTCCAAAACAATAGATAAAAGAGGGAAATTGATATCAGATAATCATAAGTTCTAATTGAGTAAGCAACCCACTACAAAAAAAATGCTACTCAAGTTTATATCCACCGCCCAAACTTGCAACAAATATATCAGTTCAATTTCCTTGCGACAATAAGTGCAGCTTTAAAAAAAGAAGCACACATCGTTCATAAGTACAGGGGAAAAAACATCAGTTATAGTTCATTCCCCACCTCCCAAACTTGCAAGAAAACACGACAGTTATAGTTCATGAGTACAAAAAGTTCAAGTTCACCAACTTGGTCAAAACCATCAGCCCCTGATCTCGTGAACCACTGTAGCACATTGGCATCAATATGTCCATCACAGATCTTGGTCTGTTGTACAAAAAGAATAACAACAGTTAGAAAATTTCCAAAATAACTTACCATCCTATATGCAAAGCAAAATACTGACCGTCACCCATCTGGGAACTATCATCTTGTCAGTGTTTCGGTACTTCTGACGTACAGAATATAAAACAACGTCAGCACTATCTGAGTTGAGCATGCCCGTGGGGACAAACACTCTAGCAATGGAGCCAACACTGGCATCACATTCTTTATTTTCAAACATCGGCTTGTCACTAGGAAAGCACAAAAGTGACATGAATTAAAACTACCGCAATAACAATAATGGTCATATGAGAGAAAGAAAAAGATACGAGCAAAATTCCAAACTAACCGTTTTGTACGGTTCGTGCGCAACCTCGTAACAGCGAAGAAAAACAAATAAACCTTAACAACATTAGCATCTTCTACTTGCAGAAAAAGAAGAAAAATAATAAGTTCAAGCACTACAAGTGAACATGTCCAAAATGAGATAAATAAGAAGTACGCCTCATTTACAAGTGCTTACCTGCACTATCAGCGTTTGACGACGGGAGTTCCTGTGATGACAACAATAAGCCTCCAGTTTCAGGGTTTGACGATGGAAGATCTTGTGAGGACACCAATATGGTTGCGCTTTCAGGGTCTGAAGAAAGAAAATCATGGGACGACAGGAGCGCCTCCTGCGTCAAGGGGCCAGGAGAAATCGACAGAAGTAAATCATCATCCTCGGATGGCACCTCCTCCACACTACAGGCTTCTTGCAATGCATCACCGTAATCAAGCCCTCCAGGCCGGAAATTTTCCGGCGGCAAATCTTCACAACCAGAAAGATTTGCATTCCCAGCAATACCAACACCAGACGATTTGGCATCAAGTATGCTGGCAGTACCAACATCCTCATCGGGAACTTTGGTACCAACATCGCGCCCACTACTCAATGGAACACCACGAGCATCATCTCCACCACTAACAATAGCCTCATGCTCAACATCAGTCATCTGAAAAAATATCAGAAAAAGTGAATAATATGAACAAAACTAACAATCAAAAATAAGCTAGCAGGAGGTGCACAGAAAAACAAACCTTAGAAGCATTCACATCAACAACATCGATCTTGCTGCTGCTAACATTAAGAGGAACATCACCAATGGTCGAACAAGGCTCGCCGCCAACAACAGGACCTTGATTCATAGTAATGAAGCAAAAAAAACAATGCTATTATTAGCAACAGCAAAAAAAGGAATTAAACCACAGTAACAAAAAGGTAGGTATCACATACAAACTCTTAACGGTGTGCGACAGAAAAATGAACATGTAAGGCACATTGGTGCACATGAAAATTTAAAATATATGTATAAAACACAATAAAAATAAAAATAACCTTGCACTTATCAGTAGATGGATCATTAACTCCATAGTCAACAACAACCTCAACATTATGACTGGTCTCCTGCATGAAAGAAAAATGAATAAACAGATGAAGATGAGGAAGTTCAACTACAATACTGACAGTAGAACAACATAGTAAAATTTTCAAACACCGAGGACTGACTCACATCAACAACAGCGCGCTCCAAGCCAACATCATTTGTATGGTGATCAGAAACATTAGCCTCAGTACCATCACCAGCCATGCTCTCGGTGGCAGTAGCCTCATCCTGCATGAAAGAAAAATTAATAAACAAATGAAGATGAGGATGTTCAACTACAATACTGAGAGCAGAACAACATAGTAAAATTTGCAAACAATGAGGACTAACTCACATCAACAACAGCGCGCTCCAAGCCAACATCATTCGTATGGTGATCAGAAATATTAGCCTCGGTACCATCACCAGCCCTGCTGTCGGTGGCAAAAGCCTTATCCTGCTCAAACTGCTTGATAACAACATTTGCACTATCTTCATATGGCTTGCAGCGAGAGTCTTGCATAGTTTTGAAACGCTTCATGTTGTTCAACAGACGAACCGAGCTCTGAACTAGATCGGCAGCACCGTCATGCATACCACCAATTAAAATTCTCTCCATCTCAATATAGTCCACTGCCTCCTCAGCATTAAATTAATGACCTTCAGGAAGGATACCATTGATACAGCTCAGACGCTCAACTGTAGTTGGGACCTTTTGCAGCTCAGAACAAACATTACTAAAAATATGCTCAGCGCGCTCCAACGCAGAAACAACAACATCAATACCCAAAACCTGCCTCTGTGAAGTACTAGCATTACTAGGGCCAGGGTGAAGATAACCAACACCCTCAACAGCACGACCAACTCTCAACCCATCGTGCAGACATGAAATCTTGGAAACCTGAGACGACGGCATCCCCATGACTGGCTTTTATACACTTGGAAAAAAACAACCTCCTCTTGAGTTTTCCACTACAAACAAGGGGAAAATAATTAATTAATCAATGCAACACACGGGGAAAAATAAACATCATATTAACATATTTAAATCAACAACACTATCAATCTTTAACTGTCAGTGCCAATTTGTTAGTATTTACCAACATGCCAGTTGAACAAAAGATATTCAGTTCAACCACACGTGAAACAATAGTACTAAAAATCGTACCCAAACCTCACAAAGCTCAAGAAATGATAAAATCTAAACAGATAACTCTGCAGTACACATGTTCACTCCAGCAAAAATAGCTATACCTAAATAAAAAAGTTATGCAAGACATGAAAGAAATAAAACTAACCGGAAGCTTCCCAAACACCCAAGTCTTTGGATCTGCGTTGCTCTTTTTATCAAATCTGCATCAACCAGATCGGAAATCTTGACAGGATCCATGAAACATATGCGGGGGACTCAGATGTCAGGCTCTGCACTCTTGCCACGGATAAGACAGTCAAGGTACATTAGTACATGCCCTATAGCATAGCCTATGATTGCCTTCCCCATGGTAACACCATCTTGGTACCTGGCAACATCCCTTCTAAGCTCATCAACCATCAGCTGGCAGTAATCCATATTAGCCATGTCCTCAATGACGGGACCCTCAAACATTGCTGCCTCTCTGGAAACACGCGGGGCGGCACCAGGCAACACAACCTACATAAACACAATAATGAAGAACACTTTCAGAGCAAGGTCATCTTTGCTAGGGTCCTTGACAAGCACCCTGAGCCTATCCTTCAAATCCTTTGTTTTGATATCTTTGTTCCTGCTAATGCCAAGCTCCAATCTTAACTTCATCATAGCGTCGTCATATCCGTCCTCTGGCGGCCTTGGTGCAGAACGACCACCACGAGGAAACCCAAATAATTGTTGTATACCATCTCTAGTGATGTGAAGCTTCTTATTAGCCTCACCCATGTCAAGAGTCATCGTATCAGGATCTATCCTCAGGTACAAAGCTCCCATCAGAGGGCGGGAAATGTTAGACTTCACCTTCCACTTGAAGATAGAACCAAAACCAGCTGCATAAACCCTAGCCACATGGCGAGTCTCAAGCAATTTAGCACAAGCTTGAACCTCTCCCAATGAAAATCGCACAGTTAAGTTCAATCGCCGTTGGTCACCTTCATCGAAAGCAACTTTCCCGGCATTGCCTCCCACCGGCTTGACCGGACTCATAACGCTAACAGGCTGTAAATGAAAATAAAGAAGCCACAGCTTAAATAAATGAATATAGAAAATAAATCAAGCATATTAAGGCAAGTAGAAAAAAGAAAACATTGCACAAGTTCAACTCTTAAAACAACATCAGTACCACCCTCAATTCATGCAAACATTGACAAGCCTCACCTGGCCAGCATCCCAGCCAAGAAACAATTAAATCATTGCAAGTACAACTAGTAAGTCACATACAGTACAAACACGTACCACTGCAAATTCATCTTCTGAATCAACTTTGATATCATCTTCTTCAGATACAGCATCTTCAGCTTCGACACGAGCACGCTTCTTCACACCTTTGTTCACCTTCACAGGAGCAACTTTACGCTTCTTATTTTCTTTCAACAAAGAGCGCTCTAGAAGAGGAGACGAAGAAGGCTTCTTATTTGTCAAAACTCTTGGGCTCCGACGAACAGGGGAGCCACCAAGTGTGCTTGGACCAATCTTCACAGCAACACTATCATCATCAGCTTTGCTATTACCAGCTTGGGAACCAACATTCACACGTGGGCTACACCTCCATGTGCCATCAGGATTCAGATCTGACATCTTCCTCTTAAAAACAACTTTCTTCTCCTTAACTGCATCACGAGTAAACACTTGCGTCAAATGAGTCTGCAACATGTTTGTCTTCACAGGCATGTCAGTTCTATGAGATCCAGCATCAACAGTTGAAAAGGCCGCGTCACCACCTTCATCAAGTACACCTTTAGGAGCTTGAGAAACATCCTCATTGCTTCGTTGCACGCAAGCAGCCTTTTGACGCCGTTCCAACTCCTTTCTCCTCTGGAATACATGCTTCTTATTTCTTATCCTTTCATCCTCGAGCTGTAACTGCATAGGAACATCCTCAGCCTGAGTAACAGGCTCAGTGCCATCAACACTCTGTGACTGAGTAATAGACAGCTGCAAGCTGCCATCACCATCATCAACACTAAGAGAATACATTCCATCATTAATATCTTTGACAACATCAGCAATGTCCTCAGAAGCACCATGGCTGTCATTAACTTCATAAACCAATAACATAAGCACGCACATATAAAATTAAAACACAATTAGCATTGCAGAGGCAAGATAAATAAAGCGCATAGCATAAGACACAAACAAAAGGAACAACTGATGTAGCTAAGCGTATTTATGTATTCAAGGCTGATAAAAAAGAGCAAATATAAGGGAAATACCACCAACATTCGCAAGTTCTTCTAGAGGATTTGGTGTCTCAAAAATAACATTCACAAGATCTTCAAAGCGTTCTAATTTCTCAGAATCAGGAGGCCCGGCACTCCAACATCTGCAACAACATCATAATTAGCAAAAAAAGTACATGAACAAGCAATCAGTTCATCTATATGAACACTACAAGTGCACCTAATAAAACAATATCAACCCACCACTTGCACAACAAACTTCAAAATGACGACTCTTTCAACATCATAGTATTTCTTCACTGACTACTACAACCTATTCAAATGCCAGGATAGCAGTTCAAACAACACATGGTGGTCAGTACTACAACCTGTCTGCAGGTCACATCAACCGCCAAAATTATACACACCACACATTCCAAGGCAAAATTAACACATATCAAAATACATACAACTTATAAAGTAGATACAACAACACATATACAACTTAAAAACTAGATCTGTTAAAACATCATCCAAATTACACGGAAAAATACCTGCATTCAACTTGTCCAGACTGGATGATGTACCCATCGAGATCTGCAGTCCTGAAATCTGCCGAACCAGATCTGCAAGATAGGTGAACAAAAATTAGGGCTCCAACCTATTTCAGAAACGAAGCACGCCATACAAAGCAAAACTCTTACCAGCAAACCCAAAAAATCCGCCACGGAATCCAGTATCACTATCGCAAACCACTCGTTCAAGAGCACAGGAACCCTAGCGAATCAAACCTGAGACAGGAAGAGAGCAATAGCTTAGAAATAGAGGATCAATCTGTACACAAGGGGACGCAAGGGCAGCCGATGGCAGAGTAAAAGGAGCAAACAGAGCACCCAGACCTCCGCCCCTGGTATTCAACCCACCGGCCGACGCTCCCCGGCGAAACAGGAGAAGCAGCTTCTATGCGAGAAGAGAAGAAGACGGGAACGAAGAAGGAACCAATTTGTGGAGGGGAGCGGAGCGGAACAGGGGAGAGCGGTGGTTAAAAGGTGAGTGGGAGAAAACCGACGGCTAAAGCCCACAGTCGTGGCAAAGCCCACTATCTCTGGGTTGTTACCAAAGATAATAACAAAATTTAAATACACTAAAAAATTAAATACAATAAAAAATTTAATTAAAGGGAGAAAACAAACGGCTAGAGTACAAATAATAAGTCACAACAGTACAATAAAAATTATCAAAAAGGTACAAATGAAATAATAATTCAAAACGGTGCTGGCTTGACCTCGCAGGGATGGGGAAGGGGGGTCCCGCCCCCTGGCTCGGCCTCGTGCTAACCTCGGTGCGGTGCGGGTTTTCCCCTTAAAAAAGATAAGATAATGGGGGCAAGTCCATACAAGGAAGATGTGTCCGTACAACTATGCCCCTCGGTGCGGTGCGGGTTTTTCCCCTAAACAAAGATAACATAATGGGGGCAAATCCATACAAGGAAGATGTGTCAGTACAACTATGCCCCTCGATGCGGTGCGGTGCGGGGGCAAGTCATGTTACGGACTCGCCTCCGCATGCGACGTCGCGGCACGCCGCGTCTTCGTCTGCTACGGCTCGTTCCTGGCTGGGCATCGCCGGGATGGGGAATGGGGGGTCCCGACCCCCCCTCCCCCCGGCTCGGCCTCGCACTAACATGGCAGTGTGCTCGTTTGACCGGCGCGGTGCGGTTATTCTGTTCCC
>LR738709.1:301145080-301160892 GCA_902687465.1 Secale cereale
CTGGCTCGGTCTCGCGCTAACATGGCAGTGCCCTCCTATGACAGGCGCAGTGCGGTTATTCGGTCCCCCCCCACACACACACCCTTAAGATGGATAATGGGGCAAGTCCATACAAGGAAGATGTGTCGGTACAACTATGCCCCTCGGTGCAGTGCGGTGCGGGGAAAGCCATGTTACGAACTCGCCTGCGCATGCGACGCCGCGGCACACCGTGTCGTCGCCTGCTACGGCCCGTTCCTGGTTCGGCCTCGCCGGGATGGGGGAGGGGGCCCCTCCCCCTCCCACCAGCTCGGCCTCGCGCTAACGCGGTAGTGCGCTCATTTGACAGGCGTAGTGCGGTTATTCTGTCCCCCCCCCCTAGAAGGAGAACATCAGCAGCACCCTAGTGGAGACGCTCCGTGAGGTACGAGTAGAGAGGTTGTTCCTTCTGTACCTCCTCGCCCAGCCGTAGAGCACAATGGTGTCGCTCGTTCTGGGGCGAATCGCAACTCCCCGGCCGCTCCCATTGCGGGAATGACAGCAAGGCATGTGCCACCCCCGGGACGAGCTAACCTAACCATTGTGTCCAACGGAGCCGCTGGTCCTCAAGCGCCTCCAACTCGTCACCATGCCATCCAAGCGACTGGCTCGCAGCGAGGAGATCACGGTGCGGTCGCCACCGGCACCATCAGGAGCCGGGCGACGCTGCGATCCACATCATCATCACCTAAGCCGAACACCGCCTTGGAGGCTATGGCGCGGGCCCAACTGTCGCTGAGATTTCCGCCGGTAGCCGATCAGATGGACGAGTGGCGAGCCACCATCCAGAGTCCGATTGGTTTCACCGAGGCGGGAGGATCACAACAAGCTGGCCCGCCACGGCCTCCCCAGGCGACGACGACGGCCCACACTGCTGGTCGTACTGAAGGGGCCACCCCCACGGTGTAATCCCCACTGCGGCAACCAGTGCGGGAGCCACACAACCAGGAACCCGATGATGTCTCGATGGCCTCATTGGACCCTCGAGCGCATCAAGGCCAACAGGGAGCCCCGGAGGGCACGCAGAAGGAGCGCGCGTGCGTCACCATCGAGCAACGCCGCAACGACCACTGGTGGCCCGATGGGCGTGATGGCCCCAACGTCAATGAGCATGTGCTCAACGGGGGCGGGTACCTGCCTTTCGAGGCAGGGTGCCTTGCCTTCACCCGTGAGCTACGACAAGTCCTTTGGCCATCCGCTCGCACGTTCAAGCGAGAGATTCTATAGAGTATGACGGAAGACTGAACCCGGCAGATTTCTTGAGCATCTACACCATCAATGTTCAAGCTGTTGGGGGAAAAGATGAGAAGGTGTTCGCTAACTACTTCTCTTTGGCACTTAACCCAAATGTGAGGTATTGGCTGATGCACCTGCCGGAGAACTCAATTTCGACCTGGGCTGACCTGTGCCATGAGTTCGTTGGCGCCTTCACGAGCGGCCACCAAGAACCAGGGCGGCCCAGAGATTTGCAGCTACTCCCACAGAAGGAAGGAGAGACTCGGCGGAAGTACATCCAGAGGTTTAGCCGAGTCAACAGAAATATTCCGGACATCACCCGGCAGCAGTGAAGAAGCATACCAGTCCAACGTATGCAATCGTCGGATACGTTCTAAGATGAACTGTCGATTGCCCAAGACTGTGAAGGAGCTTTACACCTTGGTGGACAAGTGTGCTCGGGTGAAGGAGGGGAGGAAACTCCCTGGAGAAGAGGAAGATGTGTGAGTACAACTATGCCCCTCGGTGCGGTGCAGGTTTTTCCCCTAAAAAAGATAAGATAATGGGGGTAAGTCTATACATGGAAGATGTGTCAGTACAACTATGCCCCTCGGTGCGGTGTGGGTTTTTACCCTAAGAAATATAAGATAATGGGGGCAAGTCCATACAAGGAAGATGTGTCAGTACAACTATGCCCCTCGGTGCGATGCGGGTTTTTCCCCTAAAAAAGATAAGATAATGGGGGCAAGTCCATACAAGGAAGATGTGTCAGTACAACTACGCCCCTCGGTGCGGTGTGGTGCGGGGGCAAGTCATGTTATGGACTCGCCTCCACATGCGACGCCGCGGCACGCCGCGTCATCGCCTGCTATGGCTCGTTCCTAGCTCGGCCTCGCCGGGATGAGGGAGGGGGGTCGGCTCGGCCTCGCGCTAACACGGTAGTGTGCTCGTTTAACAGGCGCAGTGCGGTTATTCTATCCCCCCCCCACACACACACAAGCACCACGCCACACACCCACACCCCCCTAAAAAGAGAGAGATGTTCTTCAGTCCATACAAAAAAATCTATCAGTACAAAAATGCCACTCGGTGCGGTTCCTGTATATCTCACCCAGATATTCATTAAAAAAGTCCGAGAAAGAATGACAACAAAGAGAAAGCAAGGGAAACACACTATGAAAAAAGACATCAGTTCAAGTAGAGGACAACATTTAGTACTTAGAAAATGCTTATAAAAATCATAATAACTAGAAAGAAAAATTCCTAAGAATCAAAAATATTATAGATTACACTTACGCAAAAACTCACAAGAACGAGAACAAGAAGTATCAGTCCAAGTTACTGGTGGAGTCAAGTACTAGATCCAAACAAAGAAAAAAGAAAAAATTGACCGCCCAAAGACAGGCATAGGCCCTTTCGCTGCTAGATACTTGAACTCGAGCCCGTGGGTGAATCCCTAGTAATCCGCACAACGCAGGGTCGGCCGACCAGGGCCCACGGGTCATGAAAGAGGGCGAGCGCCGTGTATAAGCGCTCAGGTAAGTGTTCAGAGGTGTTCGACCAGTGACCCTCGGCTGCGCTTACAAACATGTCTAGAGCCCCTTCGACTAGTGAGGTGGGACTAAATGTATAGCGCACGCACACGCCACACTGCACACCCGTAGAGACGAGTTATCTGGGCCGAAAACAATGACTCAGGCGGATGGCCCAACACAGTAGTTCGCCCCATTACAAAATTCCAGCCGATCACGCACGACCAAATAAAAACCCAAATGCAGATAATTTTTAAAAAAACCTCAGAAGAAATCAGTTCAAAGCAAATAATGTAAAAAGTTCAAACACATTTTAATTGTAAGACCTAAAAAATAAATAAAAAAAATTGAAAATTAAACGTAGAAGATTGTAATAAAAAATTCAGATACAAATTTATAAAAAGTTCAACTACTCAAATTCATAAAGTTCAGGTAAAATTAGTACTGTCCAGCCAAGATTAAATTCTTTTTATTTTTAAAATACTAGAACTATCACTATTCAACTGGAAAAAGAAAAATTGTGCTCTAAAATTCATGTAAAAAAGTAAGAAAAAATGCTATACAACAAACAAATGAAATTGGCCATTGACAACCTAAATAGTTCAGTACTATCATTAGCAGCATGTAAGTCCAGCAAACTAAAAACCCAAAAAGGGGTCCTACAAACATCATCAGCGTATATTTTCCGTCTGCGAGCTATATACATGAAAATATCCCGGTCAAAACAAAGGATACCCATCAGTTCAACTATAATTGTTCCAGTTCAAATATAAAGAATATAAAAAAATAGTTATGCTTGAGCAAAAGAATAGGAAAGCATTACATAAATTGTTCCAAACCATCTGATAATACCATGGAATTCAACCATGTCACATGAAAATATTTTAAAGAAAAAAACTACAACATAATCAAACACACGGAAATCTCACTACCGGCATCATTTGCCACATTTTAAACCTACATCACATAAATTCTGAACGTCAGAGAATCATCTTCCCTGGAGAACATAACCATAACCACATCACCATCCTCAAATCCAGACTCTGCCACAAACTCCTTCCACCCAGTAGTTAGGTTGATACAACCATCAAAGTCGATGTGGTAGGCAACTGCCATCAACTGATACCCATTTTTGTCTGAAGTCTCCATCTTCAGTATCCCGGCACTAGGAGCAACAATCCTGATCCTGGGTGACATTTTCTGCAAATGGGCATGGGAGTAGGAATCAAAAGTGAACACCTGACATAACTGGATTTTTACACAGATATAGGAACGGTTACATAACAAAATGAAAAGAAAAAAATCTGAACCAAAACAAAAACACCAAACTAAATAGTCATATGAACTGACTAAACTGAAGAAATATACATATCAATACACCTACAGTAAAAACATCTGACAAAAAACAGATCAAAGATTACAAAAAATGGATGAAAAACTGTTAAGTAATGAACAAATACACACACAAATCCCTACTATTAAATTCTGACAAAACAAAATAAATATTATAGACAGACGATTGATAAACTAAACTATGGATTCAGTCCATGGGATTCAAAAATGAGACCTACAAAAAAGAAGAAAATAAAATAAATATAAACACATACCCATGATTCCTTCAAGTCCCCAACCGTCAGGCGACAAACATAGGGTGCACGAAACCCATGGTTGTTGTACAACTGACATGAAAGTTGCCCACGGCGCTGAGTCTCGATGAGCTCCAAACCAGATTCATACACACAGCCGTCAGCTATGCGCACCATCTTTGCCAAACATCCGCATGAACAATCATCCATGGAAAACACATGAATAGGGAAGAAAACAAGAGAGACAACAGGGAGGAACCTAGATCTGATTCTAGAAGAAGGAAGAAAAAGGAGGGGGAAACTGAGCCACACACCACACAAAGATGGATAGAATTTATAGCCAGTGAGACTCACAGATTATAAAATAAAAAATAGGCAGGTGGGCAGCCAGCTGGTAGAAAATGGTTATTATACAAGTCATGCAGCATTTGACCACGAATCAGTACAACTTCAGATAAAATAGCAGTTCAAAAGTGCACATAACAAACATATACAGATAAAACAACACATTCAGAGCTAGAGAGTTGAATTCATTTAGTCACTCAACCATCTGCTCCCTCACAACACAATCTTAAAAACATAATTTTCAGTACTTCAATCATAACGATCAAAGAAACGACGCCATTTGGCCCTGGTGGATGGATGTGGAGCCGTGGCTACTCTCGCCCTAGCCCAACTGATGATCTAAATATGGTTCCTTCCCCTGCCCTCTGGGAAAAGAAGCTCCAGTTCATTGGAGTTGCAAGTATCCATAACCTCGCGCAAAAGGCGTCTGCTGAACTCTGCCTCCACTTCCTCCTCGGCAGCACATCGTGCCGTCCTGCGCCTCCTCCTCCTCCTCCGCTCCACTACTGCAGCCATAACATCGACAGCATCCCCCTCCGCTATCTGGCTTTTCTTTGGTCGCAGCTAATGGAATGAAAGTGACAGAGGGCTCAGGATTTATACTCAAAGTGCAGAGGTGTGGGTGGGCAGCCAGTAGAAAATACTTACTCCGATGTCAGCGCACAATAATACAACTTTGACACGAAGCAGTCCAACTACACATACAACAGCAATTCAAACAACACTGAAAAACACGCAACTTAATTTACACAGCTTAACCAGATTACAAGAAAATCACAGGCTACAATCAGCCACCATACACCACCTCTGCCAACAACCAAATAACATGGGAATCCGGGGTAGAAACAACTCAAAGAAGCAAAATTGACCACACAAATCTTTTCATACAAACATCATTTCTCTCCATGCAACGCCAATTCGAAACTATTACATCAGAAAAAGAAGAACACATTGCATGGCGGACATTGAAAACAACCAAGAACACCAAAACTTGTAATCAGAAATTACAGATGGAAAAAATCTCCAAAAACTCTAACACACCAATATTTCTCACATCCAAAACAACACATAAAACAACAAAATCGGACGTAAATCTGACGGCTACGAACACCATGGTAAACACCAACGCCCAAAACAGGTCTGCTGCCAAATGCCCACGCCGTCACCTCCGGTGACTTGAAACCGCAAAACACGACCAGGTGAGCGCGCGCACGTGCGGAACCACATACACGTTTCCTCTGGCAACGAATGGGCCGGAGCACCACGCATGAGAACCCCCGGAAGCTCCCCGTTGCATCCCATGTTTCCGCCCGTCGTACACACAGGAAGTTCAGTTCAAGTAGAAAACCACGTCAGTCCAACCAAACATCATCAATTCAAGTAAGGTAAAAGAATAATAATCTGTTACGCGAAACAGAATAGCCCAGATGTGTGTGTGTGTGTGTGTGTGTGTGTGTGTGTGTGTATATAACTTATTCTCCACCCTGGGTGATGAATAGTATCACTAGGGATTGACTATTCGTCACCCTGGGTGAGGAATAGTTATTCTTCACCCCCTCTCTTTTACCATCAATGCACTGTAATTTTACGTTCCGTAAGTTTTATCTTATTTTTGACGTAAAAAGAGACCGTAAGAAAATATATAATCGCCATAAGAAATATTTTGTGTTACGTAAAATTACAAACTTAAACATATAGTGTAAAATATACATAAGTTGCAACTTTTCTTGTCTTATTACCTATATTTTTATTTTATTTTTTGCCAAATTTTACGTATTGAACCAATAGGAATGTAACTATTTGAATTCCAGATGTAATTTAAATATGAAGTGATCCTAAGATTACCTCGGGTGAAGAATAACTTATTCTCCAACCCTAACACTGCCCTAAAAAGAATTGATCCTCCTTGTTCGTCAAATGTGCCTTTCTCTCTCGTTGGGTTAAAGTGATGGAGGACGATCTCTCACGGGCCCACAGATGGAAGCGCCGCACGCGAGTGAGTTCCTATAGGGAAACCACCGCATGCATGGTATTGCGTGATGTTTGAATACCAATGCACAACTTTGATGTGGCACCTGCCTCGGGAACCGGAAAGTCCCCACTTGGATCGGGGCTATGACACACACAAACACAAACACACAGACACACACACACACACAGCGAGAGAGAGAGATCAAATTTGAGCAACATGTGCACCAAAATGGATTGCAAAATCGTATGTGAGCCCCTCGGTGCATGCTTCCCCGTGAAAGAAATTTCAAAACATTGAGAATATTGATTTCTATAATTCAATAAATCCAAAACTTAGTTGAAATTCATGAAACTTATCGTGGTGTCATATATGGATATCAGTAGACTGTGATATTGTATTTTTTTCGTCAAATTTGAGACAAGTTTTGATATAATCTACTTACAAATGGGAGATTGTTAATAACAGGCAACCAATATCTCATACGAAATATTTATTCGGACCGTGTGCGTTAGACCGTGCCATGCTTCGGTTAAGCGGTAAAGCGACAGAATGAATCATCAAAAACCAAAAGAAATACGTGCCACGCACCGCGTGTGGCATGCAAGCAGGAGAGAGTTAACGAGACGCATGCGAGCAGTCCGCCGCGCAGGCAGACTGGGAGGCGTGCGTGCAGGTGTGTGAATTGACGGGAGGCGTTTTCGCTGCATAGTGTCACCGGGAGGCATGCGAGTAGATGTCTGAAATGATGGTATAGGAATGCAAGAAATACGTAACACAGGCCCACCGAGAAGCGAAACAACCTTTGACAATCGCCCGCCTCGATCACACTGGTCCGTATTAATGGTGCGCCCAAGCGGCTCCACCCCCCATCCTCGCCACACACTCAATCCTCTCTCTCTGCCCGCATCCTCAACGTCGCTCTCAGTCCTCAAAGCCATCAGTGTATGAGGATGCCGCCAAAGCGCCCCATCAGAGGGAGTGGCGATGTCGGGGCTCCTGAAGCACCGGAGCACGGCGTGAATATGGAGACAAAGGTTTCTGCCGCTGCCGTCAAGGTGAAAAACAAGGCTGCAAACAAGCGGAGGCAGGTCGAGAAAGAACCGCAAGCGACTCCATCGGGCCTAGACTTCATCAGCAGCCTCCCAGATGATTTGTTGACAATCATCATATCCATCCTCCAATCAAATATGGGGCAAGGACAACCGCCCTTTCCCGGCGGTGGCACCCCCTATGGCTCTCCACCCCTCTCGACCTCCTCGACGCACACGAGCTCTATCATGGCTATCGCAAAAGCTTGGATGCGTTCTCCCAGATCCTCGGCAATCACCATGGCCCAATCAGAGACCTTATCACGGGCAAGTTATGTTCCAACGACAACGACTGAGCCAAGCTTGACGGGTGGTTCCGATCCCCAGCCCTAGATCAGCTCGAGGAGCTCAGTTTTAATGATGGGCATATGCACTCGCTGCCAACGTCCGTGCTCCAGTTCGCGCCCACGCTGCGCCTCGCTAAGTTCATGAACTGCCATCCCCCCTAAATGACGCGCCTGCTCTTTTTCTACCACGACTGAAGCACCTCGAGCTCGTCGTTGTCTACATCCCAAAGGATTACATGGAGCGCCTGCTCTGCGGATGTACTGCACTCGAGTTCCTTCATCTTCAGGCAATGAATTGGTCGAGTAGCTTCCACATCACCTCCATGACTCTCCGGACTATTTATGTGTGTTGCTGGTGCTGCAACGAGAGATCCCAAAAGGTGGACCACAATATGGTCATTGAGAGGACACACCTTCACTTGAGAGATTACTTGTAGTTTATCAACAAGGTCCAACAAGAATCAATGTCATTTCTTTGCCGAAATTGCCAGTGGTGGGCTACTCGACTGTCAAATAACCCAAAGTTGTTATTGGATCCCCACCCGTTCAAGTACAATAGTCGTCTTCTACCTCTCCCTCTTGATATCAACATTATTTCTATTTTTGAAGATGTGTGTTCATCTGTCATCCAGTAAAGCTTGACCCAGATTCTGCGCACAATGAAGGTTTTGGCACTAGAATCTATCGGCCCCAACCTACACGAAGTTGTCAGTTTCCTGAGATGCTTTCCATGCCTGAAGAAGTTGTATATCGAGGTGATGTTCCTTTCCTGCTAAAAGTTAACCATAAGAGAGTTTACTTTTTGGCACCTTTCCCAAGTTTACAACGACAACGTATGTCGGTGCAACAAACCCTGAGTTTGTTGCCCCAGACTAGGCATAGGCCCAAGGGCAAGGTTGCAGCACCAGGATCAGATCAAGACACAAAGGGATCAGCTCTTTGAGGAATCAGAGAGCTGGTCGAGAAGATCAAGTCAAGAAAGACTAGCTGAAGAGACAAGATATCACCGGAGGAAGAGCCTTCCTTGCCAGGCATGCGAGCCTGGCGAGGCTGGATCGCCCCGGAAGCAAGGCTCCAAGATCGCCTCGGCAGGCGTGCCGGGGCTCGTGGAGGCAAACCACCCCATTACGCCACCTCACAGCGAGGCACATTGTTTATCAGTGCGGTGTAAAGCTTCTAAGTGGCTCAGTAGAAGCCCCTGCTACAGAAAAAAAACCTCCAAGTGACACCTGTCCCGAGACATGTCAAGCAAGCAAGCGCAAAGCTGGCAAAATAGCCCGGCAGGGCCTGCCGGGTGAGCCGTGATGTGACACTAAGCGGCGCATTTAATGCGCTCTGTCAGCTTGTAGATTTAGGTATGATAGCACTATTCGCTATCTAATCTGTTTGGAAAGACTGATTTGCCACTATGGTGACCTGTTGATCTATAAAAGGAGGCCCATGGCAACAAGAGAAAGGATTCGGTCGATTCGGACCCTCGCACATCCATACGCGCATAGCCACTCTTGCCCCAAGGCAACCCCATCGGGAAAGAGCGTCGCGCTTTTTCCACCTTCCACCATCAATCCACCAAAGCAGGAGTAGAGTTTTATGCCTCACGGCGGCCCGAACCTAGGTAAAAACTGGCCGTGTGATCTCGATCGTGTTGTGTTACGCTCCTCCGCTCCTTGTGTAACGTGCCCATCCCCCCGTCGAACCGAAACGGGCTCATGGCCCCATAGGTGGTCGTGGTTTCCCACAACATCTTTGGCGTGCCAGGTAGGGGGATCACTTGCACGAACCCGAGAGTGTGAGCAGTGCATCATCTTCATCACCAGCTTCATTATCGGCGTCTCCATCGACCATGGCGCCCAAGAAGTCTGGTGTTGTAGCTCACCCGTCCTCCTCGAAGGCCTCACCGCCCGCGGCCGCTGACGCTGCGGAGAATGCGGGGATGCACAGGAATGCAGACCCGACGGGGGACGTGGTCACCGCAGGCGGCGTTGTTACCACATCCCCCGCAGCCGAAGTAGGAGCGGAAGGCACCGAAGAAGGACAACATCAGCAGCGACGCTCCGCGAGGTACGATTAGAGAGGTTGTTCCTTCTGTACCTCCTCGCCCAGCCGAAGAGCACAATGGTGTCGCTCGTTCTGGGGCGAATCACAACTCTCCGGCCGCTCCCATTGCGGGCATGACAGCAAGGCATGCGCCACCCCCGGGACGAGCTAACCTAACCATTGTGCCCAACGGAGCCGCTGGTCCTCAAGCGCCTCCACCTCGTCACCATGCCATCCAAGCGGCTGGCTCACAGCGACAACAACACGGCGCGGTCGCCACCGGCACCATCAGGAGCCGGGCGACGCTGCGATCCACGTCATCATCACCTAAACCGAACACCGCCTCGGAGGCTATGGCGCGGGCCCAACTATTGCTGAGATTTCCGCCGGCAGCCGATCAGATGGACGAGTGGCGAGCCACCATCCAGAGTCCGATTGGTTTCGCCGAGGCGGGAGGATCACAACAAGCTGGCCCGCCACGGCCTCCCCAGGCGACGACGACGGCCCACGCTATTGGTCGTACTGAAGGGGCCATCCCCATAGTGTAATCCCCACTGCGGCAACCAGCGCGGGAGCCACACAACGAGGAACCCAATGATGTCTCGATGGCCTCATCGGACCCTCGAGCGCATCAAGGCCAACAGCGAGCCCCGGAGGGCAGGCAGAAGGAGCGCGCACGTCACCATCGAGCAACGCCGCAACGACCACTGGCAGCCCAATGGGCGTGATGGCCCCAACGTGGACGAGCCTGTGCTCAACGGGGGCGGGTACCTGCCTTTTGAGGCAGGGTACCCTGCCTTCACCCGTGAGCTGCGGCAAGTCATTTGGCCATCCGCTCGCACGTTCAAGCGAGAGATTCTAGAGAGTATGACGGAAGACTGAACCCGGCAGATTTCTTGAGCATCTACACCATCAATGTTCAAGCTGTTGGGGGAAGAGATGAGAAGGTGTTCGCTAACTATTTCTCTTTGGCGCTTAACCCAAATGTGAGGTCTTGGCTGACGCACTTGCAGGAGAACTCCATTTCGACATGGGCGGACCTGTCCCATGAGTTCGTTGGCGCCTTCACGAGCGGCCACGAACAACCAGGGCGGCCCAGAGATTTGCAGCTACTCCCACAGAAGGAAGGAGAGACTCGGCAGAAGTACATCCAAAGGTTTAGCCGAGTCCACAGAAATATTCCGGACATCACCCGGCAGCAGTGATAGAAGCATTCCAGTCCAACATATTCAATCGTCGGATACGTTCCAAGATGAACTGTCGATTGCCCAAGACTGTGAAGGAGCTTTACACCTTGGTGGACAAGTGTGCTTGGGTGAAGGAGGGGAGGAAACTCCCTGGAGAAGAGGATGGCATCAACGTCGACTTAGAAGATGACGACGATGCCACCAGTGAAAAGAAGAAGAACAAGAAGCGCAACAAAAAGCACAAAGATAAGGTAGTGATGACCGTTGAGGGATCGAGCACACCTAGTACCGGTAAGAAGGCTAAGGCTGAAGCTCCCGGTAAGGAGGTAGCCGCATGCAATGATTGCCGGGAGGCTGCAGCTGCCGAGAAGGCTGGGAAGAGTGATGGCCCTTACTGCAAGATCCATCGGACCAAGGGCCATGATCTCCAGGAATGTCATCAGGTTGAGCACCTTGTCAAGAAGTAGAGGGCTGAATATGAGAAGCGAGATAAGGAAAAAGGTTAGAATGGCGACTGCAAGAAGGGTCGGGCAGTGAAGCAAATCGCCCCGGCAAGGCTCCTAGGAACCAAGGAAAACCCGCCAGGGGCCGTGAGAAGGAGGATTGCAATGAAGAAAGTGATGGAGGGGATGAAGAGGAAACCAGCGAGCAGGAATTCCAGAAGGCCACTGACGCCCTATGCATTGACAGGGGTGCATCCCTGCATTCCTCTCATTGCCAACTTAAACAATGGGCGCGTGAGGTCAATGTCGTGGAGCCCGCAGCAGAATTTCGGAAGCTGCTCAAGTGGTCTCTCACGCCCATCATCTTTGACGAAGAGGACCACCCTGACCGCACCATCGTGGTAGGGTGCTTGCCGTTGTTGGTCTCACCAACAATCCGCAACCTTAAGGTCACAAAGATGTTGGTTGATGGTGGGGCCAGGTTGAATCCAATTTCCCCAAAGGTTATCAGCAGACTCCAGATAGCAGAGGAAGAACTTGAGGTTACCGGCACGTTTCAATGAGTTAACCCCGGTAGTAGTCGTCCTAAGCAAAAGATCATGTTGCCGGTGGCGTTTGGGGGAGAATTGAATTACTGAATTGAGAAGGTTGTGTTTGATGTGGTCGACCTCCCCCTGCCGTACAATGGAATCCTTGGATGCCCAGCCCTGGCAAAATTCATGGTGGCATCCCATTATGCCTACAACACCTTGAAGATGCTAGGGCCGCTAGGGATCATTTACATTCCATCAGACGAGAAGGACGTAATCATTTGCGTGGATAAGATGTACCGGGGTGCGGTTGCGGCAGAGGCCGCGGAAATCATCACTCCCGCCAAGGAAAACAAGAAAAAGAAGAGAGCTATTAAGAGCTCCAATGAGGAGCCCAGGAAGCGCGCCTCTCCGAGGTGCGCTACGCCTGTTGAGGACTTGTCGGAGAATTCCAATAGCAAGAGATCCAAAGTTGTTGTGCCTGCTGTGAAGAAGGTCCCAGCAGGGCTGGCTGGCGCTGATGGTACCTTTACTATCAGTGCCACCCTTGACGACAAATAGGAAAGCGCGCTCGTTGCCTTCCCGCGGGCGAATGTCGATGTGTTTGCATGGCAACCATATGACATCCCAAGTGTTCCCAGGGAGGTAATCGAGCATCACCTTGTTGTCTTCCCACATGCCCGGCCCGTCAAGCAGAAGTTCCAAAAGCAAGCTTTTTAGCGGCAGCAGTTCATTGCCGAGGAAATCAAGAAATTTGAGGCAGCTAGTCTGGTCAGAGGAGTACTGCATCCAACATGGTTAGCAAACCAAGTGGTCATACGCAAGGCTAATGGAAAAAGGAGGCTATGCATAGATTTCACTGATCCGAACAAGGCCTGCCCGAAGGACCCATTTCCCTTGCCGAGCTTCGACCAGATCATGGACTCCACTTAAGGTTGTGATTTGCTCTCTTTCCTGGATGCATACTCTAAGTACCATCAGATTTTTAGGTCCAAGGAAGACGAGGAGAAGACCTCAGTCATCACCCCATGTGGCACATACTGCTTCGTTGGTAGCAACCAAAGGGGGCATAGATATAGGTTAGGACAAAGGGTCCCTTCCGTGGAGGAGAATGAGAATAGCTCGGCAAGGTCAGATATGGGTTAGGACAAAGAAGAGCACGGCAGCGGAAACAACCCCAAGGACGGGGCAGGAAGAAAGTGGTGCAGCGCCCAGTATACTACGTTAGCTCCCTATTGCAGTGGGCTAGATCCAGGTACTCTGGCGTGCAAAAGTTGATTTTGGCCTAGTTATGGCCTCAAGGAAACTGCGCCACTACTTCCAAGCCCATGAGACCACGGTTGTCACACGCTTCCCGTTACAAAGGATACTCTGAAACCCAGAGGCTACCGACAGAATAGTGGAGTGGGCATTGGAGTTATCCATCTTCGGCCTTAAGTTTGAGAGCAAATCAACGATTCAGAGCAGTGCATTGGTAGAGTTTATTGCAGAATGGATGCTAACCCCTGATGAGGAAGTGCTGGAAACAGTTATCCCCGTCAAGGAACCGTCCCAAGAATGGATCATGTATTTTGATGGCGCCTTCTCCCTACAAGGTGCAGGGGCTGGCATTTTCTCGTTGCTCCCATCAGGGAGCACCTGAAGTATATCATCCAGATGCATTTTCCTCGGGAGGAGGTGACCAACAATATGACAGAGTATGAAGGGCTCCTTGCTAGGCTCAGGATTGCCACTGAATTGGGAATCAAGAAGTTCATCATTCGAGGATATTCACAACTTGTGGTGAGACAAGTCAACAAGGATTACCAAAGCCCATTGATGGAGCATACGTTGAAGAAGTGAGAAGACTGGAGGAACAATTTGATGGATTACAAACAGAACACGTACCTCGTGTGGAAAACAACATTGATGATCATAGGTCAAAGTGTTCTGCGCAAAAGCTTCCCGTGGGACCAGGAACTTTTGTTCTCTACCTTACTCAGCCCTCCGTATCCCTGGTAACAATGGACCAAAACAGGAGGAAACTGGACTCCGGTAAGCCTCTCCCGGTAGAGCCCTTTGGGGCACCTGGCAGGGACCCTGCCGGCAACAACTCCCATTCGATTGTCGGGTTGCACCCTGCTACGAGGCCTCTGGTCTCCGCGGTCGAGGAACGCGCCCCCACGAATGCGGAGGTGCCCTTAGTCCTCGTTGCCGAGCCCCAAGCTCCAACTTGGGCGAGGCACATAGTCCACTTCCTCCAAACCAGAGAACTTCCCAAAGAGCAAGAAGAAGATTAAAGAGTAGCCCGGAGGGACAGTATGTATCAGTTTGTCGATGACACTCTATATAGAAGAAGTCCCAACACTGTGAAATTGAAGTGCGTTTACCGGGAAGGAGGAAATGAATTGCTGGCAGAAATACACAAAGGCATGTGCGGCTCCCACATTTGATCAAGGGCTTTAGTTGGGAAAGCATTCCGGCAAGGATTCTATTAGCCCACAACCCTCCAAGATGCGGTCGAGCTAGTCACTAAATGTTAAGTCTATCAGTTCCATTCCAAGAACATCCATCTACCTGCTCAAGCTCTTTAGACAATCCCTTTGTCATGGCCGTTTTCAGTATGGGGGCTCGATATCCTCGGCCCTTTCCTCCGAGCTGTAGGGGGCTTTGAATTCTTGTTCGTTGCCATCGACAAGTTTACAAAGTGGCTGTAAGTAGAAGCCGTGAGAAAGGTGACTGCCTAGTCTGCTATCAAATTCTTGACAGGATTGGTGTGCCCTTCGGGGTCCCTACCCAGATCATCACTGACAACAACACGTAGTTCACGAGCCATGCCTTCATGCAATATGTTCATGCCCTCGGAAGCAATATCTCATTTGCCTCTATTGCACATCCCAGAAGCAATGGACAAGCTAAGAGGGTGAATGTTGAAGTATTACGGGGAATCAAGACAAGAACATTTGATAAGCTGCAGAAGTGTGACAGGCGATGGCTCAATGAGATGTCGGTGGTTCTTTGGTCCCTAAGAACGACACCAAATCAAGCTACCGGGCAGACTCCATTCTCCCTAGTATATGGGGCAGAAGCAGTTATCCCCACGGAACTCATTTACGGGTCACCTCGGGTGCTTGCCTACGATGAAGTAGCACAGGATTAGCACCGGCATGATGACGCTATGCTTCTCGAGGAGAACCTTCTCCGGGTTGCTACGCATGCTGCACACTACCAGTGAGCCCTGCGTCGCTATCACAGCCGCAGGGTTCATGCCCGGTGTTTTGAGGAAGGCGACCTTGTACTTAGGCGTGTTCAGTCTGCCAAGGGTGCAAACAAGTTGACGCCGAAGTGGTAAGGCCCTTATCGGGTGGTACGAGTCACCAGACCTGGCGTAGTCTGTCTCGAGACCGGGGATGGCATTCAATTGCAAAACTCATGCAACATTGAGCATCTCCGCAAGTACTACATGTAAGGCGCGGCTGTCGGGCCCTGCCCGGCAGCCACCCTTTTGTACGGGCCTTACCTCAGTTTCATGTAACCCCTTGTACAAAGTCATGCGCAGATCCTAAGCAATAGAGAAATAAATGAAGCGCTCC
>LR738709.1:301168194-301207758 GCA_902687465.1 Secale cereale
TTAATACTCTGGTGCGTTGAGTAGATCGCTTCTTGCTTGCAAATAGGTAAGTCCTTTCTGATCCGATCCTTGCACGTGATGGGTACTAGTAGTAATACTAGTTCTAGCCCTTGTCCGGTTTAATATAGTATATTCAGCAACAGCAGCCTTGGAACATGGACGAATATCCGTACATCCGCTGCCATCGCTGTAGTCTTTCACACCTGTTGGTTCTCCACGCAAAACACCAGATGGGCAGCTCGAGATAAAGCACGGCGAGGAGTGCCCGGGCAGTGATCCATCAGCGGCAGTACGAGTGCGACGGTGGAGCCGCGGCAGTAGAAGTTGTGGTCCATCCAGGCAGCAGTAATCCGTTCCCGAGTAGTTGCCGTATCCACTCCAGAGTCATATTGATTTTCTTGTTGACGCTCCTGCCACCACTCGAATCGCTCGCTCGGCGGAATTTCAGCACGGAGGAGTCCGAGTGTAGACGTGGTAGTAATACTTTCCTTTCCTTTTTAAACACTTGAATTAATCTTCTGACAGATTCCTTGCATGCATGACCAGACGTAAAAATCAATTTGGCTTTGAGTGATGTACTAGTGGAAGGTACACCATTATTTAAATCATTGGCCCTTGACATTTGATGTGACAGAATAGCTTCCTTTGTTTTTTCTTTTTCTCAGATCCGATTCGTACTAGTAATTTTTGATAACTTCTCTGTAACTTGCTAGCTCAACTGGCAGTACACCGCATTTGTAGACCAATAACCTCGGTTCGAAACTTGAAACAGGGAATAGCATCGACTCTGTAACACAGCCGTCACTTGAAAGGTACATAAATATTCATCCTGAAGCCCGTACAGCGGGGCTGCAGCCGCGCGGCCATATGAAGCGCGCCCGGCGACAGCGTCTAGGCGAGACCGAGTCCGGCCGTGGTCGTGCCGTATCCTCTTTCGGGACGTATTCTTATTCTGTCCAACTCCGGTGAATTAAATCGATCTTGGATTTGGTCAAAAAACGCTCTTTGTTTGTTGACTCGTGGTGGCTGACGAGTCCTAGTTCCTTCGGCCGAAGGCTTTACACACAAATTAATCCCGATCCTCCTATAGTAGTCTTTCCATGGCTGTTTGATAATAGTATTTCTTTGATCCCCGCGGCAGGTACTCATCCCGCAGAAGCTTTTTTGATGATGAGCTCGCAAACTCCTTCCGATGTTGGCTCTTCATCTCCCGGTCCATCGCGAGCTTCTCGACCCTTGAAAGAAATCCCTTCAAGAACTCAACACCACTGTGCGCAGGCCCCACAGTGGGCGCCAACTGTCGTGGAATTAACACGGCAGATGTCCGGATCAACGGACTTAGTGTTGAGGCGCGCATCTATGTGGTAGCTTGAAGAGGGGTTGAGCGGAATCGAGAGACGCGATGCAAGACACGGATTTAGACAGCTTCGGGCCCCGGGAAACATCATCCGGTAATAACCCTACGTGCTGTTTGAGGCTAGATCTCATTATGGCCCTCATGGTGTTGCCGGTAAATCGGCTCTTTGTGTCTAACCCTAAAACTTGTCTACTTGTGGTTTGTCTAAAGCTTGTCCTCTTTGGGGAGCCCTGCCCCTCCTTATATATGTTGAAGGGGAGGCTTTACATGACTAGTCCTAGTAGGACTAGGATTGATCTATTACAAGGAGTCCTAGTCTTGTTTCCTTTATGGAGAATATTCCTTGCGCTTTATTATTCAACCGGCACACTATTAATATGAACCGGCCTTCTGGGCCTTGGGCCTTGTCATCCATAATTCATACGCCGGGTTACCAGTGAGTAATATTATTTAGGCAGGTTGCTTGTAAACCGTCTGATGATAACGGATCGCCAGTGAATCACCAAGTGTAAACCGCCAAGTCCGGCCGGGTTATAATTCCGGCCGGTTCATACCGTGGGGTAATATCCCCGACAGGACTCATGGCCCCATAGGTGGTCGTGGTTTCCCACAACAATGTACTATGATTTCTAAAGGAATTTTGGAGGATTTCAGGACATACACACCCCCATATTGGTTGCTTGATTCATATGGTTACAATCCATAAGCATTTCTCCTTTGTATTCATCAGTACTAGTTTTCATAGGGTATTGTTCATCCACTCCAACCTCTTGTGAAGAAGCTACATTTTTCTAGATTGTAATCAAATGCCCATGTTAATAATGTCAGATCAAAGATGGCACGTTGCTGCATTTTACAAATCCTGCAAACCAAATAGGCACGTAGTAGTGTTCGAAACTGCATGTAGGCACTAACACGTTCTGTTCTTTTGCAGATAATAATAGGACTGGTGGTGGATAATGTGATATAATATAATAACAATCGCAACAAATGCCTAGATCTGCATCTCTCAAAAATTACTTTGAACTCCTATGGATGCACCTTACCGGAGATTATATTCGCCAGGTTCTTTGTTGTTAGAGCAAGGGTGATGATGGTAATAAGGTTGAACTTGCATTTATATAGAAAATATGAATGGTTTGTTGATCAGAGCCGGCAGCTACTGTAGAATGGAAGAGGCTCCAAAAAAGCTAAACTTCGTATTGGAATTGCATCTAAGAGAGTAATTGGAAGTCATTGTGTCAAACCCATACATGAATTGTCAGTGGATGATCCCTTTGAAGAAATGATGAGGTTTCGAAATCGGCCTTACTATTTGTATTTTAGTTTGAACCTCTATTATTATCATGCTCAGTTGATCAACATGGCCGTTTGAAGCTGAATGAGCTGAATTTCATTTCTAATATCAGTTTGAACCTTGTAATGTTCGAATTTGAGCCATGTAACTTTGGAATTTGAACCTTGTAATATTTCAGACTTTTGTGGTATAATTGTTGAAATTGCATCGTATGAGACTCGTAGATTGGTAGTATTATTTTGACCTTAATATGAAATACACTTAGATTTTATTAATCATTCACGACTAGGGATCTAGCCGGAAGCAAAGCAATGGCAAACGTCATCGCAAAAAAGATGTAGATGATTAGATGCTCGTTTATCCTAGTTTAGTATGCACGTAATTGCTTACTTTGGTGTGTGGAAATATTATGGGTGTGGTCACTTATGTAATTATATGCTTAATTTGGTAATGCATTGTTGTTCTTATAAGTATATATGTTGATTTTCTGTAGACAGACCATATCACATCGCACACGGACCACACTAGGGAACACGTCAGTCATGAATTCATCAATTGCAGACGGTTGTATACCAGCAAGCGTTTGCCCACAACGCACACGGCATATTCCATCACAAACAGCTCGGGTGGATCAACTGTATGCCACGTATCGCACACACAACACTAATCTGATTCGTGCTTGATGACTTCGACATCGCTCACACGGTTCATCTTATTTTCCACGTATCACTGTGCTGGCATCTGCTCGCGTCCGTTGGCGCACTTTGCTCGGCATTTGGCGCCGTGGCGCAGTCTGCTCGCGTCCGTCGGCACGCTCTGCTCGCGTACCTCTAAGCGCTCGGCATGTGGACAGCTTTTCCTTGCGTGTTCAACTTCCATATGCATATATATGGTTGCTCTCCATTGAGGTGATCGTGGAGCACTCTGCTCGCGTCCCTGCGCGCGCGCTCTGCCAGAGGTTGTGGCCTCCGAACGATCACGTTGAGGCCCATATGCATGCGGTTGTGTCGCGCGCGTCGCCACAATGTAGTTATGTGCGGCACGATGGAGTTACGCGCTGCAAATTAGAACTACCATCCAGGCGTGCGGATATTCCAGGACGTCCGACTTCCCCTTTAATTCCCGTGGCCATTATGACCTTAGTCACTTCAACCTTTTGATCGTGCCCCACAACACAACACGCACACCCACGATGACACATAGAGAGTGGATGTCTAGCGGTGCTCCAATGGAGTTCGGCGAGCAAAAGTGGAGACCCACACGAGGGAGACGGATCTCTCAGAGGTGTACACCATCGACCCAGCTGTGGTGGGCGACTACATCAACACCGTTGAGAGATTGCTTGCTCGAGACAAATACAAGGTGGTTGGCATCGACCTCCTGTACACCAGCGATCGTCCCAACATAGATCAGAAGGTTGCCGTCGCCCAGCTGTGCGTGCACAATCATGTCCTCATCTACCACTACTGCATGGCCACCGAGCCTTGCGGCCGTTTCGCCAGGTTTGTCTACACCACCCACTACAAGTTCGCTACGGTGGATACTACCGATGATGTAAAAGCGCTCAGGGTTGTGGGCTTGGCTTGCAAGATCCTTGTCGAAATCATTGGCCACTACCGGTTCTGGGGCAGCACGAAGATGGACTCCCTTGTTGAACTCGCCTAGGCCATCATCGATCCCTACTATGAAAAGATGAAGCAGGAGTCATCCCGTATCATGGCACGGTGTCACAACCCTAGTTAGTACTTGCATTAGGACTAGATAGAGTGATGCATCATGTCTAATTTTCTTTTATACTTGAAATGGCGATCAACAAACCCTAGCACCCCCTGAAAATACTAGGATCAAGTGAAATTGATTTCAATGTACCCAAATTGCCCTCCAAACATGTTCATCATTTCTGACTTGGTCTAGAACCTCTGCCAAAATTGGTGCATATTTTTCTAGGACACTCTGGATTCTTGAATTTAATCATAAAGTATTTGCATTTGGACATTTAAATCCTATAAATATTTTTAAATGTCCAAATAATGTTGAAAGCATTTGAGTGTTGTTGGAATTAATTTCAGAGGTGCCCATAGATATTTTCAGCATTTTATAAAATGGTTTGGCATTTTTGCTAAATCAAAAGCAACAAAAAAAGAAAACATAAAAAAAAAGAGAAAAGGCCAGATGCCACTTACCTAGTTGGGCCGCCCCATCTGGCCCGTGCCAGTCATCACCTACCTCTGCTAGTAGGCAGAGGAGGGAGACAGCGCACGCGTGCCCGCGGTGCCACACACCTCCCTGCTCGCCTACATCACTGAAGCCAACGCGACGCCTCGAGCCTTCTCCTCGGTGCCGCCACGACCCCCTGGATGTCTCACTCCTCCCCTCTATCCTCTCTCTCGCCCTCTCGTCCGCCATGGCCGCAACCGCCAAGAACTCGCCGCCGTGAAACCGCAGCCACCATGCTCCCATCGCCTCTCCGACCTGCCCACGTGCTCCGCCTCCATCACCCACGCCTCTCCGTCAACTCGTGCGATGTCGGACACCCTACATCACCCTCTACACCGCCGTCTTCGCCGCCTCTACCCCGAGATCGCCGGCGCCCGCCCGACCTCATCAGCCACTCCCCGAGCTCGCCAAGACCACCATCGACTCCGCCATGAGTTGTTGCTCCTCCTCCCCCTCTCCGTTCTCTCCCTCGTGCACCATAGCCATCGCACCGTGCTCGCCCGCACGCGCCACTGTTGCAGCTCACCGCCGACGTGTCTCCAGCCACCTAACGGCCTGGACGTCGTGTCCATCTTGCTCCTGGCATCGCGTAGACGCCATAGGTGCCTTCCACACACCGCCTCGCACGCTGTAGCCTCAACCCAGAGCTCACCCGAGCTCCGGCAACCACCACAATCGACATCGGCGGTGACTCCGGCCAACCCAGGCCCAACCATTGCCACCACTCGATGCGGACGAGCGTCCGCATCACGTAGATGCCCTCCGTCGGCCATTTGGTTGCCAGAGGAGGAATCCCGCAGCTTGCTATTGCGTCTGGCCTCGCCGGCGTCAAGCCGCCGGTGGGTTTGACCCCATCTGACCAAGGTTTGACCGTCCTGGGTCACTGATGTGTGGGGTCGGCCCTGTTTATTAGGTTAGTTTAGGATCAACTAACCTAGGTTAGTTTGTTAGTCACTGACACGTGAAACCCACTGGTCAGTTTGACCTCGGCTGCCCCATTGACTCGCTAACATCATCCTGACGCAGTGCTGACGTGGTATTTCTTTTCTGGAATTAGTTTATTTTCTAAATATTCAGAAATTCCACAAAAAGGATTAAACTTCAAAAAATCATAATAAATCAACCATAGCTCAGATGGAAAACATTTATATACGAAAAATTATCAGAAAAATCCAATCTATCCATTGGTACTGGTTTCATGCATGACAAAGCAACTTAACCTTGCTGGATATATCAAAACATGTTAATACACTTTGGAAATTCATAATTTGGGCTTGAATTTGAACCTTTAGTGCAAATAGGCTCAAATCCTTATGTTTGTAGTTGCATCACTGTTCAAGAAATCTTCCGATTCACCGATTAATCTTCCGATTTATCGCTAATTGGGGGGTGACCGATAAGATTATGCCTTATCTTTGCCGTTTATCTTTTGCACCGATTTATCGTTCTGATAAGCGATTTATCGGGAATCTACCGATAAATCAGACCTACTCGTCACACTATGTTTGCAAAAACTATGTCTATTTATGTTTTGTGGACCTTGTTACGGAATCTATACTATTGTCCTATTTTGTTTGCCATTATACGAGGATTCAAAGCCTAGAAATCAAGGTAACACTTCTGTCAAATATTGTTTTGGTGTTGAATATAGCATATTTTAGTGTTGAGAACCTGAGATTTGAAACAAAATATCCGATTAATAGTCGATCGATAAAATCGATTAATCGGCCAATTTCCGATTAATCTCTAATCCTTAGCTGACCGAGACGATAACGATTAGCGATATCCTCAACATTGAGTTGCATTAGCTCAAACACATCCATCTTGCCATGTCATGAGCATGCATCATATTGTTGCATATTGCCATGTATTGATTGTGTTACCAGTGTGATCTCCGTGGTAGGTTCTGCTCCCGAGGATATTCACGAGTATCTAGTTGAAGGTAAGTACCCCTCGACCACTTTTCCAGGCAAGCAACCCCATTGAACATTCCGATACAAACCCATCTTCTTGCTCCTGCTCTCTTTTACTGCATTAAGACAACACACAGTTTCAACTACTATTTGTTGTGGTAGCTGAACCCCATTCCTTTGCATGACCTGTCATTGCCATAGTAAATAGTTGAAACCCACTAGCATGTGTAGGAGTTGGTTGAGACATGTTGATGTGTTTCTACCATGCTATGCCTGCTATGCTTAGAGTTGTGTCAGGTCTGGTTCATCTGGGTGATGGATTGGAGTGAAATGGTTGTGTCCAGTAATGAGAGTGAAGTGTGTAATATGATTTGGTAAAGTTGCCGATGGAAGACCATGTAGGAGTACATGGTGGATTGTTTCATTGGAACCGTCCCTAAGAACTAAGTTCTGCGTGTGTGATTTAAGATTAGCTACTACCACACATTGGGATCCTTAACTGACTCTCTTGACTTATTAATTGCCCTGTCCTCTATCAAGGGGTTGCAATTAGTTTTTGGTGTTTGTAGCATACTGGAGGCCGTGCACAGCACTAACCCTAGGGGTGAGCTGTGATGCGGTAGGTACGTGGCACGGTGTACCGAGTCGCCCGTTTGGTGACTCGGGAACCCTGCATACATCATTCGGGGCCGTAGTGGAAACCCTAGCCGGATTTCCTTGCGGATGGAACCTGAATATGCAATAAACCTGGACTAGAGACTTGTGTGGTTAGTCAGGTCGTGGCCGACACCCTCGCCGGGCTTTTGCTTGAAGGTTGTCGAGTACATGTCGTGTAAACCGCGATAAGTGGTGGAAGCATGTGTGAAGAAGTACACCCCTGCAGGGTTAACAATCTATTGGAATAGCCGTGTCCACGGTAAAGGACTACTTGGTTGCTTATTCAGTTCATAGACAAGTTAATGGTTACTCATAAAAGTCTCAAGAAAAGTGTGAGTGTCGTGGATGGCCCTTCCGTAGGATGATGGGAGAGGATCCACGATAGAGTATTGTTGTGGTGATTAGTGGACTCGTGTACGCTATCTCATCTATTTCAAACTGTTGATAGATGTAGTACAAGATTGCCAAGAGTCAAAGCTCGCTTGCTGCAATAAACTCCACTACCCTTGTTGATAATGTTGCATGTATGATAGGTTCTGATGTAAGACTTGTTGAGTACCTTTGTACTCATGTTTGCTTAATAACTGTTGCAGAGGAGAACACTGCCCCCTCCGATGGTTTCTACATAGACCTCGATATCGACGAGTAGCTTGTTGCCCAGGTGGCAATCTCAAAGCCCGTGAAGGACCACTGTAGATAGACGGGCTTCGTCAAGCATCTTTCTTTCTAAGTTGTTTGTACTCAGACAAGTTTCGCTTCCACATGTGCTTGTATGTTTGTATGACTTGAGTGTTCGGTCATGTGACCCCTACCTGTATGGATATGTTATGTATGGCTCTTCAAAGCCTCTTAAATAAATACTTTGAGTCGTAGAGTTTTGTTGTCATGACATGTTGTATTTTCACATATCGAGCATATTGTGAGTATGTTATTGAAATTCTTGATATGTGTGGGATTCGACACCTAGTTGTTTATCCTTGGTAGCGTATCTTATGGGGAAATGCCTTCTAGTGCTTCCATTGAGCCTTGGTAGCTTGCTACTGCTCCGAAACACATGGATCGACCGACATGTGTCCATCCTTACTCCCATGTCTGTCCCTTCCGGGGAAATGTCACGCGGTGTATATCGGAGTCCTGTTAGCTTGCTATAGCCCGACAACACACGTTGCTGACCGACACGTGCATTGATGGGTCATGTATGCATGTCCCTGTAATTTAGTGCCACTCTAGGTTTACGACCGGTCATGTCGACCCCAGTTCTCTGTCATATGGATGCTAGCGACTCTATCATATACGTGAGCCAAAAGGCGCAAACGGTCCCGGGCCAGGTAAGGTGGCACCCATGGGGATACCGTGCGTGAGGCCGCAAAGTGATATGATGTGTTGCATGCTAGATCGGCGTGACTTAGGATCGGGATCCTAACACACGGGGCCTGTATGCGGCAACTGGATGAACCTCACCTCATGTTCGTGGCCAAGAGCGTGTACACATGCTACGAGATGCACAGGCGGATCGTTGACATGAGAAACTGCCTCGTTACCGAAATCAACAAGGCCGGATCGAGCCACAAGCACAGTAGTAGCGGCAAGCGTCACAAGAAGTAGATGATGATCAGATGATCGTTTATCCTAGTTAATTATGCAAGTAATATATAGTTTACTTTGGTGTGTGGAAATGCCATGTGTGCAGTAGCCACCTATGTAATTATGCATGTAATAGTTTACTTTGGTGTGTGCAAATGTCATGTGTGTGGTAGCCACCTATCTAATTCGATGTTTAATTTGGTTATGCAACCATGTCCTTATAAGTGTTTCATCTATATGGTATATGAGGAGCGGGAGTACGTACTCCTAGGAGTACATAACCATTTTCCTATATATATATATATATATATATATATATATATATATATATATATATATATATATATATATATATATATATTGTTGTTCTGTATGCAATCCCATCGCACAACACACACGTCTTATTAGCAACAATCGTATGTGTTATTATCGGTCTTCGCACACATTTTTGATTATAGACTTGTTTGCCACGTATCACACACATCTTGTTAAATTGAACCGTTTCTTTTCTCTTGGCTCAGCGCATACAGTTCATCCGAGTGAACTGTTTGCCCTATATTGTATACACCTTGATCTGGCTGACCTTTTCTTTTGTTCTGCCTAATCACAAATAGTTCATCCGAGTAAACGGTACGCCGTACATCGCACACACCTTCATCTGGTAGCCCATTTCTATTGTTCTACCTCATCACAAATAGTTCATTGTACTGAACCGTATGCCCCGCATCGCACACACAACTAAAATCCAAACCATGTTTGATGTATCCTCCATCGCAAACGTTTTGCTTATTTTTGGGCGGTTTTTTTACATCACCGTTTGCGATGATTGCATCGCACATAGTTTCGTCAAAGGGTATCTGATTGTAGTGTCACGTTAGCAACATCCTGCAGTCGTGTTACTTAGACTTTGTTGAGAATAAGTTGAATTGCAATTGTTTGGTGACTAAGAACATAGGTTGTTATGTTTCAAAAGGATGCATTGGTTGAACCATAACATGTGAATCGATTGCTACTTTATCATGATGAGTTTTATGAGAAAGAGTAGTTGTTAGGATGCTAGGAAAAGTGATTGAAATTATCATTTATCAAACTTATGCACTATGCTAGCATCCACACTTCATAAGTTATTTCTTTTATCATTTACCTACTCGAGGACGGGCAGGAATTAACCTTAAGGGTGCCGATACGTCTCCAATGTATATATAATTTATGAAGTATTCATGTCATGTTTATTATAGTTTTGTATCATTTTGGTGCACTTTTATATGGTTTTTATAGGCTAACATATTGACCTAGTGCCTAGTGCTAGTCGATGTTTTCTGCTTGTTTTTTCGTTTTCTGGAAAATCCATATCAAATGAAGTCCAAATGCAGCGAAACATTTTGACGATTTTTTTGGAACAAAAGAGACCCCGGAAGCTTCATGAGAGGTATAGAAGAGCCACGAGGTGGCCACTACCCATCAGGGAACGCCTGGTGCCAAAGTGGTTGGCTGGTGGGTAGTGGGCACCTCGTGGCCCATCTCAGCGTGAAACCGACGCCAAAAATTCCTATAAATAGAGAAACCACCACAAATAACCCTAGAACTTGGACTCCGCCATCGCAAGCCTCTGTACCTCCATGATCCAGTCTAGAGCCCTTTTTCGGCACTCTGCCAGAGGGGAAATCATCACCGGAGGCCATCTTCATCATCTCGACGGTCACCATGACGAGGAGGATTTGTACCAATAGCTATGTGTTTAATCTCTCTCTTTCTCTCTCTCTCTCTCTTGTGTTCTTGATTTGGCATGATCTTGATGTATCGCAAGCTTTGTTAATATAGTTGGATCATATGGTGTTTCTCCCTCTCTATCTTGTTGTGATGAATTGAGTTTTGCCTTTGAGATTTTATCATTATCAAATATAATACTTTTATGGATTTGAGAACACTCGATGTATGTTTTGTCACCCAACTCACGGATTCCCGAAGTGACATTGGGGTAATCTATTCATAGGGGTTGATGCACGTTTTCGTCCTTGTTTCTCCGATAGAAATCTTCAGGCACTCTTTGATGTTCTTTGTGTTTGATTGAATATTATGAATCTGAAGTTGTTTGATGCAAGTCGTATAATCAACTCACGGATACTTGTGGTGGCATTGGAGTATCTAGGTGACATTAGAGTTGGTTGATGTGTGTCATTTGGTGTTATTTTAGTACGAACTCTAGGGCTATTTGTGACACTTACAGAAATAACTCAAAAGATTGATCGGAAAGAATAACTTTGAGGTGGTTTCGTACCCTACAAACAAATTCTTCTTATGTTCTCCGCTAGATAAGAACTTTGGAGTGATTCTTTATCGCATGTTGAGGGATTGCCATATGATCCAATTATGTTAGCACTGTTGAGAGATTGCACTAGCGAAAGTATGAACCCTAGGCCTTGTTTCTAAGCATTCCAATACCATTTGTGCTCACTTTTGTTACTTGTTACCTTGCTGTTTTTATTGTTCCTATTACAAAAATCAATATCTACTATCATTACTACACTTTAATCACCATCTCTTCATCGAACTAGTGCACCTATACAAATCACCATTGTATTTGGTGTGTTGGGGACACAATAGACTCTTTTCTATTTGGTTGCAGGGTTGTTTGAGAGAGATCATCTTAATCCTACGTCTCCCACGGATTGATAAACCTTAGGTCATCCACTTGAGGGTAAATATCTATTGTCCTACAAAACTCTTTGCTTGGATGCCCCACACGAGTCTACAAGAATAAAGTAGCATAGTAGACATCAGTTCCCGGACTTGACTATAAGGTTGGCTCTAGTATAGTTGGTGATCATGTTTTCTGAATCTTAGGATATCATTAAGTGTAACAAACATTGAGAGTATGACGTTAGAAGAACGATCATATTAAATCGACCCAATCTTGTTTGTTACACTTCAAGATAATATCGTCTGAAATCAATTGTTATAACACGGAGTGTTAGCATGTGTTTTAGTCCCTCGGACCATTAGGGTATCTTAGTCACTTCCTACCGTATAGTGGACTTTGGGGTTGCTCCAACGTCATCAGTAACACGGTGATCATAACAACAACTTGCGGGTAGATCAAAAAGTTTGACAAGGGGCTAGATATATCAAGAGTGGGATTTTCTCCTCTAGCGATGGAGAGATATTGTTAGGGCCCTCTTGGTCTGAAGGTATCCAACATCATCAGGCCAGACACATGTGACTATGTCACGGGGATGATGTAAGATTTCAATGATGCTTTCATTACTAAATATTTTCCACCCACGACAATTATTCCCCTTAGAAACCAAATTATTAATTTTAAAAAACATGAGCATGAGCATGTAGCCCAATCTTGCTTTGACTTTATGGATGATCATACAAAAAAATTATGCGGGATTGAACTTTGTCTCTAGAAATCTTGTAGATTCCGCCGCGGGAGGTACTTTTATGGAAACCACATTGGGAGAAGCTACTAAATTGCTTGATAATATTATGTCTAATTATTTGCAATGGCACACCGAAAGAACTCCTACTAGCAAAAAGGTGAATTATATCGATAAGATTAGTACTTTGTGTTGGAGAACGTTGCATGGGATAAAAAAAATCCAACGAACACCCATGATCCAATCTAGGAGATGACAATCTACGAGAGGAGAGATTGGATCTACATACCCTTGTAGATCGCTAAGCAGAAGCGTTAAGAAACATGGTCGATGTAGTCGAACGTCTTCGCGATCCAATCATGATCCGTCCCGCGAACTCTGATCTATTGCCGAAAGGACGGCACCTCCGTGTTCAACACACGTACAGCTTGATGACGCCTTCACCTCCTTGATCCAGTGAGCGATGATGAAGTAGTAGCTCGAGTCCTCCGGCAGCACGATGGCGTGGTGGCGGTGGTGGTGGAGAAATCTCAGCAGGGCTTCGCCAAGCCAAGCGGAGAAGAAGGAGGACTAGGAGAGAGAGAGGAAGGGCTACACCGTGGCGTACATCTGTATCTAAAAGGTGTGGCTGCCCTCTCTCTACCTCTCTATATACAGGGGGAAGGGGAAGAGGGGGGCGCCCTTAGAGGATCCCATCTAGGGCCGGCGGCCACTAGAGGGAAACCCTAGATGGGTTTTCCCCCTTAGAAGACTTGGCCCCCTAGCCAAAGGGGTGGGAACCCTAGGGGGCGCCCCCACCTCCTCTGGCACCATGGGAAGGGGTGAGAGGGAAGCACATCCCGTTAGTGGGATGGTTTTCCCCCTCCTCTTAGCCCATGAGGCTCCTCAACACTTGTCGGGGCCCCCCGAAACACCTTTTGGCCATGCTGGTCATCACCCGGTACCCCCAGAACAATTCTGGAATCCAATGCCCTTCGTACAATATATCGATCTTCACCTTCGGACCATTCCGTAGTTCCTTATCACATTTGGGATCTCATCCGGGACTCCAAACAACCTTCGGTAACCACCATAATGACTCAACTATACTTATATCGTCACCAAACGTTAAGTGTGTAGACCCTGCGGGTTCAAGAACTATGCAGACATGACTGAGACACCTCTACAATCATTAACCAATAGCGGGACCTGGATGCCCATATTGGTTCCAACATATTCTACGAAGATCTTATCGGTCGAATCTCGATGTCAAGGATTCAGTGAATCCCGTATGTAGTTCCCTTTGTCTATCGGTATGTTACTTGCCCGAGATTCGGTCGTCGGTATCTCCTTACCTAGTTCAATCTCGTTACCGGCAAGTCTCTTTGCTCGTTTTATAATACAAGATCCTGTGGCTAACTCATTAGTCACATTGCTTGCAAGCTTATTGTGATGCTGTATTACCGAGGGGCCCTGAGATACGTCTCCGTCACGGAGTGACAAATACCAGTCTTGATCCATGCCAACTCAACAGACACCCTCGGAAATACCTGTAGAGCACCTTTATAGTCACCCAGTTATGCTGTGACATTTGGTACACTCAAGGTATTCCTCCGGTGTCAGTGAGTTGCATGATCTCATGGTCATAGGAACATATATACTTTGACATGCAGAAAATGATAGCAATAAACTTGATACGATCATATGCTATGTTTATAGTTTGGGTCTCGTCCATCACAGCATTCTCCTATGATGTAACCTCGTTATCAAATGCCAACACATGTCAATGGCTAGGAAACCATAGCCATCTTTGATCAACGAGCTAGTCCGGTAGAGGCTCACTAGGGACATCTTGTTGTCTAATTATCCACACATGTATTTGATTTTCCGATCAATACAATTCTAGCATGGATAATAAACGATTATCATGAACAAGGAAATATGATAGTAACCAATTTATTATTGCCTCTAGGGCATATTTCCAACAGTCTCCCACTTGCACTAGAGTCAATAATCTAGTTCACATCGCCATGTGATTAACACTCATAGTTCACAACGCCATGTGACTACCACCCAAATAGTTTACTAGAGTCAATAATCTAGTTCACATCACCATGTGATTAACACTCAATGAGTTCTGGGGTTTGATCATGTTATGCTTGTGAGAGAGGTTTTAGTCAACGGGTCTGCAACATTCAGATCTGCATGTTCTTCGCAAATCTCTATGTCATATTGTAGAGGTTGTTACAACACTCCACTTGGAGCTATTCCAAATGGTTGCTCCACTATACGTATCCGGTTTGCTACTCAGAGTCATCCAGATAGGTGTTAAAGCTTGCATCGACTTAACCCTTTACACCGAACTCTTTATCACCTCCATAACCGAGAAACATTTCCTTATTCCTTAAAGGACAATTTTGACCGCTGTCTAGTGATTCACTCCTGGGTCACTTTTGTACCCCCTTGCCAAACACATGGCAAGGCACACCGTAGGTGCGGTACACAGCATGGCATACCGTATAGGGCCTATGACTGAGGCATAGGGGACGACCTTCGTCCTTTCTCTTTCTTCTGCCGTGGTTGAGCTTTGAGTCTTACTCAACTTCACACCTTACAACTCAGGCAAGAACTCCTTCTTTGACTGATCCATTGTGAACTCCTTCAAAATCATGTCCAGGTATGTGCTATGTGAAATTCTTATCAGGCGTCTTGATCTATCTCTATAGATCTTGATTCCTAATTTGTAAGCAACTTTACCCATGTCTTTCTTTGAAAAACTCCTTTCAAATAACCCTTCATGCTTTCCAGAAATTCTACATCATTTTTTATCAACAATATGTCATCCACATGTACTTATCAGAAATGTTGTAGTGCTCCCGCTCACTTTCTTATGAATACAAGTTTCTTGCACACTTTGTATAAACCCACAAGCTTTGATCACCTCATCAAAACGTATATTCCAACTCCGAGATGCTTGCACTAGTCCATAAGTGGATCGTTGGAGTTTGCACACTTTGTTAGCATTCTTTGGATCGACAAAACCTTTCGGCTGCATCATATGCAACCCTTCCTTTGGGAAACCGTTAAGGAACGCTATATTGACATCCATCTGCCAGATTTCATAATCAAAAAATGTAGCTATTGCCAACATGATTCTGACGGACTTAAGCATCGCTACGGGTGAGAAAGTCTTATCGTAGTCAACTCCTTGAACTTGTGAAAAAACCCTTTGCCACAAGTCGAGCATTATAGACGGTGACATTACCGTGCGCTTATTGAAGATCCATTTATTCTGAATGGCCTTTCGCCCTTCAGGTAATACTTACAAAGTCCATACTTTGTTTTCATACATGGATCCCATCTCGGATGTCATGGCCTCTAACCATTTGTCGGAATCTAGGCCCACCATCGATTATCCATAGCTCGCAGCTTCATCATTGTCCAACAACATGACCTCCAAGATAGGGTTGTCGTACCACTCAGGAGTAGTACATATCCTTGTCGACCTACGAGGTTCGATTGTAACTTGATCCGAAATTTCATGATCACTATCATCAGCTTCCTCTTCAACTGTCGTAGGTGCCACAGGAACATCTCTTTGTGTTGTGCTACTCTCTGGTTGAAGTAAAGGTTCAACAACCACATCAAGTTCTATTTTCCTCCCACTCAATTATTTCGAGAGAAACTCTTTCTCGAGAAAGGACCCGTTCTTAGTGACAAGCACTTTGCCCTCGAATCTGAGATAGAAGGTATACCCAACCATCTCCTTGGGTATCCTATGAAGATGCATTTGTCCGCTTTGCGTTTGAGCTTTTTTGGCTGAAGCCTTTTGACATAAGCATCACAGCCCCAAACCTTAAGAAACGACAGCTTATGTTTCTTGCCAAACCATAGTTCACACGGTGTCGTATCTACGGACTTAGATGGTGCCCTATATAAAGTGAATGCAGCTGTCTCTGATGCATAACCCCAAAACGATAGAGGCAGATTGGCAAGAGACATCATAGAACGCACCATATCCAATAAGGTATGATCACGATGTTCAGACACACCATTACGTTGTGGTGTTCCAGGTGGCGTCAATTGTGAAACAATTCCACATTTTCTTAAGTGATTGACAAACTCATAACTCAGATATTCTCCCCCTCGATCGAATCGTAGAATTTAATCTTCTTGTTACGATGATTCTCAACTTCACTCTGAAATTACTTGAACTTTTCAAACATTTCAGACTTATGCTTCATAGAGTAAATATACCCATATCTACTCAAAGCATAGGTGAAAGTGAGGAAATAACGATATCCACCGTGCACGTCAATACTCATCAGACCGCACACATCAGTATGTATGATTTCCAACAAGTCACTTGCCTGTTCCATTGTTCCGTAAAACAATGTTTTAGTCATCTTGCCCATGAGGCATGGTTCGCATGTGTCAAGTGATTCAAAATCATGTGACTCCAAAAGTCCATCAACATGGAGTTTCTTCATGCGCTTTACACCAACATGACTTAAGCGGTAGTGCCACAAGAAAGTGGTACTATCATCATCAACTCTACATCTTTTGGCACCAATATTATGAACATGTGTATCACTACGATCGAGATCAATAAACCTTTCTCATTGGGTGCATGACCATAGAAGGTATTGTTCGTGTAAGCATAATAACCATTATTCTCTGACGTAAATGAATAATTGTATTGCAATAAACACAATCTAATCATGTTCATGCCTAAACGCGGACACCAGATAACATTTATCTAGGTTCAACACTAATCTCGAAGGTAGAAGGAGCGTGCGATGGTGATCACATCAACCTTGGAAACACTTCCAACACACATTGTCACCTCGGCCTTAGCAGGTCTCCGTTTATTACGCAGCTTTTGTTTTGAGTTACCAGTATTAGCAACTGAACCGGTATCTCATACCCAGGTGCTACTAGGAGTACTAGTAAGGTACACATCAATAACACGTATATCAAATATACTTTTTTTGAAGTTGCCAGCCTTCTTATCTACCAAGTATTTGGGGTAGTTCTGCTACCAGTGATCGTCCCCCTTACAATAGAAGCACTTAGTCTTGGGTTTGGGTTCAACCTTGGGTTTCTTCACTGGAGCGGCAACTGGCTTGACATTCATGAAGTTCCCCTTCTTGCCCTTGCCCTTCTTGAAACCAGTGGTCTTGTTTAACCATAAACACTTGATGCTCCTTCTTGATTTCTACCTTCGCGGCCTACCGCGGACAACTCCGAGATCGTCTCCATCCCTTTCAGGTTATAGTTCATCATGAAGTTCTAGCAGCTTGGTGATAGTGACTGGAGAACTCTGTCAATCACTATCTTATCTGGAAGATTAACTCCCACTTGATTCAAGCGATTGTAGCACCCAGACATTCTGAGCACTTGCTCACTGGCTGAGCTATTCTCCTCCATCTCGTAGGTATAGAACTTATCGGAGGTCTCATACCTCTCGATCCGGGCATATTTCACAAAAATAATCTTCAACTCCTGGAACATCTTATATGATCCATGACGTTCAAAACGCCTTTGAAGTCCCGGTTCTAAGCTGTAAAGCATGGCACACTAAACTATCAAGTAGTCATCAGAATGTATCTGCCAGATGTTCCCAACATCCACAGATGACGCTAGAGGGGTTGGCACACCGAGCGGTCCATCAATGACATAAGCCTTCTGTGCGGCAGTGAGGACAATCCTCAGATTACAGACCTAGTCCACATAATTTCTTACAATATCTTTCAACTTAGTCTTTCTCTAGGATTGATGATGACACTGGCGGCGGTTTGGTGGAGTGGAAGCTCGCAAGGAGGACATCCGCTAAATTATTTGGACTAGGTCCGAGGGGGAGCTCGAGCTACAGCTCCCTGTTTTGGCGGAGGTCCTCCAGCATGACGAAGTAGATGGCGGAGGTCCTCCTTGCGAGCTCCCTCTCACGATCCTTGCGGCATCGGGTTGATGATGACATTGGCGGAGGTTTTGTGAACTACGTGGGGCCATCCACCGCGGCATGGCGGCGGCATCCTCGTGAGCCTCCATGCCTTCGTCATCCATGGCGCCGGCTTGATGAAGTTGACACTCGCATCGTCTTGGCGAACTCCGCGCAGTGATCCACCGCGACACGGCGGCAACATCCTCGTAATCATCCACACTTTCGTCCTCCACTGCGCCAGCTTGATGAAGAAAACGAGGGTGTCGTCCTAGCGAGCTCCATGTCGCAATCCACGGTGCCATCCTCGCGAGCCTCGGGCCTCCGGGGCTCTGGCTTGATGAAATAGATGTCGCCGGCCTCATCACCAAGGGCAGACACCATCACAAAGGAGTCCAGCGGGCTGCGCGCTGGCAGCACCGCTGGTATGCCGTCGCCTTCAATGTCTTGGCGCGGTGAAGTACTCCTGGACCATGCTCAGGACATGCTGCTCCTGGACCATCATGGACATGCATCTGTATCTTGACCTGCATACAAAAGGAATAGATGTATATATGTGCTTACCGGAGGTGCAGGCTCCTTGTCAGCGCACCACCCCTTAGACTAGCCATCTCCTTCACGCCTTGCACGCGACGCCGCCGTACAGGTAAGCAACGTGTGTGCTGCTCGACAAGAGTGCCAGCACAGTGGGGGCGCGTCTTTGCGTGGATGGGCGTACGCTGGCCTCCTCGTCTCCTTCGCCTCCGGTCTTTTCCTGGCCCCCTTGGCCCCTCTTTGTTGAGACTTTGCCTCTATATATAGGCGTCCGTCCGGTGCAGAAGAAAGGAAATGGGACAAGGAATGAATCAGATTTCTTGGACCATACTCTTGCTTCGTTCGGCATGTCATCTTTCCTTTTGTATTCGTTTCCAAATTTTGGTGACTCGCCGATTGTGTATTGCTCCTCCGTGAGCTAAGTAAATACTAATGCCGCATCTACACCTTCATTCTACTAGCACCTTTCTGTTTGAGCATGTGTATGCAAAAAAGTAACCAAAGACAAGCTAGTATAGGAGTGGGCCTAGCTAGTCCTGAGTCACTCGCTCGCGTCGCTCCCCCGAGCGGCCGGGCGAAAACCTAGTCCGTCGCAGCCGCCTCCCACACCTTTGCCTCCCCCTCCCTCGCCGCCGCCAGGAGACGGTGGCGGGCAAAGCCCATGCGTGCGTCGTCGGCGGCGGGGTCCTTCCCTCCCCACGAGGTGCGGGCGGCGCGAGACGTCCGGCTTCCGTGGTGGCGCGCATGGCCAGGAATGGCATGCAGTCGAGTGGATCAAGCGTGGGGGCGGCCAAGTGAGGGCGGATCTAGCGCCGGCGACGGCGTGGTGCGGCCTGCCGCGGAGGCGGCCAGGCAAGTGGATCTGGCGCTGTCGAGGGCACGCGTCCAGGGGCGAGCGGGCGTGGTGCGCGTCCTGGACCGGCGGCGGCCAGGCGAGGGCGCGCGTGGACGCGGCCCGGGGTGGGCGCGGCCTGGCGCGGTGGCGGCCAGGCGAGGGCGCGTGGAGGTCCGCGGTCCAGGCATGGGTCACTCGTCGCATGGGCTAGGGAGCGCGCGCGGTCGCGGGGCCGGCGTGGTTTGCCCCTCCGGGTGAGTGGCGGCCGGGCCTGGCCAGATCCGAGGGTGGCGTGCTGGTGGTTACCTTGGATTTGGCACGGGCTGGCAAGGCGGCGCCCCTCCGGCGTGTGGTGGTCGGATCTGGATGACCCTGGCCAGATCCATGGTGTGTTGGACGCGCGCCGGCCCTGCGCGTTGGTCCCGTGATGCTGGAGCAGGTGGCTCCTGCCGTGATAGATGCGGGATGCAGGGACTGATCTGATCACTGTAGGCTCGCTGTGGGCGGGGTGGACCACGACTCCATGGCTTCTGCGACTAGGTTCTACGGCGGTGGCGGTGCGAGACTGCATGGACGAGCTTCTGTGGGAACGAGCGAAGGTGTGCGGCGATACGGACGGAAGTCCTGCACGACCAGAGGCCGGTGGCGATGGCGCCTGTGGGTGTCATTTTCCTCCTTGGTGGCGTCATCTGAGGTGTGTCGGCATCTTCCTCGTGCTCGGATGGTGGTATGTCTCCGAGCGAAATCCTAGGTCCGGTGTTGGATCGGTGTGATGGCGGCGTGGTTGACGTCATTCCTCTGTTGGGAGCATCACGTTTGGAGACATTTCCTGGAATCTCTTTGCGGCGCTCCTCCGGTGCTTGCCGTTGTTTAAGGTGAAGCTCCAGGCGCAATTTATGAAATCATCGATGAGTCCAAGACGAAGCTCTTCCTGGGATCGACCAAGTCCCGCCATCTACCCCCTGCTTCCAGGGTGGATGGTGCGTTGGCGAGGGAAGTTGTAGTTGGAGTTGTTGCTGTCTTCGGAGGTGATCGGCGTTGTTCGAGACGCGGTGGTGATGCTCAGCTTAGGACAGGTGCTTCGGTTGTGTAGTCATGTTGTTTGTGGTGGGTGTACCTCTCTGCAGCTATTAGGGCCGCAGTTTTTCCTTTCTCTTTAGATCTTCGGATCTTCGCCATGTTGTTGTTCCGCTGCTTTCTGCTAAATCTGAATCAAGCTAGCAATTTGCTGGATCTTTCAGAAACAAGTATAGGAGTGGGCTAATGTACACATATATGCCTGGTTTGAGTATTGCGGGTATTTGGATATATACACGCGGGCTTGTCAGCCGGCCGAGATACCCAAATACATACATATAATGTATAAATACCAAGTGCAAGGCAAGCTTGTCACGTACATGCAAATACCCCTTTTTTATTTTTGAACGAGCATGCAAAAGCTATGTGCTGAGTACGTGGGCATTTGCCATGCGTGCATGCGCCACGATAATAAAATTGGTCTTTGTATTATAACTTGCCTTTCCTCGTATAACCTGCATAAAAAATCATTAAAATATATATTTTATGCAATAGTGCACAAAAACTTGTCAAACAAATGCCCCTCGTCGAGTTGAGCTTGAGTGCGAAATAAAACGAGCTTGACTGGACGAAAATTTCTCTCTTTTCTTGGCGCATGATTCATATGCAGCCTGAAGAACCGGTTCAGAGTTCACATCTCCATGACGACGTGCGCCATTCCGAAGATGATTGATTATAACAACATGTTTTAGTGTAGGTATGTCCATCCACAACTGTGTTCTTTAGGGAGCTCGTTGGATCGTATGACAAGTACGATGCCAGTCAACGAGGCAACCCTGTCTCGTCTTCATTCCATGGCAAAATAACATGACTTGTCCTGAAAATGAAAAGAACATTTTACCAATCCCGCCGCGGCCGTCAAGCTGGTACGGTGCCAACCGACTTGATTGGAGGGGTTCACGGATTCACGCTAGCCGCATTGGCGCGTTGCACTGCTCCCATGATCTCATTGTGTTGATTTAGGTGAGGCATCGGTAGACCGTCGATAGCTCCCCTTCATTGAGTGAATTGCCACACCAGTCATGGTGTGACAATTCTAGTGGTACGCGGGGATGCCATCGGCCTTCTGAATGATTGAGGGGTTGATGTTTCCCCCATGCTTCATTGTTGTTGAAGACGGGGACACGGAGATACATCGGTTCTAGCTTCATGAGCGCAGGTGTTGCCTTCTGGCGCCCATTGTGCCCGTCGGTGTAGACCATTGGTTGTCGGGGTTTCGTCGGCGTTGTCATGGACGCATCGGTATTGCTTCCCCCAAACACCCATGATGTAGTTCAATGTAGTGGTTTGTCGTCAGAATGCCTTTGATGATGACAGGAAGGGCTTCTCCATGGCTGCAAAGATGTTGGAGGAGCACAACTAGAAACACCAAACAAAAGCAGGTGGGAAAAAAGTTTGTGGGTTTTTAAAATGTTGGCTTTCCCGTTACACACCAGCTATTGGGCGTGATATCCGAGAAGGTTTCCAAAGGACTTGTCATTGGGAATTGTCGCAAGACCTTGACGATTTCAACTCAACAACTTAAATAAGGTTCGGTGTACGTGTATGAAGACGCCGTGTTTCGGGATGCTTCCGAGAGGCAACAGAAACTCATACTCTAGCCCATCATCATACTGAGGGCCCCCATAGCTCAACATGCCCCTTGCACATGCCTCATGAACCTAGAGACTTAGGTATGATAGGTTTATGGTAAATGGTTTTGGGACAATGGCTTGGCGAGTTTTCTTCGTGCATATTGTGGGGTGGTGAACCGCTACCTCCCTCCTTCCTTCCAGTGGGTCCCTTTCTGCTTGGGACCACTTGACTGCTTCATGTACTGTTAGGATTGTTCTTGAAATTTCTTCTTGGAACTTTTGGAATTTATTATGATCGCTCACGCGGATGATTGATTGGCCGTGAACTTCATGGACTTGCTTTAACATTCGGCTGAAACTTCTTGAGGACTCTTCTTCCAGGATTCTTAGGGACCCACCTTGAGAACCTGGAAGGCAACTGTTCACCTCTGTGGACTAGGAAAACCCTCTAGCACATTATTTCGGCCTTCTAGTGGCACACCCTTGGGTTGTCATGTGACTACACACCAAAACAACTTGTGTTGGGTCAGGCAGCCCTCCATGATCTTTTCATATAGTCTTCCCTGGAGTGCGGGCCTATGTGAACACAAGGAATGCCGGGAAACATGAAGAGCTTGGGTCACAATACTCAGAAGTGCCCAAATAATCATCTCCGCTGCCTCCGAAAGTATAGACATGGTACGTGTCGTGCATTGCAGGTGTAGGAGCCACTCCACATGCAACTTGACACATTGTGCCGCCCTCCAACAAGTCCTAGGGTAGCCAAAACTTCAATCAACAGCATAGTGCGATAGGGGAAAGCCATTTTTTGTTGGACTTAGTCCGTAAAAATTGGGGAAAACTAGAACTATCCACGAAATGCTAAGGAGAATGCATCGTAGATCCAAAAGGCCAGAGAAAAAGTTTCCCCAATGAAAATCCGAAAGGCAACAAAAGAGGCAAAAATTTAAGAAAAATATTTTTTGAGGAACCTTCCGTTGATTGGGGGCATAGGTCGGACTCCCTGGGAATCGATGAGCTGGTATGCACCCCCGTCATCGACTTGCTCGATGACGTATGGCCCTTCCCACTTTTGCTCAAACTTGCCCTTCATCCCGTGCGTCAGGACGATCGGCCGCCTGAGCACAAGGACTAACTCGCCTTTTTGGAAGACGCATTGCTTGACGAGCTTGTCGTAAGCTCTCACCATATTTTGGCGGTAAAGCTCCAGGTTCTGTAGGGCATGAAGTCGCCCCTCTTCAAGGGCGTCGAGCTCCTGAAACCGCAGTTGTACCAGTTCGTCTTGGGTGATCCCATCTTGGATAGCCACCCTCGAAGAGGGTAGCTGGACCTCCTGTGGTAGGACCGCCTCACTCCCGTAAACGAGAGAAAAATTGGAGTCGCTTGTGTTGGGGTACGGACTGTGACACGGTACGCCCATAAGGACTCGAAGAGATGGTCATGCTAGTCTCTCCGATTCCTTGTCACCGTCTTCTTGAGTATCTTGTCGAGCGTCTTGTTGAAAGCCTTGATCGCACCGTTGGCTTGAGGGTAGTAGCCAGTGGAGTAGTTCCACTTGATCTTGTACTTCTCCGTGGACCTATACATCTTGTTGGACATGAAGGCCTTGCCATTGTCGGAGGTGATCCGATGGGGTATCCCAAAGCGATATATGATGTTTCGCTCCAGGAAGTTGATGACGTTGTCACTCTTCACCTCGCGTAGCGGAACAGCTTCCGCCCACTTTGAGAAGTAGTCCGTCGCGGCGAGGATGAAGTGATGCCCCCTAGAAGATGGAGGGTCGATAGGGACGATGACGTCGATTCCCCAAGCATCGAGTGGCCAAGAGGGAATGGTAGGGTGAAGAGGGACTGGCGGCTGGTGCTTGAAATCGCCATGGACTTGGCAATTGTGGCATGATTCGGCCACCCGAAGGAAGTCCGCCATGATGTTGGGCCAGTAGTATCCAGCTAGACGTATACTATGATACATCTTGGCTCCTCCTTGGTGCCCGCCGTAGACTCCATGATGCATCTCCTTCAGGATCTTGTCGGCTTCACTTTGGTTGACGCATCGAAGTAGGACCTCCTGCCCATGCGAACATCTGTATAGGATACATGCTTCAAAAAGATAGAAAGGGAGTCGTCATTGTAGTTGGCGCCTCATGACAGGGTCGTTAGGGCGACTCCCATGCTTGAAGTAGTCGAGGAAGGGTTGCAGCCACTCGCCCTCCTCTATGACATTTGTCATGACAGTATTGACTTCGTACTCCGCTAGGATGAGTTCCAAGACAGCCGGGAGTAGCCACCTTTCTTGCACGTTCACCTGCATTGTTTTATTATCTGGAAGCACCAATGCCGCTGCTAGTTTTTCCAAGGCATCAACAGGTGCATTCCTACTTCGCGGGGCATGAAGCACCTAAACATGTTGCAATTTTTCCATTAAATTCTGGGCCGCGGCATAGTACGACACCAGTTCAGGCTTGCGAACTTCGTAGATGTTGTTGACTTGACGGATGATGAGTTGAGAGTCTCCATAAGCTCGCAAAGAACGAACCTCCATGGAGAGCGCCAAAAGGAGGCCGAGGATGAGCGCCTCGTACTCTACTTCGTTGTTGGAGCATTCTTCTTTGAGGAGGGAGAATGGGTGATACATCACCCCTCCTTGTGGCGTCTTGAACACCAACCCTGCATGGTCTCTTCGTCTTGGGGTACTATCAGAGTCGGCGTCCATGCGGGAGGCGCCGTCAGAGTAGAGCTCCCACGACGCGATGAGGTTGACGTTAAAAAACCTCCTCGTCAGGAAGGTCTGTGACAAGAGGTGAGTCGTCTGGAATTGAGTGCGATGCAAGAATCTCCGCCAAGGCTTGACCCTTGATTCCTTTTTTAGGCACAAAGGTGATGTCGAACTCCATCTTGATAAGTGCCCATTTTCCAAGTCGCCCCATGAGTGCGGGCTGACTTAAAACATACCTCACGGGGTCCGCCCTCACGACGAGTTGGACTTCATGCTTCAACGTGTAGTGCCTGAGCTTCTTCAAAGCAAAGATTAGGGCCAAGCACAACTTCTCTATAGAAGAGTAGTTTCGCTCAGGCCCCACGATGGTGGGGCTCAAGTAATAACACGCTAACTCTTTCGCGTCATCATTGTTTTGGGCGAACAAAGCGTCTATTGAAGTAGGTTGCGCTGCAATGTATAGGATGAGTGGGCGTCCCTTACGGGAGCTACCAAGACAGGTGGATTAAGGAGGTACCATTTGATTTCATCGAATCCGCATTGGCATCCTTCATCCCACATTAACGAAGCTCCTTTCTTCATGAGGCTCGAGAAGGGCTGGTTGCGTCCAGAGAGGTTGGAGATGAAGCGTCGGATGTACGCTAGCTTCCCTTGCAATGACCTCAACTCCTTGAGATCTTGAGGCGACGACATGTCGAGGATAGCCTTGATCTTATTAGGCTCGATCTATATGCCTTGGTGACGAACAACAAAGCCGAGGAAGAAGCCTAACTGAAAAGCAAAGGCACACTTCATCGGGTTCATCTTGAGTTGATGTTGACGTAGCCACTCAAAGACAACTCGAAGATCCTCCTGATGATGTTTGCGATCCTTGGTTTTAACTACCATGTCATCAACATAGCATTCCACCGAATGGTGGATTAAATCACCAAGGACACATGTCATGGCACGCTGGTAAGTTGCACCAGCATTCTTCAGTCCGAATGGCATGACGGTGTAGTAGAAATTTCCCTTCGGGGTCTTGAAAGCGGTGTCAATGGCGTCATCGGTATTTATCTTGATCTGGTTGTAGCTTGACAAACCGTCCATGAAGGAAAGTGCACCATGGCCTGTGGCATAGTCCATGATGATCTCTGGGATTGGTAGAGGAAAGTCATCCTTTGGGCAAGCCCGATTTAAGTCGCGGAAGTCCTGGCAGATTCGTATCTGCCCATTCTTCTTCTCCATTGGGACAATATTGGTGATCCATCGTGGATACTTCGTCTCCTTGAGAAAACCTGCAATGATTAACTTGTTGATCTCCGCGATGACATCGTCTTCAAGTTCTGGACATAACCGTCGCGGTTGCTGCTTGATCGGACGGAACCGTGGGTCAATCGCCAACTTGTGTGTGGCAACATGAGGGTCCAAACCTGGCATCTTCCTGTAGAAAATGGTCTGAACTCTAGATCCAGACAAACTGGGGATTGCCCAAACCTCTAATGGGGAAGTCACTGAAACATAGAGCGATGGGGTTTGTACGCCTTGAGCTCCCCTTGCGACTTCCTCCACTTCTTTAATTCTTTTTCTATCGGCTATCGGTACGGGCGTAGGCTCTTCTTTCCGGGGGTTGCGTGCCCGTAGCGTGATGGGCAGTGGCGCATCATTGCCGCCTGTTAGCATCCTGGAGACTTCTTGGGCACCTGCAGAGCTTCCAAGTGTTACACAAATGGGCTCTCGGCGCACCAAAGTTGATGAAGAAGTGGTAGCCTCTCTAGAAATTGTTGTAGCCGACCTCAACGTGATTGGTGTTGACGTCGGCAACCTTGCCTTGAATAATAATGGGGTCATTGGACCAGGCATAGAAGGCCCAGTTCCACATGATGTCGGAGTAGGGCCCCCTACCTGCAATTGGGAAGAGGTGCTATAGTCGTACCGCACAGATGAAGATGACCGCCTACGGACATGGCTCCTATGGCTCCGAGTGGAGGAGCCCTTTGCAACGGCAGGTGAGCTCGGCATGATGGGGAGCTTCATCTCGGCTACTGGCCCAAAACTTGGTTTGGTCAAGAGATCCACCGGAGGTGTTGTGCGCTCCAACTGCTGGTCGCTGTCTATAACGGGGAAGTAGTACTTCGCATCTGCATGGTGAGACTCCTACACGATATAAGGAGATATGTTGCCGATGATGTGCTTTTGTGTGCCGCTGGTGTCGAGGAACTTCAGGCATTGATGAAGGATGGACGGAATGACACAGTACTTGTGGATCCATGGTCTTCCTAGAAGGGCGGAGTAGGAGGTATTTGCCTCGATAATGAAGAACCGCACCTTGAAGCTAAAAGTTGACATCTGTATCTTCAATGTAATGGCACCTAGCGTAGGTTTCCCTTGATTGTCGAAGCCGCAAATCATCACGTTAGTAGCCTCCAAGTCATCCTCTGTAAAACCTGCTCGTGTCAAACTCTGAAGAGGGAGAATGTTCATGGTAGACCCTAGATCTATGAGGATCCTGCGAAGATGTGCAACACCAATATTACCTTCCACATACAATGGCCGGCTGTGATCACCATCATCTATGAGCTTGTCCTCCTCATCGAACGTGATCTCGTTCACGAACAAGGGGCTGGAGCAAAGATGGTGTTTCGCCATGGACACCTCGTAGAGTTATGGGGCTTGGAGCGCCTTCATAAGGGCCTCGCGAAGGTCAGGCACCATCATGAGCGCATCATGCACACTCAAAAGTGCGGGGATCCGCTTGAGGTGGGCGATAATGTTGTAGGCAATGTCACGTGCCTTCATCTTCTCTTGGCCTTGGTGTTCAGATTCCTGGACCTGCAAACGCGCCTCCTTTGGGGCGATTGGATTCTGTACCCTTGTCGGCTTGATCTTTTGTGGTTCGGGTAGGACTTTGACCCTGTCAGATTACGGGCTCCGCAAACCCAAAGAAGTTTGAACACAGGGGCGTGAACGAAGATCTCTCCCGCTCACGTCTACCTAGCGCCACGCCCTCGCCCGGTGGTGAGATTCAAGCAAGCAACAAGTAAAAGCACACACGAGTTTACCTAGGTTCAGGCCACCTTGCGGTGTAAAACCCTACGTCCTGCTTGAGTGGATTAACCTCAGGAGGGCTTGAGTATGAACAAGTACAATGGTTCTTGAGCTCAGGAGCAGAGCTCAAGAGGGTCAGGAGGCAAGCGTTCTTGCTCCTTGAAGTGAAGGTGGGGTGTTCGAGGTGAGGTCCATCCGCCTCTCCACAGTGGGAATCCTAGCTACTTATAAAGGCGGCCAGGGTCCTCTTCCCCCGAAATGTTTAGGCGGGAAGGGATCCCACATCGGCCATTTTGAGCGGGAACACAAGGACGCTCCTATCCTGACAAAAGCGGTCTTCGCCTGCAAAGAGATCAGACGATAACGCGGTGGTGGTCTCGGTGGTGACATCCTGCTTGTCGTCCTTGAGGTCTTCGGTCTTGTTGCACCGAAGGGGAAACCTTTGTCTCGCCCCTCAGGAACCTGCGCCTGCGTTATCCCCTTTGCACCAAAACGGCAACTGCGCCGCTGGCACGCGCTGGCACCCACTGGCGCGGTGCATCACTGCTCGCGTCACTGCCTCCTCCTGAGGCAGGCTTGGCCTTGAGTTCTCCGCCCCTCCGGAGCAGCCTAGCCGAGGCCGCTCCTAAGAGGGTCTTGGCGTCATTCTCCTCGGGAGGCCTAGCCCCCTCGCGAGGGTCTTGAGCAGCTGGTCGATCAGCTGGGCCGTACCAGGCCGTACTGGGAGCGCGGCGCGGTCCGCGAGTAGGCAAGTCTGGGTACCCTGGTTCCCAGGACGCCGACAGTAGCCCCTGATCCTAAGGCGCGCGCGGAGTTGGCTTCGGGACGAAGCCTTAGTCGAGGACGAAGCGCCGCGGGCCCCAAAAGACTGCGGGCCAGGCCAGCGCGTGACAGTTGGATGGGACGTGGCATCTCCGCTTCCCCAGGCAGCTTTGGTGACCGTCCGACTTAACAACTCCCCGGCGTGGAGGACGGGGTCACTATGGCTGTGACGCCAGTGGCTGGCGGTTGGGCTCCTCCGCCCTATAAATGGGACTAAGGGGGAGCCCCCAAGCCATCTTCAAGCCATCGTCATCTGCTTTCTTGTTCGCTCCCTGTTCTTCTTCTCGCTGCGAGGTCTCCATGGCGCCACTAAGGAAGTCGTCCGCCGCGGAGAAGGGGAAGGCCTCGATGGAGCTGGCCTCGCCGACGCCGAAGAGGGGCCGTGGCCGCCCCCGCAAGTATGCCTCTACGCCCACGGCGGCTCCTCGAGGAAGCGGGCATGGCCTTCCGGGTTCCGACGCGATCGCCGGCAGGAGGAGCGGCGCCTCTTCTCACGGCGGAGGTGGTCGTGGCCGCGGTGGGCGAGGGGGCGCGGGACGCCATCTGGCGGCTGTGCGTCCTCCGCGCCCATAGCTCCACTCCTTCGATGTGTCGTCCGAGTTCGTGGTGTGGGCGGAAAAGCCTGGCGGCTTGTGGCTCCGGCTCCCCCGCTCATTCGGCAACGTGCTGCCAGCCGAAGGCCCCGGCGGCCTCCGGATGCAGACCGATGGCTGCTGCAGTGGTGCTTCCTGGGTGGAGGTCGACGTTGCCCCCTCAGGCGACGTGTTCCTGGAGCGCGGCTGGCAGTCGTTTACGCGCGCGCCGGCTGCAGGGGAGGTGCACGCTCCACTTCAGGTATGACGATGTCTCAACGCTGTTCGTTAGGGTCTTCTCGGAGGAAGGGAGACACCTTGGGTCATGTCCCGAGGCCGACGTCGACGAGGAGGGTGGCAACGGCGTCCGGAGGAGCAGCTCTTCCTCTGGAGACGACCTTGGTCTTGGTGAGCGCCGCAGGTCCCCCCTCTGTGGCAGCAGCAGCTCCTCCAGCAGTGGTGGCTACACTGAGCCACCGTGCCGCCGAGCTCGGCTCGGCGAGGGAGGAGAATTGTCGCGCCGCCACGCCCCGGTGAAGTGGGAGGAACTAGAAGACTCCGACTGAGTGGGGGCAATGGTGCCGAGCTGCGGCTCAGCGGGTCAACCTTTGCTTATTTTTTTTCTTCATTTCCTTCCTGTATCGAAATTTTAGGTTGCCTCGAGAAGGCGTGTAATGAACTATGGCATATTATGAAACGAGAACTTGCTATTATGCTTTTGGTCTGGATGCGATTACTTAGCTTATGTGTTGCAATGTCTTGAGGCAAGGTGCTCCTGACTCATCGGCGTCATGAGCCCCCGACGGGTCATGAGGGTGGCTGAGTTTGGGGGGTCCTGACCTGTGCAGCCCCCGAGCTTGAGTGAGCCGCTGCGGGCTGCCGAGGGCTTGCGCCCTTGGGCTCGCTTGAGAGTGCCGAGCGTGAGTTAAGGTGCCAAGGCCTGAGCAGGCTCGGCAGAATAGGTCGTGTGTACTGAGAAGCCCGATGCCAGAGCCTGAGCAGGATTGGCCAGGTGAGGTCACGAGATCGCGGCAGCTAAGAGCTGAGACCGACCGTGTCCGAGCCCCCACGCGCGAGGCGCACGAAGGAGAACAAGCGGCGCAGCCCCTGCTTAAAAAGTTGAACTTAAAATCGGCGAGAAAAACTCCAAGCAAGATTCCCAACCAAACGCAAGAAACACGAGAACTTCATAGCATGGGGTAGAGGAAGGACTGATAGCCAAGGAAGTAGAAAAGACAGACAGCGAAACACCAAGCCAAAAATAAAAAAGGTCGCGTCCGACCCCTACACTACGTCTTCTTCCCAGTGCGGAGCTCAGGACTGCCACTGGGACGTGGGTGGGAGCCCCGTCTGATGGCCCACAGGCAACGCTCAGGAGACTCCCAGGCGTGTACAGCCCCAACTCATTATTACGTGAGAGTGTCACGAGCGGAGACCTTCACGGGCACGGAGCCTTGATTACAGATAGAACCTCACGAGGTGCCGAATGTTCCAGGAATTCTGGATAGGTACCCCATCCTGCATCTCCAGGCGCACAGCACCAGGCCTAGAGACACGGACGATTCTGAACGGGCCCTCCCACATGGGCGAGAGCTTGTGTAACCCCTCCCTGGAGAGGACCCGCCTCAGGACCAAGTCACCAACTTCAAGTGTTCTTCTGCGGACGCTGCAGCAGTGGTACCGCCGCAGCGCCTGCTGATATCGTACTACCCTGAGAGCAGCTCGGCGGCGGCCCTCCTCGCCGAGCACGAGGTCCATCTGCCAGGCGGCGTCCTGGCATTCCTCATTGAAAGCGAAGACCCGTGGGGAGCGATGCTTGACCTCATGAGGGAGGACTGCCTCCGCCCCGTAAACGAGGAAAAAAGGTGTTTCTCCCATGGGTTTGGTTGCGGTGGTATGGATTAACCAAAACACGGAATGGAGCTCGTCGATCCAGCCCCTGCCGCAAGCCTCGAGCTTTTTCTTAAAGCTGCGCGTCTTGAGGCCACGCAAGACTTTTGCGTTGGCACGTTCGGCCTGACCGTTGCTCCTGGGGTGAGCCACTGAGGCGTAGCAGATCTGTGTTCCAAGGTTAGCACAATATGACCTGACGAGATTGCTTGTAAATTGCAAACGGTTATCCGTGATGATGCGGTTGGGGACCCCGAATCACCTCACGAGGCCCTGGATGAACTTGACCGCCGACCCGACAGGGATCGCGCGAACAGGCTCCACCTCCGCCCACTTGGTGAACTTGTCGATGGCGACATACAGGAAGCGGTAGCCCCCCGTCGCTCGGGGAAATGGACCCAGGATGTCCAATCCCCAGACCATGAAGGGCCAGGAGAGCGGGATCGTCTGGAGGCCCTGCGCTGGTTGGTGGATCTGCTTGGCATGAAACTGGCATGCTTCACAAGCCGGCACAAGCTTCATGGCGTCGCTGAGTGCTGTGGGCTGGTAAAAGCCGCTACGGAAGGCCTTGCCCACGAGGGTGTGGGACGACTAATGGTGGCCGCAGTCTCCGTCGTGGATGTCGGCCAACAACTCGCGTCCTTACTTCCTCGAGATGCACGTTAGTGAGACGTCATTGGGGCGCCTCCTGTAGAGCTCGCCTTCTTGGATGCTGTAAGCCGAGGCCTGCCGAGCCACACGCTCCGCGCCTTCCTCCTTGTCTGGCATGGTGCCGTGTAGTAGGTACATCTTGAGCTCTTTGGTCCAGCAACCCTCCTCGGGCTCTGCGGTGAGTAGCATGCGGGCTCCGGAGGTCGGCCCGCAGGGCGGAGCTTCGGCTGCGGGCGCCGCAGGCAGCCCATCCCGAGATGAAGCCGGCTCGGTATTGGGCGGTGATGCCGACGGCTTGAGCAACCGCTCCTCGAAGACGCCCAGCTCCTAGGGTTCCCGCCTGGAGGCTCGTTTGGCGATGTCGTCCGCATCCTTGTTCGTGCCCCTTGGCACGTGCTGTAGCTCCAGTCCTTGGAACCGCTTTTCCATCTTGCGCACCTCCTCCAGATATGCCTCCATGTGCTCGTCCTTGGGCTTGTATTTCTTGTTGGAGAAGTTGATGAGGAGTTGCCAATCGCCTTTAATGGTGAGGCGCTTGACCCCCAGTGCAGCTGCGGCCTTGAGCCCAGCAATCAGGTCCTCATACTTTGATATGTTGTTGGAGACCTTCTCCCCTTGCTAGAAGCAAAGTTGCACGGTGTAGTACAACTTGTCCCGAGTGGGAGATACTAACACGACGCCAGCTCCTGCACCAAGGCGCGAGAAGCCGCCGTCGAAGTACACCACCCATCCGTCTGGGGCTTCATCACCGAGGGCCAGCGAGCGATCCTCGCCAGCCCCCTGTTTCGGCGTGTTGGTCCATTCTGCCACAAAGTCTGCCAGAGCCGCTCCTTTGATCGATCGCGTGGTGCTGAACTCCAACTGGAACGCCTATAGCTCGATGTTCCACTCAGTGACCCTCCCGACGACGTTCGGGCCCTGGAGCACCTTCTCGAGAGGGTACGACGAGACAACCTTGATGGGGTGGCCCTGGAAGTAATGTTGTGGCTTCCTGGGGGCAACAAGGAGCGCTAGGAGCAGCTTTTGAGGCATCGGGTAACGCGAGCGTGCGTCGCGCAGTACGGTGTTGACGAAGTACACAGGGTGCTCCACGAGGGTCGGTGCCGTAGGATCTTCATGCGCTTCAGGAGTCTTGGGTGCTTCTTGCTGGACGGCGGAGTCATCAGCAACCATGGTCGAATCTACCTCCGGAGTTGCGTCGGGGGGCGAGGGAGCTCCTAAGGATGCTGACTAGACCCGCGGCCTCGCGCTTCGGGGCCTCTCCTCGCGCTCCACCACCAACGCGCACTAGCGGAGTGAGGCGTAGCAGCGAGATAGAGAATCATGGGCTCCAGGAATCTTAGCACCACCATAACCGGCGGGCTGGTGAGGTATTCCTTGAGACCCCGGAAGGCAGCGTCGGCCTCCGGAGTCCACTCGAAGGGCCACTTCATCTTCATGAGCTTGAAGAACGGGAGGGCGCGTTCTCCAAGCTTAGAGATGAAGCTCCCCAGGGACGTCACGCATCTGGCAAGCTTCTGCGTCTCCTTCAGGGTCGTAGGCGGCTTCATTCTTTCGATGGCTTTGATCTTCTCCGGATTAGCTTCAATGCCCCGGTGCGAAACTAGGAACCCTTGCAACTTGCCGGAGGGTATGCCAAACACGCACTTCTCCGGGTTGAGGCACAGCTTTACTTTGTGCAGGTTGGCGAATGTTTCTTCTAGGTCCTCAATGAGAGTCTTGGCCTCTCTGGACTTGACCACGATGTCGTCGACGTAGGCCTCCGCGTTCCTCCCGAGCTGAGGGCCAAGGGTGATGTGCATCACGCGCTGAAAGGTGGCGCCCGCGTTTCTCAGCCCGAAAGGCATGCATGTGTAGCAGTAGACCCCACAAGGGGTCAGGAACGCCGTCTTCTCCACATCCTCCACAGCCATCTTGATCTGGTGGTAGCCCGAGAAGGCGTCGAGGAAGCAGAGAAGGTTGCACTTAGCCGTCGAATCCACGATCTGGTCGATGCACGGGAGAGGGAATGGGTCCTGAGGGTAGAACTTGTTGAGGCTCGTGAAGTCAACGCACATGCGCTCCTTGCCTCCTTTCTTCGGGACGATGACAGGGTTGGCCAGCCACTCCTGGTGTCGACCTCCCATACGACGCCTGCTTCCCCTAGCTTCCGAACCTCCTGAATGATGAAGGCCTGCTTCTCAGGGGCCTGCCTGCGTGCTTTCTGCTTGATAGGGCGCGTGTTGGGGCACACCGTAAGGTGGTGCTCGATGATGCGCCTAGGCACCCCGACCAAGTCAGCGGCCTTCCAAGCGAACACATCCTTGTTAGCCCTCAGGAAGCTAACCAATGCTGCCTCTTGCTCTGGGTCCATGCCCATGCCCATGGTGAAAGTGGCTCCTAAGCCCTCCTCGTCAGCAGGCACCTGCTTCGTCTCGGCCGGATCCTGAGAGAAGAGCTACTTCTTCTTTGCCGGTGCGGCTTCCGACGTCTCCGGAGCCCCCTTCGTACCTGAATGGGCTGTGTCTGCAGCCCTGTAAGCGCGCCCGAGGACCTGAAGGGCGGCCTTGGGGTCCCCTTCGACAGTGATGACGCCGCTGCTCCCGGGCATCTTGACGGTATTGTAGCCCGGGTGAGTCGCCGCCATGAACTTTGCCAAGGCTGGGAAACCAAGGACGGCGTTGTAGGGTAGGTGGATGGGCACGACGTCGAAGTCGATGAGCTCGGTCCGGTAGTTAACGGGTGTGCCAAAGGTGACTGGGAGGCGGATCTGGACAAGCGGGACGGCCGAGCCCGCGACCCCCGAGAAGGGCTTGGTGGGGAGGAGCTGCATGTAGGACACGGGCAGATGACCAAAAGCCTCCGCAGAGAGGAGGTTGAGCCCGGCGCCGCCGTCGATGAGGGTCCTTGTGACAGCCACCCCGCAGATGGTGGGGGTACATACCGTAGAGAGGATGTTCGTGCCGGCTGTGGCTATGGTGCGGTCGCCTGGGCCGAAAGCGATGGCGTGCCCCTGCGCGTCCTGCCCCCGCGGGGCCTCCTGCGGCTGGGCGGCGGCCCCGATCCATCGAAAGTGTGACTTGACGTGCCGGGACGACACCGGTGCTTGGGATCCTCCGATGATGCAGGCGACCCCGCGGCAGGGCAACCCCCCGCTGGCAGCGCCTAGCAGCTCGTCGACACGGGCCACCCAAGCGTCGAGCTCCTCCGTGGGTGGCCGGTGCCGGAGCAGCATCTGCACCACTGAGAGTGCCACCGACGAGGCCACGGGGAGCGAAAATGGCAAAGCAGGCCGCTCCTCGGTGGCCCAGCCGGCGAAAACGTTGTCGAGGAAGGGGGTGGAGCGCCCATGGGTGGCGCGGTCCACCAACGCCGTTCGGACGACGGGGACAGCACCAGCCTCCACGTAGATGCGGCAGGCTGCGGCCATCATGGCGGCGTGGAGCACGAGAGGGGAGGCGAGGTCATCGGAGAGGCGAGATTTCGACACGCCCCCGACCTTGTGCGCCAAATGTCTGATTTCGGGCTTCGCAAACCCAAAGAAGTTCGAACACAGGGGCGTGAACGAAGATCTCTCCCACTCACGTCTACCCAGCGCCACGCCCTCGCCTTGTGGTGAGATTCAAGCAAGCAACAAGTAAAAGCACACACAAGTTTACCCAGGTTCAGGCTACCTTGCGGTGTAAAACCCTAAGTCCTGCTTGAGTGGATTCACCTCAGGAGGGCTTGAGTATGAACAAGTACAGTGGTTCTTGAGCTCAGGAGGAGAGCTCAAGAGGGTCAGGAGGCAAGCGTTCTTGCTCCTTGAAGTGAAGGTGGACTGTTCGAGGTGAGGTCGGTCCGCCTCTCCAAAGTGGGAATCCTAGCTACTTATATAGGCGGCAAGGCTCCTATTCCATCGAAATTTTTAGGCGGGAAGGGATCCCACAACGGCCATTTTGAGCGAGAACACAAGGACGCTCCTATCCTGACAAAAGCGGTCTTCGCCTGCAAAGAGATCAGACGATGACGCGGTGGAGGGCTCGGTGGTGAAATCCTCCCTGTCGTCCTTGCGGTCTTCGATCTTGTTGCACCAAAGGGGAAACATTTGTCTCGCGGGAAACATTTGTCTCGCCCCTCGGGAACCTGCGCCTGTGTTGTCTCCTTTGCACCAAAACGGCAAATGCGCCGCTGGCACGCGCAGGCACCCGCTAGCGCGATGCGTCACTGCTCGCGTCACTACCTCCTCCTGAGGCATGCTTGGCCTTGAGTTCTCCGCCCCTCGGGAGCAGCCTAGCTGAGGCCAGTCCTGAGAGGGTCTTGGCGTCATTCTCCTCGCAAGGACTAGCCCCCTCGCAAGGGTCTTGAGCAGCTGGTCGATCAGCTGGGCTGTACCAGGCCGTAGTAGGAGCGCGTCACGGTCCGCAGGCAGGCAAGTCTGGGTACCCTGGTTCCCAGGACACCGACAGCCCCCACGCATGTTCATCTTCACCTCTTCCAATGGCAGTTCCTTTGTCGCCTCTTCTGCATGGAGGACCGCCTGCTCTTCGGGAATAAACACGTCTTCGGAAGGGGTGTCTCCGTAGTCATGGACGACGTTGCAAATCTCTATGCTTGGTGATTGGGATGAGCTGGCCCCTTCTTCAATGTGTTCCCCCTCCATTGCCGGTGCTTGCCCACAGCCAGGTGGCAAGAACCGCACCAAGGTTGGTAGCACACGCCCCCGTTGAGGAAAAGGCTCAACTCCCTCTGACATAGGAATAAATCTTGGTGGAGACCGGCGTTGACTTGGATCAAGCCGCCTTAGAATTCTTGGGGGAGCATGTTCTGGCAAAACTGGGTGAGGGTGTCGAGGTGGAAGCCTCCTTGCGTACGGCCTTTAATGCATCGTCCTCCAAGGCTCCTCCTCGGGAATGGTTGGGGTCACCTGCGGTCGAAAGGGAGAAGCCTGCTTCTTGGAGAGGACGAGGTTGGATAGCTGGTCTTTGACTTGGGCTAGTGGCACCCATGTTCCTTCGAGCTCCGTTTCTTCACTTGGCGGAGATGTTAATTTCATGCTCACCATGTTTACCACATGGTAATCTGGGTTGATAGCTTTTGGGTCGAGGTTGATCCTCCTCTCATTAATGACTTTTTGTAGCCATTCTTTGAACGCGACACAATCTTCAATGACATGTCCCACATATCTGTGATATGGGCAAAATAAAGGATTATTTTTCATACTCACCTGATCGGGCCTCCGAGGCTTTGGTAAGTTCAAGGCTCGATGCTCCATCAACTGGTCGAACATGTCCTTGACGAGCTCTCGACGAAAAACGTACTGCTTCTTGAGGAGTTCCCGCATCGACGGGTGTTACCTCCCCCTGGATTGTTTGCCTCTTGAACCCAAGATGGGCACATGGCCTTGCGATGCAGACAAGAAGACCTTGGTGGTGTTTGTTTTGGCTGGTGCCTTTGCCCTGCTACCATTGTTGATTTGCTTGGACGTTGAGGCGAAGCGCTTGGCAGGATCAAATGCGTTTTCATTCTTATAGAGCTCCATTATCTGCGGTGATTTCTCAAACTCAAGCTTCGTGGTCGCTACCGCCGTGCTGAGGGCACTAAAAGTTCTAGGCTCACGTCGACAGACTTCAAGTGACCAGTGTTGCTACATCCCATGGACGCACATCTCAATGGCATCCTCGAGGTGCATCTCCCTGGTGAGACGCACATAACTGTTGTGAAAGCGGATGATGTAGCCATCAATGGACTCATCTCGTCGTTGTCGGACTTGCGCCAGCTCGACAACGGGGAAGTCCTTCTTCATGGCGACGAAGTGCTTCTTGAAAACCTCCTTCATGGCCGCCCAACTCCCAATGGATCCAACCGGTAAACGGTTGTACCAATGGAAAGAGGGCCCGGTTAACGACCCTGAAAATTGGCGAAGGAGAATTGACGGGTTGTTTGCTGTGTCGCCGCATGCCGCCACGAAGTACGCCAAGTGCTCCCTTGCATAATCGGTTCCATCAACTTGACGAAACTTTGGTGGGTGCCACCCTGCGGGATACGCCATCATGTCATGCCACGCCTCGTAAGGCTTCTCCAGCTCACTCTCGGAGGTGCGAGGGGCTTGATCTATCGCCACTTGCTTCAACTTCTTGTCCACCATATCCACGACCATGTCGTGGTAGTCCTTCAGCATAACCGCGCGTGGTACTGCGTTGGCAGAACCAGCAGGGCTAACCCAAGGCCGAGCTTGTGCGTTGGGGTTGTGTTGAGGCACATCATTTAAGGGCACCCTAGCCGGAGGGCCCACCTGAAGTTCCTCCTCCTGCGGATCCACCACCCGTTGCAGCACGCGTTGTGGAGGAATGCCTTGGTTGTTCATCATGAGCTTAATGAAATGGTCAAGCTTTGACGCCAACTGGTCAATCATTTGGCGCTGGCTTCTGACCTCTTCTTCTAGAGACACTCCTTATGGTATTTCTTTGTTTGCAGCAATTGGGCTCTGGGTGCCCACAACGGGTGGCTTGGCAGCAGGATCTTGATCCACAAGGCTATCGCCATGATTCACCATGCGAACTGGCGCGGTGTATAGGTCTTCATCACATCCCTCGTAATATGACAAAACCGATGAAGCTAGTTCATGGTAACGAGGGGAGTGTGGGCGACTCTCCAACAATGGCGAGGAAGATGAGTCGGAGAAGCCTTCTTCATCATCAAGGTTGTCTTGGCATTCTCCATCTCCGGGAAACCCATCCGTCACGCCTTGACGGGCGAAGGATTTTAATCTTGTATTGGCCCTGGCCGGTTTGCAACTTGTCGTCGTCCTTCAAGGTCTTGAGGCAGCCTTGATGTAATGTCAGTGTAGTGACGCTTGTATATATCTTCATTTTGCGAAGTGTTCCCTGCACCTAATGAGCCTTTCCCTTTTGTCACAGGAAGACATGTGACCCTGGATCTTGCAGCTTCTTGCGACATCGATGAGCTTGTGTTGGCATCCCCCTCCGCACCCCTGAGCCATGCACGAACAAGGCCAACGCATGCTAGGAAGGTCCTCTAGATGTTGGCCTTTGGGTTTGGCACAATCTCTTCTTCAGAAGGATAGTCGAACTCCTCGGTGATGGCAGGAGGTCGCCATCCATTGCTTGACCCTTTACTTGGCTGCACTCCAAGAGTACCGCACAAGGCAAGGTTCTTCTCAGTTGATTCCTTCGCTTTTCAGCCTCCTGCTGAGCTTGAGCTTCTCCATTCTGGTCCATCCTTTTAGAGGGGACAAGAGGAAACTCCGTGGGAAGTGTTGTGTCTTGTGGGAGGGCAGCATTGGCTGCACCCTCGGAAGCTAATTCGGTGTTGGAGGAAAACGTAAGCTTGGCTTCTTCAACGCCTTCCATCGGTGTGGCCATCGGTGTTGGCATCTTCTGATTCTCTAGTGGGGTGCTGGTGCAGTTGCCTTCACCTGTTCATCATTCTTCTTGGGCAGGGATGAAGAAGGAACCACCTTGTTCACTTTCTCAATGCTTCTCATGGATTTCTTGCGTGGTTTCGGTGGGTTGAGCAGGTAGGTATATCGCTCATGCCGCTCCAAGTCGGGGGGGGGGG
>LR738709.1:301207861-301275735 GCA_902687465.1 Secale cereale
GGGGGGGGGGTGCGAAATTTGATCCTCATTTCTTGAACGACCCCACCATCGGGTCGTAAACGTACCTGAGTGTTTCGAAGGACTAACTCCTCAAGTTCTTTATAAATAACAAGGCGGTTTCTCCGACGCCTCTCGCGCTTGCGCTGGTTCTCCGTTGGAAAGATACCATCCCTTTGCACTGGTGCCGTGCGTAGGAGTGCTGGTGCAGGGCGCCTCGTGGATGATGAAGTCATGTCCGTCATCGCCTGCAGCTGTGGCCGGTCTCCCCACCTAGGAGGTGACAAAGGTCATGGTGGAAGTGTCAGTCACAAAGGTTCCCCTGGTTGCCACTGTTGAGTGGGCCGAGGGTTCCTCTCATCGTCTTGATGTCCCCGCCTGGGAGGTGACGAAGGTCGTGGTGGAAGTGTCGGTCGCAAAGGTTCCCGTGGCTGCCACTATTGAGTGGGCCAGGGGTCCCTCTCATCATCTTGATGTCTTGACCATCAGTTCCAACGTGGAGGCACGTTGGGATATCTCCATTGCAGGAAGTGCCGAGTTGGTGAAGGTTGTCTCCGAGACGCCAAAGTCTGGTGCTCATGTTGAGGACGATGGCTTGGGGCTTGACGCCTCATCCTTCCCGCAGCTTGAGTTGACGATGCACTTGGCGCCGTTGGGTCTTGGAGACTCCTCTGGATATTGTTAATCTGCTCCTAGAGTTGGCAAAATTCGCGCCGTAGGTCGTCGTCCCGTGGCGCGGGTGCTTCATTCCGAAGGGCGGAAAACATGTTGTTGTTGGGGAGAGACCTTCCGTCGACGGCCGAGTTGTGGAGACACGGCACCCATGCACCCCTTCGGTGTCGCCAATGTTGAGGGAGACAGTATGGCCTAGTAGAACGGGCTCTTTGCATGAGCGTCGCTTCTAGAAATCCTTCATGATGGCGTGTCTCACCAGCTCCTTGACCTTGCATGGCTCGCATGCCCAATTGTCAGGGGACAAGTCATAGTGAGGGGTTAAGGTGCTTCGATAAGTGAACACCTTATAAGCTAGGTACATGGTGCCGAGGGACCAATCCTCCTCCAGCACCATGCTCTGAGCGATGCGGGAAGCTATCTGTTGGTGGAGTAATCATACCTTGCGGTACTTCCTCCTGTAGTGGCATAGGGGATGAGGGCTATCCGACAAATGAGCGTTGGCCATGAGCCTACGCAAGTCATGTTACATAGCCTCCAAACCCTCGAGAACCTCAACCTCGGTACGCCGCAGTGTTGGTGTCAGCAGCTCCGAGTTCGTAGTCGTGGTAGGGGCGTGGAGAGACGCCGCACTAGACCGCCTGTTGGTGGCCTTGGTGCGAAAGCCGCCTCCACCTCTCCCTTCATGTCTTACCTTGTCGACTCCTTCAACAGGGTGTGTGCCTCAAGCATTAGCTCGCGACGCTCCTTTTTTGCCTTGGCAGCCTCCCGCCTTAGCGCCTTCTTCGACTGCGCAGTTTGGAACTACGTAGGATCTTGGGCTTGATGCATGAAGACCTTCTCTCCGAGCTCGATGACGACCATAGGCGGTATTAATCTAAACTGGATTATTACCGGCTCCGAGTTGCCGCCACAGGAGAGTCCACCTGCATGAAAGGGATCTTTATGAGCGGAGATCCTCGCTGACGCCTTGTCATGCAGCATGCTATGCAGGTTGGGAGAGGAGCGAAAACGATCCAGATGACCACAACGAAGCAAAGATGGGAGGAGAATCAGGTCCCACCGGGCGTGTCGATTTGTTTGACACGAGAAAAATCTTATAAGCACTCCGGAAGAAGGGAAGAGAAGGATTATGGATTTCTCTCATGTGTCGGGGGAAAAGAAAAGTGTGCGGGCGTGCCAGTGTACCATAGTACACAAAAAAAGTGGTACGGGAAACAAGTATTCATTTATCTCTTTGGATGAACAAAATTACAAGATCACATAACATGAATGCGCTCCATGGCCTGCTAGCGTGGTCTTCCTGACTATAGCGATTGCGGTCTCTGGTTCCCGGGGCCTCGAAAAGCTACCAGTTAATTACTCTCGCGGGTTGCTCCACGAGATACCTCCGATTAAGCTGTGTGGTCGTCTTCGTCATCTTCACTTCACATTCTCCATGCATGATGATGATGGTGTATGTGGTGTGGGCAACGGCAAAGCCCATGTCCTCATTGGTACACGTGCCGCTCAAAACATGGCTTTGTGCTAGCCATGTCCGCCCTCGCCGTCTCGCCTCGTCGGTCTTGACAGCGCTGATGTAGTCGATGTTGAAATTGCATGGGTCCTGCTTGGCTACGACTTCTTGACGATGTAGCGGCTTCATCGGGGTACGCAAAGGTGTTCGCCTCACGGGAGTATTCTTAAGGAAACCGGCGTCGGTGTAAAACAAACGCACACTCATGTCGGCATTGCCGGTGTGGTTGGCGCCTCGTCTCGGTTGGACGCCGAATCTACGATGGTCCCCAAGACAAGGGCACTGCCTCACGGGACCTTCGGGAGTTACTGTTGGTGAAGTCACGTCGCCTCCTCACCACCACGCCTCGTCTTCATGGGCTCCGTGTCGCAAATAGCACTATGTAGTGGTAAGGGTTGGTGAAGCCATGTCATTGTGTGGCACTATATTCTTCGCATAGCAGGCTCTGTGTGGTGAATAGCACCATGTAATGGTATCTCGTCTCGACTGGACGCCGAGTTTACGATGGTCCGCGAAGACAAGGTCACACCTCACGAGATCGTGGTAAGGATTGGTGAAGCCATGTTGTCGCCTAGCGCCATCTTCTTTGCATAGCGGGCTCCGTGTTGCGGGCAGTATCGAGGGTGTGTGTCATCTTCATGGCTCTGGGTCACAGGCTCCATCTTGACGAGGTAGACATTGGTGGTGACGTCCCGCGATCTCCACGCCTTCATACTTTGCATCACCAGCTTGATGATGTTGATGATGGATGTCATCCCGACGAGCTCCATGTCCTCGTCATCCTCTACGGCACGCGGCGGCATCCCCGCGAGCTCCATGCCTTCGGGGTCCAGCTTGATGATGTTGATGTTGGTGGCGTCCTCCTTGAAAGTTCCATTCCACGATCACTTCGCCGTATCGGGTTGACGATGTTGGTGATGGGCATCGTCTTGGCAAGCTCCATGCCGCCATCCACTGCGGCACGGCGGCAGCATCTTTGCGAGCTCCACGCCTCCGTCCTCCATGGCATCGGCTTGGTGATGTTGTCGTATTGGCGAGTTTCACGCCGCTATCCACCGGGGCACGGCGGCATCATCCTTGCGAGCCTCCACGCCTTTGTCCTCCATGGGCGCCGGCTTGATAAAGAAGACGACGGGCGTCGTCCTAGCGAGCTTCGTCTCACCATCCTCCGCGGCACGCGGCAACATCTTTGTGAGCTCCACGCCTTCGGGCTCAAGCTTGACGAAGTAGACGTCGGCGGCATCCCAACGGGCGCCACGCCTTCGTCCTCTAGCTCCAGCATGATGAAGTTGATGGCGGGCGTCCTCCTTGCGAGCTCACCCTCATGATCTTTGCGGCACCGGGTTGATAATGTTGACATTGGCATCAGTTTGGCGAACTCTGTGGGGTCATCCACCGCGGCACAACGACGGCATCCTCGTGAGCCTCCACGCCTTCGTCATCCATGGCGCCGGCTTCATGAAGTTGACACTAGCGTTGTCTTGGCGAACTCCGCGCTGCGATCCACCCCGACACGGCGGCGGCATCCTCGCGAACCTCCATACCTTCGTCCACCATTGCGCCAGCTTGATGAAGAAAACAAGGGCATTGTCCTAGCGAGCTCCATGTCGCAATCCACGGCGGCATCCTCGCGAGCCTCGGGCCTCCAGCTTGATGAAATAGACGTCGCCGGCCTCATCACCGAGGGCGGCCACCATCACAATGGAGTCCAGCGGGCTGCGCGCCCGCAGCACCGCTGGTATGCCGTCGTCTTCAACGTCTTGGCGCGGTGAAGTACTCCTAGACCATGCTCAGGACATGCTGCTCCTGGACCATCGTGCACGTGCATGTGTATCTTGACCTGCATACAAAAGGAATAGATGTATATATGTGCTTACCTGAGGTGCAGGCTACTTGTCAGTGCACCACCCCTTCGACTGGCCATCTCCTTCACGCCTTGCACGCGCCGCTGCCGTACAGGTAAGCAACGTGTGTGCTGCCTGACAAGACCGCCACCACGGTGGGCGCGTCTTTGTGTGGATGGGCGTACGCTGGCCTCCTCGTCTCCTCTGCCTCCGGTCTTTTCCTGGCCCCTTCGCTGGTGCAGAAGAAAGGAAACGGGATAAGGAACGAATCAGATTTCTTGGACCGTACTCTTGCTTCGTTCGGCAGGTCATCTTTCCTTTTGTATTCGTTTCCAAATTTTGGTGACTCGCCGATTGTGTATTGCTCCTCCGTGAGCTAAGTAAATACTAATGTCGCTTCTACACCTTCCTTCTGCTAGCACCTTTCCGTTTGAGCGTGTGTATGCAAAAAGGTAACCAAAGACCAGCTAGTATAGGAGTGGGCTAATGTACACATATATGCCTGGTTTGAGTATTGCGGGTATTTGGATATACTAGCAAAAAAGCCCGTGCGTTGCAACGGGTAAGAAAACAACACATGTTCTTAACCTAATAACCATGACTCAATATCTTAATAGGCTCGCGTATTTTAGTTTCACATGGCATCACATTTGTGTTGCCGAAAGTGACCTATGTGCTCACACAACGAAAACGCGTTTAAATGTGGTCAGTCCCAATGTCTCTCTCTCTCTCTCGCTCTTACGCGCGTGCACGCGCGCACACTCGCTCGGAATAAGATGAAAAATATGTTGTTTTTCCGCAAGGTTTTTCATAGTTGTGCATGCATGGTTCTTGATGTTTTTTTCTCTCTCTCTGATTTTAATAGATGTTTATTTCCTGTTCGAATCATCGACAGTACGAAAGAAAAACTGATCGTGCATAATAGATTAAGTTTGCACCAAAAAAATATTTAAAAAATATTCAACAGCTAAAAATAACATCATATTTAGATTCTACATATTTTTCTAATCAAAATTCATATAAAACATGTTAAAATCAAAGTTATGGTTTAAAAGATATGAATAATCTTATTTTACATGAAGTATGGATTGATTAACCAAAACATCAAGGGGTTTTCTGTTAAAACGAAAAAAACGTTTCGGCTGACTTAATATGGACGACGGGTCGATTATCTAAAACATCAGGGGGTTTTCTGAGAAAATAAAAAAACGGTTCGGTTGTAACTTAAACGTGTACTGCGGGTTGATTTACATAAAGCTGAGGGGTTATTTATAAAATGGCGTGACGGACGAAAGAAACCCAATTTTCTTTATTATTAGATAAAGATACACGCGGGCTTGCCGGGCGGCGGAGATACCCAAATACGTACATATAGTGTATAAATACCAAGTGCAAGGCAAGCTTGTCACGTACATGCAAAAAACCCTTTTTTGAACAAGCTGAGTACGTGGGCATTGGCCATGCGTGCATGCGCCACGATAATAAAATTGGCCTTTGTATTATAACTTGCCTTTCCTCGTATAACCTGCATAAAAAATAATTAAAAATATATTTTATGCAATAGTGCACAAAAACTCGTCGAACAATAACATGATCCAAATTCATCAACCTAAGTCCGATCATCATGTGAGATGAGGTGTTTTCAACGGTGAACATCTTCATGTTGATCATATCTATTATATGACTCATGCTCGAGTTTTCGGTCTCTTGTGTTCCGAGACCATGTCTGTACATGCTAGGCTCGTCAAGTTTAACCAAGTGTTCTGCATATGCAAAACTGGGTTGCACCCATTGTATGTGAACGTAGAGTCTATCACACCCGATCATCACGTGGTGCTTCGAAATGACGAACTTTCACAACGGTGCACACTTGAGGAGACCACCATTTTATCTTGAAATTTTAGTGAGAGATCACCTTATAATGCTACCATCATCCTAAGGAAAATAAGATGCATAAATGGATTAACATCACATGTAAATCATAAGTGACATGATGTGGCCATCAACTTGTGCTTTTGATCTCTATCTCCAAATCGCCAGCATGATATCAATCGTCATCGGCATGACACCATGATCTCCTTCATTGTGCCGCCATCAGGGTTGTCACACCAACTATGCTTCTACTACTATTGCTACCGCTTAGGGATAAAGTAAAGCATTGCATAGCGCTTAATGATTGACACGCATGTCATACAATAATTAAAGATAACCATATGGCTCCTGCCGGTTGTCGTATGCATCGACATGAAAGTCGATATAAACTATTACAAACATTATCATCTCATACATCAAATATATCTCGTCATGTTTTCGGCCATATGATATCACAACGTACCCTGCAAAAACTAGTTAGACGTCCTCTAATTATTGTTGCATGTTTTACCTGGCTGCTATGGGTATGTTGCCAGAACCATTCTTACCTACGCAAAGCCACAACGGTGATATGCAAATTGCTATTCAACCTTCTACAAGGACCGCCTTTATTGAATCCAATTCAGCTAAGGTGGGAGAGACAGACACCCGCCAACCATCTTTATGCAACAAGTTGCATGTCTGTCGATGGAACCGGTCTCATGTACGTGGACATGTAAAGTTGGTCTGAGCCGCTTCATCCCAGAATACCGCTGAATCAAAATAAGACTAGGGAAGGAAGAAATCTGAATATCAACGCCCACAAACTCCTTGTGTTCTACTCGTGATGCCATCTACGAATAGACCTAGCTCATGATGCCACTGTTGGAGAACATTGCATGGGAAATAAAGTTTCCTACGAACACCCAAGATCCAATCTAGGAGATGACCATCTAGGAGAGGAGAGATTGGATCTACATACCATTATAGATTGCTAAGCGGAAGCATTAAGGAACGCGGTTGATGCAATCGAACGTCTTCGCGATCCAATCACGATCTATCCCGCGAACTCCGATCTAGTGCCGAAAGGACGGCACCTCCACGTTCAACACACATACATCTTGATAACGCCTTCATCTCCTCGATCTAGTGAGCGATGGTGAAGTAGTAGCTCGAGTCCTTCGGTAGCATGATGGCATGGTGGCGGTGGTGGTGGAGAAATCTCAGCAAGGCTTTGCCAAGCCAGTCGGAGAAGGAGGACTAGGAGAGAGAGGAAGGGCAACACTGTGGCATAGATATGTATCTAAAAAGTGTGGCTTCCCTCTCTCTACCTCTATATATAGGGGGGAGGGGGAGGGGGCACCCCTAGAGGATTCCATCTAGGGCCGGCGCCCACTAGAGGGAAACCCTAGATGGGTTTTCCCCTTAGAAGACTTGGCCCCCAAGCCAAAGGGGTGGGAACCCTAGGGTGGCGCCCCCACCTCCTCTCGCAAGGTGGGAAGGGGTGAGGGGGTGCACAACCCCTTAGTGGGCTAGTTTGATCCCTCCCCTTGGCCCATGAGCCCCCCCCCCAACACTTGTCGCCCCCCCCCCAAACACCTTTCGGTCATGCTAGTCATCACACGGTACCCCCAGAACAATTCCGCACTCCAATACCCTTCGTCCAATATATCGATCATCACCTCCGGACCATTTCGGCGTTCCTCATCACGTACGAGATCTCATCCGGGACTCCAAACAACCTTTGATAACCACCATAATGACTCAACTATAGTTATATCGTCACCAAACGTTAAGTGTGTAGACCCTGCGGGTTCGAGAACTATGCAGACATGACCAAGACACCTCTACAATCAATAAGCAATAGCGGGACCTAGATTCCCATATTGGTTCCCACATATTCAACAAAGATCTTATCGGTCGAACCTCGATGTCAAGGATTCAGTCAATCCCGTATGTAGTTCCCTTTGTCTATCGGTATGTTACTTGCCCGAGATTCGATCGCCGGTATCTCCATACCTAGTTCAATCTCGTTACTGGCAAGTCTCTTTAATCGTTCTGTAATACAAGATCCCGTGGCTAACTCATTATTCACATTGCTTGCAAGCTTATTCTGATGATGTATTACTGATTGGGCCCTGAGATACCTCTCCGTCATACGGAGTGATAAATACCAGTCTTGATTCCTGCCAACTCAACAGACACCCTCGAAGATACCTGTAGATCACCTTTATAGTCACCTAGTTACATTACGACGTTTGGTACACACAAGGTATTCCTCCGGTGTCAGTGAGTTGCATGATCTCATGGTCATAGGAACATATATACTTTGACATGCAGAAAACGATAACAATAAACTTGATACGATCATATGCTACGTTTATAGTTTGGGTCTCGTACATCACATCATTCTCCTAATGATGTGACCTCTTTATCAAATTACAACTCATGTCAATGGCTAGGAAACCATAGCCATCTTTGATCAATGAGCTAGTCCTGTAGAGGCTGACTAGGGACATCTCACTAGTACAGCGAGGTACTAAACAAACGGTTTTTAACCCCTTTCCACAATGGTATTTGGAACCGTAGTCTAGTGAGTGACTGCGATAGGGGTGTCCTTCCCGTACGACCCAGAAACCGTCGGCGATATGCCCTCATGACACACCACTACTACAGGATGTTGCTAACGCGACACTACGATCAGAGACCCTTTCACGAAATTGTGCGCGATGCATTAATCACAAACATGGATGTTAAAAAACAGTCAAAAAAGGTGCAAAACGTTTGCAATGGAGGATGCATCAAACATGGTTCAGATTTTAGTTGCGTGTGTGATCCAGGGCATATGGTTCAGTACTATGAACCGTTTGCAATGAGGCGGAACAAAAGAAACAGGCAGCCTGATGAAGGTGTGTGTGATGTACAGCACACGGTTCACTCAGATGAACTATTTGTGATTAGGAAACACAAAAGAAGCGGTCAGCCAGATCAATGTGTGTGCGATGTACAACATACAGTTCACTCGGATGAATTGTTTGTGATTAGGCAACACAAAACAAACGGTCAGCCAGATCAATGTGTGTGCCATGTACGACATGCGGTTCACCCAGATGAACTGTTTGCGTTGAGATAAGAGAGCAGAAATGGTTCAATATAACAAACAACAAATACCCGAATGAACTGTTTGCATTGAGGCAGAGCTTGTGGGGGTGGAGGAGGTCGACAGGGGTGCGGAGCCATAGGGTGCACCACCGCCGGGAAACAGCGGCTGTCCTCGTCCGATTTCTGATTCGGAGGAGGGATATGATGACTATCAACATATCATCGGGGAGGTTCTTGACGAAGTCTAGGCCTGCTGGAGTCACTTGCAGTTCTTTCTCGACCCGCCTCCGCTCGTTGGCAGCCTCGTTCTCCATCTCGTCGGCCGGGACGGGAACCTCTGTCTCCATATTCACGCCGTGCTTCGGTGCTTCAGCAGCCCCGGCGTCGCCACTCCCTCCGATGGGGCGCTTCGGCGGCATCCTCGTAAAATGACGGCTTTGAGGACTCAGAGCGGGGTCGAGGATGCGAGCGGAGAGAGAGGAATTGTGTGTGTGGCGAGGATGGGGGGTGCGGCCTCTCGGTGAGAACGACTGCTTAATCTCTAGTATGAATGAAATCTATGCTTAATTACTGAATTTTAGTTGCAAAAAATAGATAGTGATATTGACATTTAGCTGCATATTTTCACAAATCACAGTGTCTCTTATCTTACCGCCGAAGTCTGGCTTTAATTTGCATACCGTAATCTAAAGAGTTTACGTTGAAGAGACGCACAGATCCTGCGTTGAACAGCTTGTACGCTTTTCGATGAGCCTGCGCACTGGACTGCGCTCGAACGCCTCTCGTTCAGTCAAGCAGCTGTCCACACGACACCTCCTATAGCCATTAAGATGAAGACATGTGGCGTCACGTGAATGGTTAACCGAACGCACACGGTTTGAATTATACAAACCTACCCCAAATGGGACAAAATTTGTACCACGGCATGTTTATGCCGCTCCATGATAGCATGCCAAGTTTCATGAATTTCAGACAAGTTTTGGATTTAAAAGAATTTAAAAACCAGGCATCTCAATGTTTTGCCAGCAATCAACAGTGCCATGGTGTTTGAAATTCATTCCCATTTCTTTCTTGGGACCTAAGCATGCACCCAAGGACAAAGATTTGATTTTTCAATGAATTTATATGCACAGGAGCATGCGCATGTAATTCAAATTTGACTTATGCACATAAATGCATTGAAAACTCACTTAATGCATAAAAATGTCCAAACGAACCCCGAAAAATCACAAAAAATAAAAGAACACTCATGTTATTCTATGTTGATACAAGAAAAAAACTTGAAAGCAATAAGAGGCAATGGATATAGTTTCGTCCCCAAAGGTGGGACATTCCCTACCGAAAACCATCATGCTTGTTGTGAGAAGCTCCGGTTTGTGATAAGCATATACCCAAACCTGCCCCAAATGGGACAAAATTTGTACCACAGCATGTTGATCCTGCTCCATGATAGCATGCCAAGTTTCATGAATTTTAAACGAGATTTGGATTTACTAGAATTCAAAAACCAAGCATCTCAATGTTTTGCCAGCAATCAACGGTGCCATGGTGTTTGAAATTCATTCCCATTTCTTGCATGGGACCTAAGCATGCACCTAAGGACAAAGATTTGATTTTCCAACGAATTTATATGCACTAGAGCATGCGCATGTAGTTCAAATTTGAATTATGCACATAAATGCATTGAAAACTCACTTAATGCATAAAAATGTCCAAACAAACCCCGAAAAGTCAAAAATTCACACAACACTCATGTTGTTCTATGTTGACATGAGATAAAAAAATTGAAAGCAATAAGAGGCAATGGATATCGTTTCGGCCACAAAGCAGGGACGTTCCCTACCGAAAACAATTATGCTTGTTGTGAAAAGCTCCGGTTTGTGATAAGCATATACCCAAACCTGCCCCAAATGGGACAAAAATTTGTACCACGGCATGTTGATGCCGCTCCATGATAGCATGCCAAGTTTCATGAATTTCATACGAGTTTTGGATTTACTAGAATTCAAAAACCAAGCATCTCAGTGTTTTGCCGGCAATCAATGGTGTCATGGTGTTTCAAATTCATTCCCATTTCTTGCATGGGACCAAAGCATGCATCCAAGGACAAAGATTTGATTTTTCAACGAAATTATATGCACTTGAGCATGCACATGTAGTTCAAATTTGAATTATGCACATAAATGCATTGAAAACTCACTTAATGCATAAAAATGTCCAAACGAACCCCGAAAAATCACAAAAATTCACACAACACTCATGCTATTCTATGTTACACGAGAAAAAAAAACTTGAAAGCAATAAGAGGCAATGGATATCGTTTCGTCCCCCAAGGTGGGACGTTCCCTACCGAAAACCATCATGCTTGTTGTGAGAAGCTCCGGTTTGTGAGAAACATATACCCAAACCTGCCCCAAATGGGACAAAATTTGTACCTCGTCATGTTGATGCCGCTCCATGATAGCATGCCAAGTTTCATGAATTTCAGACGAGTTTTGGATTTACTATAATTTAAAAACCAGGCATCTCAATGTTTTTCCGGCAATCGACGGTGCCATGGTGGTTGAAATTCATTCCCATTTCTTGCATGGGACCTAAGCATGCACCCAAAGACAAAGATTTGATTTATCAACGAAATTATATGCACTTGAGCATGCGCATGTAGTTCAAATTTGAATTATGCACATAAATGCATTAAAAAATCACATAATGCATAAAAATGTCCAAACGAAATCCGAAAAATCAAAAAAATTCACACAACACTCCTTTTGTTCTATGTTGACACGAGAAAAAAACTTGAAAGCAATAAGAGGCAATGGATATCGTTTCGTCCCCAAAGGTGGGACATTCCCTACCGAAAACCATCATGCTTGTTATGAGAAGCTCCGGTTTGTGAGAAGCATATACCCAAACCTGTCCCAAATGGGACAAAATTTGTACCACGGCATGTTGATGCCGCTCCATGATAGCATGCCAAGTTTCATGAATTTCAGACTAGTATTAGATTAACTAGAATTTAAAAACCAGGCATCTCAATGTTTTGCCGGCAATCGACGGTGCCATGGTGTTTGAAATTCATTCCCATTTCTTGCTTGGGACCTAAGAATGCACCCAAGGACAAAGATTTGATTGTTCAACAAATTTATATGCACTAGAGCAAGCACATGTAGTTCAAATTTGAATTATGCACATAAATGCATTGAAAACTCACTTAATGCATAAAAATGTCCAAACGAACCCCGAAAAATCACAAAAATTCACACAACACTCATGTTGTTCTATGTTGACACGATAAAAAAACTCGAAAGCAATAAGAGGCAATGGATATCGTTTCGTCCCCAAAGGTGGGACGTTCCCTACCGAAAACCATCATGCTTGTTGTGAGAAGCTCCGGTTTTTGAGAAGCATATACCCAAACCTGCCCGAAATGGGACAAATTTTGTACCACGGCATGTTGATGGTGCTCCATGATAGCATGCCAAGTTTCCTGAATTGCAGATGAGTTTTGGATTTACTAGAATTTAAAAACGATGCATCTCAATGTTTTGCCGGCAATCAATGGTGCCATGGTGTTTGCAATTCATTCCCATTTCTTGCATGGGACCTAAGCATGCACCCAAGGACAAAGATTTGATTTTTCAACGAATTTATATGCACTAGAGCATGTGCATGTAGTTCAAATTTGAATTATGCACATAAATGCATTGAAAACTCACTTAATGCATAAAAATGTCCAAACGAACCCCGAAAAATGACAAAAAATCACACAACACTAAAGTTGTTCTATGTTGACACGAGAAAAAAAAACTTGAAAGCAATAAGAGGAAATGGATATCGTTTCGTTCCTAAAGATGGGACGCTCTCTACCGAAAACCATTATGCTTGTTGTGAGAAGCTCCGGTTTGTGAGAAGCATATACCCAAACCTGCCCCAAATGGGACAAAATTTGCACCACGGCATGTTGATGGCGCTCCATGATAGCATGCCAAGTTTCATGAATTTCAGATGAGTTTTAGATTCACTAGAATTTAAAAAGCAGGCATCTCAATGTTTTGCCTGCAATCAACGGTACCATGGTGTTTCAAATTCGTTCCCATTTCTTGAACGAGACCTAAGTATGCACCCAAGGACAAAGATTCAACGAATTTATATGCACTAGAGCATGCGCATGTAGTTCAAATTTGAATTAGGCACGTAAATGCATTGGAAACTCACATAATGCATAAAAATGTCAAAACGAACCTCGAAGAATCACAAAAATTCACATCACACTCCTGTTGTTCTATGTTGACACGTTAAAAAAACATGAAAGCAATAAGAGGCAATGGATATCGTTTCGTCCCCAAAGGTGGGACGTTCCCTACCGAAAATCATCATGCTTGTTGTGAGAAGCTCCAGTTTGTGAGAAGCATATACCCTAACCTGCCCCGAACGGGACAAAATATGTACCACGACATGTTGATGTCGCTCCATGATAGCATGCTTAGTTTCATGAATTTCAGACAAGTTTTGGATTTACTATAATTTAAAAACCAGGCATCCCAATGTTTTGCCGGCAATCAATGGTGTCATGGTGTTTGAAACTCATATCCATTTCTTGCATGGGACCTAAGCATGCACCTAAAGACAAAGATTTGATTTTTCAACGAATTTATATGCACTGGAGCATGCGCATGTAGTTCAAATTTGAATTATGCACAAATTACATTGAAAACTCACTTAATGCATAAAAATGTCCAAAAAAACCCGAAAAATCACAAAAAATCACACAACACTCCTGTTGTTCTATTTTGACACGAGAAAAAAACTTGAAAGCAATACAAGGCAATGTATATCGTTTCGTCCCCAAAGGTGGGACGTTCCTAACGAAAACCATCATGCTTGTTGTGAGAAGCTCCGGTTTGTGAGAAGCATATACCCAAACCTTCCCCAAATGGGACAAAATTTGTACCACGGCATGTTGATGCCGCTCCATGATAGCGTGCCAAGTTTCATGAATTTCAGACGAGTCTTTGATTTACTTGAATTTAAAAACCAGGCATCTCAATGTTTTGCCGGCAATCAACGGTGCCATGGTGTTTGAAATTTATTCTCATTTCTTGCGTGGGACATAATCATGCACCCAAGGACAAAGATTTAATTTTTCACTGAATTTATATGCACTGGAGCATGCGCATGTATTTCAAATTTGAATTATGCACATAAATGCATTGAAAACTCACTTAATGCATAAAAATGTCCAAACAAACCCTGAATAATTCCAATTCTTTTATGATCACTGCAGATAAAAGGTCTAGCAATTCAAACACTGTCCATGGCCGCTGTGACCCTATTATGTAATTCAAATCAGGACCAAAAATCAAGTAGATCCCACACAGTTTATTATAACCAACCATGTGAGATGCAACACAAAATATCTTCGGACCGTGTCTGATGACACTTTGAGCGCCAGTTTTTTGTCTGAAGCGATTCCAAATTTCGGCTTCCGCGGAAATATCTACCTCCCCTCCCCTGTAATGCCCAGTATGAGATTATACCTCCTACGTGTCGAGGCACGACTTAAAGGTATAAGCTCATACTAGAAAGATCTCAAGTATGGTATCTTTGCACGACTCATGTAAAAGAGGGATGAAATTGCAAAAGAGCAGTTGGCTTACACTCGCCACGTCACACAATACATTACATAAGCAATCATCATCCAAATAACATCACAGTCCGACTACGGACGAAGATCCAAATGAAAGATACCAAATAAATAAAGCCACAACGTCCCGATCTCGCCTAGTAGGAACCACTACTGATCGTCGAAAACGTCACATACATACGGCTACGCTCTTCATCGAACTCCCACTGAAGTTCTGATCCACCTCCTGCACTGTTCCCGGATGTACCTGCATCTGGTGTGTGTAGTAATCTGTGAGCCACAAAGGACTCAGCAATCCCGTTCCCGGGTATCAACACTAACAAAGCCTTTAGGTGAGGAGGGGGTAATAAATTGTTTGCAGCAAGCACTAAGCAACTAGCTTATGAGTTTAGAGCGAGAAGAGATCAAGTGCCAACGATCGCGAGGTGATCACGAAGTGATCCTAAATACTCACGTCAAACATAACCCCACCGTGTTCTTCTTCTCGAAACCCCTTCGAGAAGAGACAATCACGGAACTCACACAGGTAGTGTATTCTTATGAATATGGTGTCAAGTTATCTACAACCGGTAACCGCGGGCACGGCTTTCGAAAGGTCAAAACCCTGCAGGGGTGTCCCAACTTAGCCCATCACAAGCTCACGATCTGCGGAGTCGCAACTTCAAGGTGGGAACACCCGAGTATTCTCGGAATCCCGTGCTCAAGATATTCCGACTAAGGTAAAACTCATCCAGCAAGACCTCCCGGCGTGCCGACACCCTGATAGTAGCCGCGTGTATCTCGTCTCAGGCCACGTCCGGATGGGCGATTCTACAGGTTTTTACCAGCCCTTGAGTTTCCTCGAGGTGGCCCCGTAGACTCCTCAGTTTGGACCAACACTCTTGTGGAGCACTGGCCCGGGTTGTTGATTAAGAAAAGGGTTAATTACTCCCTATGCAAGTTTTAGTTGTTAGGCAAATGTAGAACCAAAGTTGGGCCTTGCTGGAAAAGCTTTAGCGCTAAGCGGGTTATCGAGGGGGGCCCATAAACCCCAACCGTGTTAGGAACGCAAAATCCGGGAACATAACACCGGTTTATTGGGTCCTAAGGTGGCATGAGTGGAACAAAACACCGAGCAAAAGGCCAAGCCTTCCACCCATTGCCAAGTATATAGGTGTGCTAGTATATTTAAGAGATATTGTGATATTCAAACAAAAAGTTCCAACATGGAGCAATCTTCATCTTCATCTGCAACTAACAACGCTATAAGAGGGGCTGAGCAAGCGGGTAACATAGCCAAACAATGGTTTGCTGGGAAGGTGTCAAAGGTTAGAGGTTTCATGGCAACAATAGGAGGCTGACATACAGACATAGGCATCGAGGCAATAAGCTAAAGAGCGAGACATCTAGCATAGGCAAAGATAGTAGTGATATCTGGGTAAGGTCATCTTGCCTGGGATTCCGCAAGGAAGAAGAACAAGTCCAAGAAGTAGCCGAACAGATCCTCACAACTCCGGAACAAACCCAAAGGTAACGAGGGAAGCAAACCGGAAAGAAGCAAACAACCTGGTAACACACATATCATAACCATGACATATGATGCACAAACAAGTATGATGCATGTTCGGTTTAAATATGCATGGCATGGCAAGGTGCACAAACAAAACTACAAGTTAAGTGGAGCTCAATATGCAACGAGTTGCATATTGACGAAACACCACAATTTATTTATTTAGTTGACTCTCATTTATTAACAAGACAAGATTAAATGTTTGTTAACATGGCAAGAGGTGAAACTTAAGCAAACTACACTATCTAGTCATTTTAAATGAGGCCAGAAATAACAACAACAATTCCGGAAACTCCCCATGTGCATATTTATGAAATTGTTACTGCTCTCCCTATTACCATATTTTAATGTTGTTAAACAGCAAAAGTAAATGCACCAAGTTATTCTACACATTCTTCTACCCCATTTACATATAAAGTTTATTAAATTTGGAGCTACGGTTATTTACTTATGAAATAAACCATTTTATCATGACATTTGAGAAAAATTTAAACAAACAACATTTTAAACATTTTAAACAGGGGTGAAAGTGGCATATTAATAAACTACGCAGAATTCTAAGCATTTTTCATATATAAAGTTTTTACATGTGATGCATGGTTATGGAGTTATTAATGCATGAAACTTGAGGGTGCAAACTGTAAAACGGCAATTCTCTGGATAAATGGATAAATCCATCCTGTGGAAAAAAACATGAATCGGGCCTAACTCTGGATCTGGCCCGAAACAAAGCAGAGTGACTGCTCACCCATGGGCCATTGGGAAGAAGGCCGGCTGGGGCTGTAGATGCGCTGGGCCTTGGCGCCCTTGCAGCCCACGAAGAGGAGGAGGAGACGGCCCACGAGCAGGCCAACTCTCGGGCTAGGCCCGCACGGGAGCTGGGCCAGGCCAGACATGACGCTGGGGTTCGTCCCCCCGAGCATTGACAAAACGGCGACGGCGGTCGGGGCCTCTCCGGCGACGACGGCGATCATAGAGACCGGGAAGCGTTGGGGAGGCCGGATCTGGGCGCGGAAGGTCGCTGGTGTCCCGTTCCCAGCCGGAACGAGGAGGATCCCGAGGTGAGGCCGAAGCTGGAGGCGGCGGCGCCCATGACCGACGGCGGCGGCAAAACTGCAGGGAGAGAGAGACCTTAGAGAGAGAGGGAGGCCGGAGGAAGGAGGAGAAGAGAGAGGGCGACGGCTCTGGCCTCGTGAGGTCGCCGGCGGTGACGTCCCGGCGAGGCGACGGGGCACCTGACGAACGGCGGGGTCGGGTCGAGGGGCACCTCCCCTCGATCCAGATCGAAGCGAGGAACAAGGTGCAGGGCGCTTGGGCCCGGGAGCGGCGGCGGAGTCCGGGCCAAGCGGGCCGCGGATGGGCCCTGGCGGGCCGCGGGGAAGTGGGGCGCGGGGGCGAGGCCAGGTGGCATGACGCCGTTGGCTGGAGGGAGGAGCTGGCCGAGGTGGACCTATGGGGGCGCGCCACTTGGCGGAAATGAGGTGGCGGCGGTGCTGGAATGGACAAGTGGGGAGGGGGGGTTCGGTCGGCACTGAAAACGAGGCAGGGCGGCGGCTGGAGGCTAGGGGAGGGGAGTTTTAGGCCAAAAAATGGCAAGGGGGTGTCTATTTATAGCAAAAATGCTAGGGTTTGGGGGTTTTGGGGCAAAACGGAGCCATCGGATGCCGATCGGACGGCTCCAGTCGGATGAAGAGGTAGGTTGGGCCTAGGTGGGATTAGTGGGTTGTGTTAGAGGGGCTTCGGGCTGAGAGGAGAGAGGAGAGAGATACCCGCGGGGGTTTTCGGAGACCGAAAACGTCCGACGTTTTATCCGGCGACTAGTGCCGCTATATATATCCGTTGGGCTATCAAACGAGCTCCGAATGCGATGAAATTTGGCAGGCGGCCTGTCTACACTATAATAAGACCACACGCCAAGTTTCAACTCATTCTGAGAACATTTTTCGGCCACTCGTAAAATAAATATTCGGAGGCGCCGCGGGCGCGTGCGAGTGTGTGTGGGCTCAGAACGGACAACGGAGAGGACGGGCGGACTTGGACGGATGCAAGTTTTGAAAAATATGCAGATGATGACAAGTAGAATGCAACACGCAAGCAAATAACATGGCAACAACGACGAATAACTGGCTGACACCTGGCGCATTGGTCTCGGGGCGTCACAACTCTCCCACACTAAGAGAGGATCTCGACCCAAGATCCTGGAGATGGAACCGGATAAAAACGGAAAAGAAGAGGTAAAACAAAGTTGCTTCTTTGGCAAACGAGTGAAACCTTGAACCTTGAGAGGTTGAACAAATTGAAAGAAGAATACAACAGAGATGACCGAGGATGAAAACACTCCGTTAGAAAAAGAGGAACAAGGTACATTACGAGAACCTTGTAGGTTGAAAGACATGAAACGAGAGCTTACGAACAAAAAGAATATGAAACTGCAATGGTATAGCCAGGGAATAAGAATGACATAATTTGGACAGCACTCCGTCTGAAAATGGAAGGAATTAACATGAACTTGAGGAGATGGATTGATACTTGATGAAATCGACAACACACTGCCTCTGAAACAATTGAATGAATGGCACATGGGGTAAGAAGGATTCCGACAGCACTCCGGTTGAAAACAGAGGAAAAACTAGATAAGATGACAGAACTTGAACGGATGACACAACACTCCGGTTAAATAGACAAGCAAGGGAAGAATATGATCTTGATAAAAAACGAGATGATGGTCAAAGAGAGCAATATCACAATGCCTCCGGAATGAAAGAATAGAATATAGATCAATGAAAGAGATGAACGGAGAAAAATATGACAACTTCTCCCAAAATTGAATTTGAAAGAGAATCCTTACCAAGATGGATTGAACAGAGTTGTTGGAAATTCAACGAGAAGAATAATTGATGTGGGCTTATGGAAAACATCTCAACTTGAGGTGAAATTCTGCCACTAGCGAAAACAATTGATTGGATTGAGATAAGCAAGGAGACGAAAGAGTTATTTCACCGAGAGGATAAATGAAGAACTTGGGTCATTTATAGCACCATAATTAGCAACAATCCTTAGGGAAAAGCTTTTAGGTGAGAAACAACCCAAGATAACTCCAACGAAGAAATTGACGGGTTTAAATATCTCATACCTGACAACTTCTAAATCATGAAACATGAAGGAAATTGTGAAGAATGACATACCACCATCTCAAACGATAAGGTAGATAGAATTGCACTTCAAAATGCAAGATGAAGGATGCTTGAGCTCCAACAAGAATCTTGAAGAACACTACGAGGATGAATTAAATCATGATGAACCACCAAGAAGAACTTCGGTAACAAAAGGATGAGAAGTGAAGGATGAAATAATAAGATTGAAGCCTTGCAATGATTAGATGGATCTTCATGATGAGAAAATTGAGAGAGCTTAGAACATTGGGAAACAAGACAAACAACTTGAAATCAAGAATTTATTCCTCCTGAACAAACTCCAAAGGAAGGGATTAATCTCTTGGAAGAAGCTAGAATAAGAATTATGTTATTCATATCCATCACCAATTTAAATTGATGACAACCAATGGATCGGCATACTACTTATTCTCGTTGCAAAGAATTAAAGAGAGATCTCGCACAATCTTGATAAAGTATTCAACGAATCACCGGTAGGATTTCAGAAAGAACGAATTAATTAATATGATGACAAAGGGAAATGAATGTTGAACGAACCACCGTAAAAAAATCGAAACCGAGTGATGATAGAGAACAAACCACCATGAAGAATTAGAAAATGAACGAAGATACATGAGGCAATCTTAGATACAAAAGAACGAATGGACCACGAGCAGAGTAAAGAATACTTGAATGATGCACCGGAAGAATATGGAGACGAACGGAGAGGCATCGATGAAGAATATTTGGAGGACGAAGTTGAAAACTGAGAACAAGGAAATCTTCTGAAATGATGGCCTTCGGAGGATCACAATGGAAAGAATTCATGAAATGCCTCGGATGGGTATAAAAAGAATTCCTCACAATCGGAACAATAATAAGGATGGCAAGAAGCTAGAACCACGAATCTTCAAGAGAACGGCCAAGATTTAAGAGAAGCACTTCTCCGGTCTTCAAATGTTGCGAGTGAAGATGAGAAATGCCATGAAGAATTTCGAGATACTACGGACGAATGACAAGAGGAAGTTGGAGCTAAAGATGGAAATAATTGAAAACAAGCTTGGAGAAGGCATGTGACTGATGGAAATCATTCTTACGTCACACTTTGAAAAGAATTTGAGTATAACTCCGAAAGAATTGGAAGAGTCAGGTAAGATCCTGGGAAAAGACCTGTGGGTTAGGGCCTACTCAAAAGAAATCACCGTTGAAAAAGATTGCTTAAGAGATATTGCACCGGTTGAATTACATGGCTTGGATAAGATGACAGTCCTCAAAATAGCTTGAACGTATTAAGAATGGAAACGCAAATCTTTTGAGATATCTTAAACACTCCGTGTCGGTGTACTAAGATAGGGGTACCTTAGTACCCCAACTTGTGCACGGGCAGTGGCAGCTTCCCGCGGCAGGGTCTACCACGTGCTTGCCGGAAACCTCTCTGGTCCTTATTAAGCCATTCAAAAACAAAGTATACGAATCAGAAGATCAAGACCCCGGCAAGTGGAGCTTGCCGGGAAGGCCGTCCCAGGCTCAAGACTATAACATTAACACAAGACCCTGGCAAGAGGAGCTTGCCAGGAAGACTAGAAGACTACATCTCAGAAGACATGCCTCGGCGCAACATGCGCCCCGGCAGGGCCCGGGGAGCGGCAAGCTTCAGGGCCCGGCAAGGTCAAGGCCCCGGCAAGGTGCTTGCCGAGGAGAGTTACGCTGTGTGCCCACGCCCCAGCTCATCGACCCACGCGTCGCCCTGGGGCCGTTCCAGGGACGCGTGGCGGATGGCTGTGTGGCCTGGGGGACACGGTGGCACTCCACGGTGACGAAGCGACCACCGTGGCGAACGGAGACGCACGGGCGGGCGCTTTTGGGGTCGACGGCGACGGGCATTTAATGCTCTTGTCCCCCACTGTCAAAGTAGGTGATGACCACTGTTCATCCACTGTTCACGCACTGTTCCCGCACTATTACAACTACCACTAAAGTTACGTTTTTACCCTCCTTCTACGTTGACACCTGTCGGTGACCCCTTGAGCTATAAAAGGAGGCCCATGCACAACGTAGAAAGGGTTCGGAACCTAGACAGCTCTCTCGCTCGGTGTAGCTAGTTCTTCAAGCTCCCGAGCTCCAACTCTTAATACAATCTAAGCAGGAGTAGGGTTTTACGCGTCCGCCGCGGCCCGAACCTGGGTAAACTGCCCGCGTGCTCTCCTCGATCTGCTCTTTGTGCTTCCTCCGCTCCCTTACCGCAACGTACAAGGGGCTCCGGTCCCATAGGTGTTCGTGGTGGACAGTTTCCCCCGACATCTTTGGCGCGCCAGGTAGGGGGCGTCGAGGTTGTGCGAACCTGATCCGGCGTTCGCGCGGGCGCATTCTTCATCAACCTCTCCAGCTTCATCAACTCCAGCAACAACAGCATGGCCCCGAAGAAGAAGGCCTCGGAGGTCGCAGGCCCGTCTGCGTCTGTTCCACCGCCACCAGAACCAACGGTGGGTGGAGGAGACGCCGGCGGAAGGGTGGTCGCCGGCGAGGAAACTCGCGGCACCACCAAATCTAAGGACAAGACGGACGACCGAGCCTCAGTGTCCGTAGATGCGCCACGTCCATCTCAGTAGACGACGACCCAGCAGCGCCGTGGTACAGGAGGTACCATTCGCTTGCTGGGGCAAGGGCAAGCCGGAGGTTCGCGGGATGCTCCGGGCCACCGTCCTGGCACGAGCAAGGCGCGGTCGCCGGGGCGGGAACCTGCTCCTTCTAACCCCGTTAGGAGTCCGAGCATATCCCGCTCCTCGCACCGCTCGCCCCCGCTCCCCTCCTCTCCAGCGGAAGCACTCGCAAGAGCGCAACTGCTCCTCGACTTCCCTCCAGCGGCAGACAAAGCCGAAGACTGGAGGGCGACGATACAAAGCCTCATCGCCTTCGCCAACAACGACACGCCGCAGCAGCCGGCGACCTCGCGGCCACGACAAGTCGAGAAGACGAAGGCCGATGGCGACAAGACCGCCGGGGGTGCGACCATCGTGCACTCCCCGCCGCGGAAGCAGAAGACGCCTCCCCGCCGGATTAACATCGACGACGACTCCACGGCGTCGTCGGATCCGCGGGCTCGTCGGGACCAGCGCCAAGTCCTTGACGACCGGCGACAAGAAGACGCTCGGACAACAATCGAGCGCCGCCGAGAAGCTCGGCGACAATCAGATCAGCGCGCCGGGACCGCTGTCGACACACACGCGCCCAGTGAACCAGGCGACTTGCCGTACGCGGCAGGCTGCCCTGCGTTCACCCGTGAGCTGCGGCGTGTCCAGTGGCCCAGCGTGAAAAACTTCCGGCCCGACGTACCGGAGAAGTACGACGGCAAGATGCACCCCTCGGAGTTCCTCAGCATATACACCATCGCGGTGCAGGCTGCCAGGGGGCGCGACGAGAAGATACTGCCGAACTACTTCCCGCTGGTGCTTAAGCCAAACGTTCGTTCTTGGCTTATGCACTTGCCGGAAGGCTCTATTTCTTCGTGGGCAGATCTGTGCCACCAATTTGTTGGCGCCTTCACGGGCGGCCACAAACCCCACGGCCAGGAGAGTGATCTCCACATCTTGGCCCAGAAGGAAGGAGAGCCCCTGCGCAAGTACATCCAATGATTCAGCCGCGTGCAGCACAATATCCCTGACGTCCACCCTGCCGCGGTTATCAGCGCGTTCCACCAGAACGTGCGTAACCGCCGCATGCGTGAGGAGATGGCCATGACCAAGATACGGGATGTCAGCGAGCTCTATGCTCTGGCTGACAAGTGCGCGCGCGCCGAAGAGGGGAGGAGACTCCCCGGGGAGGATGCTGGCGCAGGGGGAAGCGACAGTGAGGATGCCGCCCCGGCAAAGAAGATCCGGCGGCGGAACAACAGGAAAAAGAAAAGCAAGGAAGTGCTGGTCGTTGAGAAGTCCGGCAAGGAGGCTCCCGCCAAGACAGCACAGGCCGGCAGCTCCGGCAAGGAGCCTGCCCCTGTAGCGGCAGCCGACAAGCAGGACGGCTCCGACAAGCAATATTCCAAGATCCATCGCACCAAGGGTCATGACCTTTCGAACTGCAAGCGCGTCGAGTACCTCGTAGAGCAGCAGAAAGCTGAATACGAGCGGCGCGACAAGGAGAAGGCCCAAGGTGGCGGAGGAGAGCCAAGCAAGAAGCGGCCATTCAATGGGCGGGGAGGACGCCGCGGCAAGGCCAAGCAGCGGCAAGGTGATCGACCTCCCCGGGGCCGCGACAAGGACGAGGAAGAAGAGGACGACGACGACATGGAGGAAGGTGATAACAGCGAGCAGGAGTTCCAGAAGGCCACAGAAGTGTTGTGCGTCGACGGAGGCGCCTCTCTGCACACTTCCCACCGCCAACTCAAGCAGTGGGTGCGGGAAGTAAACGCAGCAGAGCCGCCCGTTGAGTCGCGCAGGCTGCTGAAGTGGTCCAGCACGCCCATCATTTTTGATCTTGAGGATCACCCTGACCGCACTACTGCGGTCGGGTGCTTGCCGATGTTGGTCTCACCAACCATCCGCAACCTCAAGGTCACCAAAATGTTGGTTGACGGCGGGGCCGGCCTGAACTTGATCTCCTCAGCTGTGATCAAGAAACTCCAGATCCCAGATGGCGAGCTCGAAGAAACCGGTTCGTTCCAAGGAATAAACCCGGGAAGGAGCAAGCCCAAGGGGAAGATCACTCTGCCAGTGACCTTTGGCGGGGAGCTCAACTTCAGGACAGAGAGGATAACCTTTGATGTTGCCGATATCCCATTGCCATACAATGGGATACTTGGACGTCCTGCCCTCGCCAAGTTCATGGCAGCTTCCCACTACGCCTACAATGTACTCAAGATGCCGGGGCCGATAAGCGTCATCTCTGTCCATGGCGACAAGAAGGACGCGCTTATCTGCGCCGACAAGATATACAGGGATGCTGCAGCCGCAGCGGAGAGCGATACACTTGCCGCTGAAGCTCCCGGGGGGAAGAAGACCAAGACCAAGTCCGGCAAGTGCTCTGGGGCCCACTCCGGCAAACGCACCTCTTCGGAGTGCTGCGCTGCCGTCGAGGACGTCCCATCGAGCTCCACCGGCAAGTGCAAGAAGGGGATGGCCGCTCCACCGGCAACTAAGAAGGTGTCCGCCAAGGAGGACGGCACTGGTGGTACCTTCACCATCAGTGCTACGCTTGATAACAAATAGGAAAGTGCGCTCGTTGCCTTCCTGCGGGCGAATGTTGATGTGTTTGCATGGCAACCATCTGACATCCCCGGTGTTCCCAGGAAGGTAATTGAGCACAAGCTCGCTGTTTGTCCTCATGCGCGGCCCGTCAAGCAGAAGGTCAGGAAGCAAGCCGTGGAGCGCCAAGAATTCATTGCCGAAGAGATCAAGAAACTAGAAGCAGCAGGCCTGGTTAGAGGCGTGATCCATCCCACGTGGTTAGCAAATCCAGTTGTCGTACGTAAGGCCAACGGGAAGTGGAGACTGTGTATAGACTTCACCGATGTGAATAAAGCATGTCCCAAGGATCCATTTCCCTTGCCGCGCATTGACCAGATTGTTGACTCCACCGCCGGATGTAAGCTGCTCTCTTTCCTTGATGCATATTCCGGCTACCACCAGATTTTCATGGCCAAGGAAGACGAAGAGAAGACTGCATTTATCACTCCATGCGGCACATATTGCTTCATACGCATGCCCTTTGGATTGAAGAATGCAGGCTCAACCTTTGCAAGGGTGGTGCATACTGCTTTTCAGCCACAGATCCACAGAAACGTAGAAGCCTACATGGATGACATAGTGGTGAAGAGCAAGAGCAGAGACACCCCGATTCAAGATTTGGAAGAAACTTTTGAGAACCTGCGCAAGATCCAGCTCAAGTTGAACCCCGAGAAGTGCGTCTTCGGAGTCCCCTCCGGCAAGCTTCTCGGTTTCTTTGTGTCCCAGAGGGGGATTGAAGCTAATCCCGACAAGATAAAAGCCATCGAGCAGATCGAAGCCCCGAAGCGCGTCAAGGACGTAAGGAGGCTTGCAGGTTGTGTAGCTGCCCTCAGTAGGTTCATTTCGAAGTCTGCAGAACGCGCCCTACCTTTCTTCAAAATCTTAAAGAAGGCAGATCCTATGAAATGGACTCCGGAAGCGGAGGCAGCGCTGCAAGACTTGAAACGATACCTATCCTCCACTCCAATACTTGTCGCACCTAGGCCACAAGAGAAGTTGCTGCTGTACTTGGCGGCAACCAATCAAGTGGTTAGTGCTGCGTTGGTAGCGGAGAGGGAGGCAGAGGAAGAGTCTGCACCACCGGCAAGTGAATCCAGCGACAAGCGGGGGGCTGCTCCGACAAGCTCTGGCCCCGACAAGGACAACTCTGCGCAGGAACAAGGAGAAGTGCGAAGAAAGATGGTGCAGCGCCTGGTGTATTTTGTGAGTTCCCTCTTGCAGGGGGCTAGATCAAGATACTCCGGGGTGCAGAAGTTTCTTTTCGGCCTCCTCATGGCCTCGAGAAAGCTGCGCCATTACTTCCAAGCACATGAGATAACAGTGGTCACTCGCTTTCCATTGAAGAGGATATTGCAGAATCCAGAAGCAACAGGCAGGATCGTCGAGTGGGCACTGGAGCTGTCAAGCTTTGGTCTCAAGTTTGAAAGTACTTCAACTATCCAGAGCCGAGCTTTGGCAGAATTCATAGCTGAATGGACCCCAACGCCCGATGAAGAAGTTCCAGAAACAAGTGTTCCCGTACAAGAAGCGACAAGTGAATGGGTAATGTACTTTGATGGTGCCTTCTCGTTGCAAGGCGCCGGTGCCGGCGTGGTACTCATAGCGCCCACCGGAGAGCACCTCAAGTATGTTATCCAGATGCACTTTCCCAGGGAGCAAGCGACAAACAATACTGCTGAGTATGAAGGCTTGCTTGCCGGCCTCAGAATTGCGGTCGAACTTGGGATCAAGAAGCTGATTGTGCGGGGAGACTCTCAGTTGGTGGTCCGACAAGTCAACAAGAGTTACCAGAGCCCTTTGATGGAAGCTTATGTAGATGAAGTGAGGAAGCTTGAAGAACACTTTGAAGGTCTGCAAATGGAGCACGTTCCAAGAGCTCAGAATGAAATTGCAGATGGCCTCTCAAAGTGTGCTGCGATGAAGTTGCCTGTGGAACCAGGGACCTTCCTGCTCAAGCTAACTCAACCATCCGTTACACCATCAATTGGGCAAAGTAAGAAGAGAAAGTTGGTCTCCGGCGACTACTTGCCGGCGGATCTTCCCGAAGCCACCGCCAAGGTTCCCAAGATCAACGACCTGAACGCTGAGGAACAGTTTGCTCCTGCAGGTCCTAGGATCTGTGCAGTTGAAGCAATCGTTCCCGACAAGCCTCGCCCGAGCGAACTTGCCGGGGGACCATCAGCTCCGGCAGAGCCAGAGGCTCTTGCCGTAGAAGCTGGGGTTCTCGCAACGGCCCTCATGCCTTTAGTCCTTGCTGTTGAGCCTCGAGCTCCAGCATGGGCGCAGCAGATCGTCCGTTTTCTGCAAACTGGAGAACTTCCCGACGACCCAGAAGAGATAGAGAAGATAACCAGGCAGTCAAGTATGTACCGGTTCGTTGACAACGAATTGTACAGAAGAAGACTCAATGGTGTCAGATTGAAGTGCATTTCCAGAGAAGATGGACAGAAGCTGTTGGCAGAGATACATGGAGGCATATGTGGCCACCACATTGGCGCAAGGGCACTTGCCGGGAAGGCGTTCCGGCAAGGGTTCTTCTGGCCAGAAGCCCTCCAAGATGCAACTGCACAAGTAACCAAGTGTGAAGCGTGCCAGTTCCATGCCAAGCAAATTCATCAGCCAGCTCAAGCTCTCCAGACGATCCCTTTGTCCTGGCCCTTCTCGGTCTGGGGGCTCGATATCCTCGGCCCTTTCCCCCGTGCTGTCGGGGGCTTTGAGTACTTGTACGTTGCAATCGACAAGTTCACAAAGTGGCTAGAAGTGGAACCGGTGAGAAAGGTGACAGCACAGTCAGCGGTCAGGTTCTTCAGGTCGATTGTTTGCCGTTTCGGAATCCCTAACAGGATCATCACCGACAACGACACGCAGTTCACTAGTCGCACCTTCATGCAATACGTCCAACACCTTGGCGCCAAGGTCTGCTTCGCTTCCGTTGCTCACCCGAGGAGCAACGGTCAAGCGGAGAGGGCAAATGCTGAAGTGCTGCGCGGACTCAAGACAAGGACCTTTGACAGGCTGCGCAAGTGCGGAAGAAACTGGATAGAGGAGTTACCGGCGGCTCTTTGGTCAATCAGAACGACACCAAATCGAGCCACCGGACAGACACCCTTTGCTCTCGTCTATGGAGCAGAGGCAGTTCTCCCCACGGAACTCGTATACGGATCTCCTCGAGTGCTCGCTTATGACGATCTCGAGCAAGAGCAGCTGCGACAAGATGATGCATTGCTCCTCGAGGAGGAACGTCTCCAGGCTGTTGTACGAGCTGCTCGCTACCAGCAAGCCTTGCGCCGCTATCATAGCCGCAAGGTTAAGGCTAGGAGTCTCGAGGAAGGCGACCTTGTTCTTCGGCGTGTTCAGTCCGCCAAGAATTCCAACAAGTTGACACCGAGGTGGGAAGGCCCTTATCGGGTGAGACAAGTAACAAGGCCCGGCGCTGTCCGCCTTGAGACCGAAGAAGGCTTACCGGTGAGCAACTCCTGGAACATAGAGCATCTTCGCAAGTTTCACCCATAAGGCACGGTTGCCGTGATCCGCTCCGGCAACCACCTTTCGTACAAGTCTTGCCGCTGTCGCATGTAATCCTTGGTACAAAGCCGGGCGCAGATCCCGTGCATCAGTAAAGCTCTTGTGTTTTGCACTATTTGCCTTTTCCATGCTTTTCTTCGTTATTTGCATGCATTGTTTGGCATCTTGTGCAACACACGTACCCGGTAAGCATCAGCACGCCGAAAGGCCATATACTTGTTCTCCCTCCTCTTTTTCTTTCCCTCTTAAGCAGAAGGAATGTTCCTCGCGCACAAGTTTGCCGGGGGGGAAGGAGATGAAGGATAAACCAAGTGCTGTTCAAGAAAGAGAAGCCTTGTCGGGGGAGCAAGCAACATATGAAAGCTAAGTTATCAGAATTTGAGCAGCTCAAATTTTTAAATTTTAGTGATCTTCCTTGAACAACCACACTTTGTATGGAAAACCTGTGCGCGGAGGAACCTACCCCCGGCTAGCCGCACCCTTACCTTGTTTTCGAGTACGCTCAACGACTTAAGTGAGCTGCGACAAGTGTCGCGCCCTTACTTCGTTTTCGAGTTCGCTCAACAAGCTAAGTGCGTTGCGACTAGCTGCGGCAAGGTTACTTGCCGGTAAAGCCTTTGCCAGCAGGCCGCTCGGAGTCCAGCACTCAGCGCTCGCGGCAAAGGCCTCTTGCCGGCGAGTCCCCTAGAAGCGTAAGGTTAAAAGCATACAAAGTAAAGGACCAAAGCAAGGGAGATAACATTGCACTGATTGCTCAAAATAAGATAATATATTACAAGGGATAACTTGTCGCAATCACTAATAGATTCATGTCCATGGCACACTTTGCAGCAGCAAAGGAAATAAAAAGGAAGAGGCCTAATCTACGCAGTCGCCTTCACGCCTGGAGATCTTGTTCACCTTGGCAATGATGTGGGCGACATGCGCCTTCAGGGCCTCCTGATCTGCGTCGGCCGGCAAGCTGCGGAGGACGTTGACGAGATTAATACCAGGATTGCGGTAAACAATCCTGGTCAAGACGCGCTCTAGGGTCCCCGCGCAGAGCTGGCGCGACTCCTCGGCCAGCTGCGCGGGGAGCTTCTGCTGCAGACGTGCGAGTGCCGGCGCGATCCCCCTGAAGAAAAGACTGAGCTTGGCGCTGTGGGGGAGATTTGGATCCGGAGAGTATATGAGGTGTTCCACCCTCAGCTCCATCAGCTCCTTGTCGATGTTGCCAGCAGAAGCCACCAGATCTTCAGTCCATATTTCGACGGTCCGGCGGAAGTTGTTAGCTGAAGTGGCGGCGCTCTCCACCAGGCCTCGCTCCTTGCGGAGCTCGTCCTTCAGCTTGGTTTCGCGGTCCCGGACGGCGTCGAGTGAATCTTTCAACGTAGAGACCTTTAACTCTAGATCAGCAATTGAGTCCTTGGCGGCTTTGAGTTCGTCGCCCTGCTTGGAGAGGCGTACCTAGAGTTCAGAGTTGGTATGGGCGTCTTTCTCGCGCTCTATGTTGAGCGCGGTGACCCTCTCCGTGCTCGCCTTCAGGTACTCCTCCAGCTGCACCACTTTAGCTTCGAGGTCCTTCTTGGCGGTTTCCGCGGCGGCTGCGGCAGCTTTCGCCTCCTTCAACTCTCCGCCAAGGGCCTGCTCCCGGGCGGTAAGGTCTTCCTCGTGGGCGTCGAGGTCGACCTTCCACTGGGTGAGCTCTCCTTCTCGCCGGGACAGCTCTTCACTGACCAGCCGCTGCTGCTCCTCGGCCTCAGCCTTCTCCAGAAGAAACTCCTGCTGCTCTCCGGCAAGCCTCTCGCGCTCCTCCGCCAAGTCACGGAGGGCCGCCTGGTTGGCGGCGCGGAGTTCAGCCGCGCGTTTCTCCAGCTCTGCTCCAGCCTTGGCGGCGAGGGCTTCTCGGGAGTCCAACTTCGCCTGCCTGGCCCGGTAAAGGGCCAGGAGCCGGTGAAGCAGCTTCTTCTCCTCGGGCTCGTCGCTCCCGCCAGGCGCTTCAACGATCTTCAGCCCCGCGGAGGCGAGGACCTCTCCGTCAAAGGTCTCTCCCTCCACGGGAGCTCGCGACGAGGATCCCCACGGCACTTGTATGAAGACGCCGTTGGGAGCCTCAAGATAGAAGCCGGGCTGCTCCTTATCGGTGGAGGGGTCGACGGCCGGCGCAGCGCTTGACACTCTTGCCGCCTCCGGGCCGGCAGTGTGGCCGCCGTCCCCCTCCCCGGCCGCGGCATCTGCGGCTGGAGCAGTCTCCTCCGCGGCAGGCTCGTCGGCTCCTGCCATGCCCTCAGCAGCAGTGGCGTTGCCGCTGTCGCCTTGCGCGCCCTCCTCGCCGGTGGCCTCGGTCTCCATCCGCTCCGGCGCGGGAGGATCTAGAAGAAAAAGAAGAAAAGAAAAAGATCAAGCAAATATCCAAAAAGACAAGTTCAAGAAGAAAAAGCTGTCAGACTTACCTTCACGGACGTTTTCGGCGACTGGCTCCCTCGCCGGGGAGTCCTCCCTTGGCGGTGGGGCAGCGGCCCCTGCTGGCGGAGGGCCGCCCGTGCCCTCCCTTGGCGGGGTGGCTGCCCTCGTCGGACCGCTCGCTCTTGGCGGGGAGCCCGCCCTCGGCGGGGTGCCCGTCCTCGTCGGAACGTTCTCCCTTGCCGGGGAGTCTACCCTTGGCGGGGAGGGCGGGGCCGGTGGCTCGCCGGAGGCAGTCTCCGGACGCTCCTGCAGCTGCGGCTCCGTTTCTACACAAGACAAGCAAGACAAACAAAGCAACAAAACGTTAGTATCAAGCAAAGACCTCATGTGCGCCCGACGAGCGGAAAGATCAAGCCCAGACTTACGCTGGGGGCTGCGTTGGGGGCTGCTCCTCGGAGCAGCGCTTGGGTCCGGCAAGTTCGTCGCCGGCGCGTCCCCTGTCGCCGCGACGGGCGAGTCGTCCTCGACCTCGACCACGGGGACCTTGGCCCTCTTCGCCATCCGTTGGGTCGGGGTCCTGCAGGCAAATCAAGAAACAAGATCAGAATCATCAACGAAAGAATCAAGACAGAATTGAAGAAAGCTACAAAATTCAAGTGCTTACTCCTGTTCCTCGTCGTCGTCGTCGCTCAGGGCGAAGAAGTCGAACTCCACCTGAGGCGCCCCCACGCGAGGAGTAGGAGGAGAAGGCTCCCTCGGGCGCTTGGCGGTCTCCGGAGCCGGGGGCTGGGAAGACCCGGCCTCCGTTGGCGTCGAGGCCCGGGGAGCAGGCGGAGCAGCTGCTCCACTCTGGGAGGATCCCCCTCCACTTGGCGCTGGCACGCGGGGCGCCTCCGCCGCAGCTGTTGCGCGGGGCGCCTCCGTCGCGGCTGATGTGCGGGGCGCCTCCGTCGCAGCCTGGCTCCCCCTGGTGGCTCGCGTCGCCCGGCGACCAGGCTGTTGTCGGGGCGCCTGCGTCCTCGTCGCTGTAGGCGCCTTGCGGAGGCGCTTCAACGGAGTTCGCATGGGACTTGCCCGGGGCGGAGAGCTCTCCGAGGACGAGGAGACATCGTCCAGCCCCAGAGATCCGCCAGTATCCTCGTCGGCTCCGGCGTCCTCCTCCTCCTCCTCCTCGGTGGGCTCGCTGGGCCCAGCGCCCTGCCCCGCGGCCCTGCTCCCTCCGGTGGCTCCGCTCCCTCCGGCGCCTCTGCTTCCTCCGGCAACCTCGCCTCTCGCCGCGGCCTCGCTCACAACCCCGGGGATCCCGGCATGCCTCAGAGAAGGGACCCCGGCGAGCTCGTCGGGCGGAAGTTTGAGAAGTCTCCGGATCTCTGCCTCCTCGGCCTGGCACGACGCGTCCTCGGCCTCTGCCTCGTCAACGGTGAACCCGAAGTCTCCTACCGCTGCGGCTGCGGCGGCCTATTCCACCCGAGTAGCAATATAAGCTATCTCCCGATCCGTGGTGGCCCGGGTGAGACCCTTGATCTCCTCGGTGTTCTTCGGCACCTCGACCAAGTTATCAAAGAAACTCATAATGGCGTCTGGCATGGGCACTATCCATGTTGGGTCGACGCCATGAGATTCACACGCGGGCATCATCGCCCGCAAGGCATCCCGGGCGGTGCTGTTGCACAGCGGCACCACTCCCCGGGGAGGTCTAAACCACTCCGGATGGGCCGGGTCGTGCTTAAAAAGCTCCCGGACCATCCCCTTCAGCTCCAACGACGTGAAGTTGAAGTTCAATCCTGGGCGCAGCCTCATAATATCCGCCGCATTGCCGAACTCCCATGCTGGCCTTTTCCTCTCCTGTAAAGGGGCAATGCGGCGGCGGAGGAAATCTGCCCCTACCTCTCCGATGGTCAACTTGGCTGTCCGGAGACGAAGTATCCTGACAAGGGCAACGTTGAGCTTGACGTCATCTGCGGCCAAATCACTCCAGTCCCTGCCGCGCACTATAGCTGTTGTGCGCGGCGCCGTGAAAGGCTGCGGCTCGTCCTCCACTACCCAGCACCAATCCGCGCGCCACTCCTCCCACTTGTCGCGGAGCTCCCCTTTCAGATAAGATTCCTTCTTGTTCAAGCGGAAGATCCAAGAGATCCCCCCGGAGAGGGGGGCGCCGGCCTCTACTCTGGGCATGAAGAAATGCCGAAAGAGTGCTACGTTTGGATATATCCCTATGTAGTTTTCGCACAGATGTGCGAAAACCGCCATCGTAAGGATGGCGTTGGGGGTAAAGTCTAAGAGGTGGAGGTTGTAGGTGTTCATGATGTCGCAGAAAAACTCCGAGAACGGAGGGCACAAGCCACAGTGAAAGAAGACAGCGAAGAAGAAATACCCGCCGGGGTACAGATCTCGGGCGGCGGCCGGGTAGACTCTGGTGCGAGGATGCGCCTTGGTCTTCTTGGCCCAGAAGAGGTAGTACTTGTTCCAGATCTCCCTTGCGCTGAGCCTTGGCGCGAAGACGACATTCCTCTTCCGCAGGAGAGCAAGCTTCGCCGCCTGCTCGGATTTCTCCTTCTTGGCCTTCTCTGCCTTCGCCTTCTCGGTCTTCGGGGCCATGGCGGAGGCGGCGAGGGAAGGGGCGAGGAGTTCGGCGGCGCCGCAGATGCGGGAGATGGCGGAGGAGGTGTGGAGGCGGAGCGCAGAGGGGGGTTTCTGGAGGTTGAAGAAGCAATGAAAATGCAGGAGGGAAACTGCCCCTGCTTCCTCTGCTTTTAAGGGGGAAGTGGGGGACGCTCCGCATTTCCCATTAAAGAACGTGGCCACGATCTCTCCCACGACGCCGCAATCGACGCGTGCCGTTAGGGAGAGATGCGGCGGATGCGGAAGGGGAATTACGGCTCGCCGTGGGCCGCGCGTGCCCGTGCACTGTTATGGGCCTGGCCCAACAGCGCTCGGCACCGTGTGTGGCCCAGGCCCGGGGGCTCCTGTCGGTGTACTAAGATAGGGGTACCTTAGTACCCCAACTTGTGCACGGGCAGTGGCAGCTTCCCGCGGCAGGGTCTACCACGTGCTTGCCGGAAACCTCTCTGGTCCTTATTAAGCCATTCAAAAACAAAGTATACGAATCAGAAGATCAAGACCCCGGCAAGTGGAGCTTGCCGGGAAGGCCGTCCCAGGCTCAAGACTATAACATTAACACAAGACCCTGGCAAGAGGAGCTTGCCAGGAAGACTAGAAGACTACATCTCAGAAGACATGCCTCGGCGCAACATGCGCCCCGACAGGGCCCGGGGAGCGGCAAGCTTCAGGGCCCGGCAAGGTCAAGGCCCTGGCAAGGTGCTTGCCGGGGAGAGTTACGCTGTGTGCCCACGCCCCAGCTCATCGACCCACGCGTCGCCCTGGGGCCGTTCCAGGGACGCGTGGCGGATGGCTGTGCGGCCTGGGGGACACGGTGGCACTCCACGGTGACGAAGCTACCACCGTAGCGAACGGAGACGCACGGGCGGGCACTTTTGGGGTCGACGGCGACGGGCATTTAATGCTCTTGTCCCCCACTGTCAAAGTAGGTGATGACCACTGTTCATCCACTGTTCACGCACTGTTCCCGCACTATTACAACTACCACTAAAGTTACGTTTTTACCCTCCTTCTACGTTGACACCTGTCGGTGACCCCTTGAGCTATAAAAGGAGGCCCATGCACAACGTAGAAAGGGTTCGGAACCTAGACAGCTCTCTCGCTCGGTGTAGCTAGTTCTTCAAGCTCCCGAGCTCTAACTCTTAATACAATCTAAGCAGGAGTAGGGTTTTACGCGTCCGCCGCAGCCCGAACCTGGGTAAACTGCCCGCGTGCTCTCCTCGATCTGCTCTTTGTGCTTCCTCCGCTCCCTTACCGCAACGTACAAGGGGCTCCGGTCCCATAGGTGTTCGTGGTGGACAGTTTCCCCCGACACTCCGGATATGAATAAAGAGATGTGCAGAAATAAGAGAACCTTGGATAAGAAATTTCAACATGGGAAAACATGTTAAACAAAAAGGAAGAGATATGATCATGACCGAAGCTTGAATTTATACCACCGGAGAAGAAACGAGAACAAAGAATGAAAACTTGAAGCTCCTGAGCATCATCCTGAGAAATCACCGGATAATGAAATTGAAAGAAAAGAATGAAGAAACATCACATGAATAAAATGGATACTTCATTTTAGAATTTCTGGCTCCGAGAAGAAGAAGGGTGGGAGGGTTGGGAAAAACAAAGACAACTTGGGATGAATGAAACAGACACCGTTGAGAAAAAATTGAGAATTGATCTTGCAAATGATGAAGAGATCGGATTAACTTGAAGCGAAGCACGCTGGTTGAAAAGAATTTAACATAACAATCTCGATGATCAAGAAGGATTAGCACTCCCATAGAAATATGAGAACACCGATTAGGAAAGGTATGGAATCAACATTTGACATCGAAGCAACTCGAATACCAGAATCAAAACGAAAACAACGGATAGATATGTTGCAACATAATCTTCACAATATCATTCGAACGGAGAATTGAACGAATGAATTCCGTAGGTACATCAACTTGTCGAGAAGCCACTTGGGAGAACAAAAGGTAAATAAAAAACAACAAGGAGCAGATAGAACAAATACAAGATAGAAGTTTCGTCCCACATGTTCGTGTTGAAAGCTCATGGAACGTGTTACAAAAGGGTTTTGCAATCCCCGGATCAGCATAGTCAAGGACCCTTTAAGATGCAACTCCCGATTGGAACAACGCCCATAAAACCACTTCACTCAATGTAGAACCCCGAACTCCACATCATGCATTCGTTGGAAGAATGCCTACGAGCTACTAGAAGAAACCACCTATTAATTTCCGAAAGTTTCCAGTTATGCAATCGGGTGTTGGGGATACAGGGGAAGCACCGCGCACTCAACTCTAATCCTACATCCAGCTGTATCCATCCTTCAACACATAACCAGTTATTTCCGGAAACCGTTTACCTCGGACCTTCGAAACGCAACTGCTATACAAGTTATGCCAATACTCCCAAACTACCTCCCTAGTACTGGGTGATGTCGGGGTTATCTTGCCACGAACCGCATAGTAGAGTTTTCGACGTCACAACCCCTAAATGACAGGAGGCATCGAGAACAATGTTCTCGTCACAAAGACATCGGAACAATTCAAACAATACTCGCGTGATCCTAAAAAAATTAGTGAAATTTTGAGAATCGAAGAGATAAGTAATCGTCAGGAGTCCTCACCAGAGTGAAAAGAGATGAGGACTAAAAAGAAATCCTACTCTCCGACATATATATAGGACTCAAAACATTTTCAAGTGTGTGCCTAGACTCAACCGTCAACGATTCGATCAATCAGTGGGGGCTCCTAGGTCGGAGAAGGCTCTGAATACCAACTTGTAATGCCCAGTATGAGATTATACCTCCGACGTGTCGAGGCACGACTTAAAGGTATAAGCTCATACTAGAATGATCTCAAGTATGGTATCTTTGCACGACTCATGTAAAAGTGGGATGAAATTACAAAAGAGCAGTTGGCTTACACTCGCCACGTCACACAGTACATTACATAAGCAATCATCATCCAAATAACATCACAGTCCGACTACGGACGAAGATCCAAATGAAAGATACCAAATAAATAAAGCCACAAGGTCCTGATTGCCCCTAGTAGGAACCACTACTAATCGTCGAAAACGTCACATACATACGGCTACGCTCTTCATCGAACTCCCACTGAAGTTCTGATCCACCTCCTGCACTGTTCCCGGATGTACCTGCATCTAGTGTGTGTAGTAATCTGTGAGCCACGAAGGACTCAGCAATCCTGTTCCCGGGTATCAACACTAACAAAGCCTTTAGGTGAGGAGGGGGTAATAAAGTTTTTGCAGCAAGCACTAAGCAACTAGCTTACGAGTTTAGAGCGAGAAGAGATCAAGTGCCAGCGATCGCCAGGTGATCACGAAGTGATCCTAAATACTCACGTCAGACATAACCCCACCGTGTTCTTCTTCTCGAAACCCCTTCGAGAAGAGACAATCACAGAACTCACACAGGTAGTGTATTCTTATGAATATGGTGTCAAGTTATCTACAACCGGATATTAACAAATTCCCATCTGCCACATAACCGTGGGCACGGCTTTCGAAAGATCAAAACCCTATAGGGGTGTCCCAACTTAGCCCATCACAAGCTCACGATCTGCGGAGTCGCAACTCGAAGGTGGGAAGACCCGAGTATTCTCGGAATCCCGTGCTCAAGATATTCCGACTAAGGTAAAACTCATCCAGCAAGACCTCCCGGCGTGCCGACACCGTGATAGTAGCCGCGCGTATCTCATCTCAGGCCACGTCCGGATGGGCGATTCTACAGGTTTTTACCAGCCCTTGAGTTTCCTCGAGGTGGCCCCGCAGACTCCCCAGTTTGGACCAACACTCATGTGGAGCACTGGCCCGGGTGGTTGATTAAGAAAAGGGTTAATTACTCCCTATGCAAGTAATAGTTGTTAGGCAAATGTAGAACCAAAGTTGGGCCTTGCTGGAAAAGCTTTAGCGCTAAGCGGGTTATCGAGGGGGGCCCATAAACCCCAACCGTGTTAGGAACGCAAAATCCGGGAACATAACACTGGTTTATCTGGTCCTAAGGTGGCATGAGTGGAACAAAACACCGAGCAAAAGGCCAAGCCTTCCACCCATTGCCAAGTATATAGGTGTGTTAGTATATTTAAGAGATATTGTGATATTCCAACAACAAGTTCCAACATGGAGCAATCTTCATCTTCATCTGCAACTAACAACGCTATAAGAGGGGCTGAGCAAGCAGGTAATATAGCCAAACAACGGTTTGCTGGGAAGGTGTCAAAGGTTAGAGGTTTCATGGCAACAATAGGAGGCTGACATACAGACATAGGCATCGAGGCAATAAGCTAAAGAGCGAGACATCGAGCATAGGCAAAGATAGTAGTGATATCTGGGTAAGGTAATCTTGCCTAGGATTTCGCAAGGAAGAAGAACAAGTCCAAGAAGTAGCCGAACAAATCCTCACAACTCCGGAACAAACCCAAAGCTAACGAGGGAAGCAAACCGGAAAGAAGCAAACAACCTGGTAAACATACATATCATAACCATGACATATGATGCACAAACAAGTATGATGCATGTCCGGTTTAATTATGCATGGCATGGCAAGGTGCACAAACAAAACTACAAGTTAAGTGGAGCTCAATATGCAACGAGTTGCATATTGACGAAACACCACAATTTATTTATTTAGTTGACTCTCGTTTATTAACAAGACAAGATTAAATGTTTGTTAACATGGCAAGAGGTGAAACTTAAGCAAACTACACTATCTAGTCATTTTAAATGAGGCCGGAAATAACAACAACAATTCCGGAAACTCCCCATGTGCATATTTATGAAATTGGTACCGTTCTGCCTATTACCATATTTTAATGTTGTAAAACAGCAAAAGTAAATGCACCGAGTTATTCTACACAATTTCCTACCCCATTTACATATAAAGTTTATTAAATTTGGAGCTACGGTTATTTAGTTATGAAATAAACCATTTTATCATGACATTTGAGCAAAATTTAAACAAACAATATTTTCAACAGGGGTGAAAATGGCATATTAATAAACTACGCAGAATTCTAAGCATTTTTCATATATAAAGTTTTTACATGTGATGCATGGTTATGGAGTTATTAATGCATGAAACTTGAGAGTGCAAACTGTAAAACGGTAATTCTCTGGATAAATCGATAAATCCATCCTGTGGAAAAAAAAACATGTATCGGGCATAACTCTAGATCTGGCCCGAAACAAAGCAGAGTGACTGCTCACCCATGGGCCATTGGGAAGAAGGCCGGCTGGGGCTGTAGACGCGCTGGGCCTTGGCGCCCTTGCAGCCCACGAAGAGGAGGAGGAGACGGCCCACGAGCAGGACAGCTCTCGGGCTGGGCCCGCGGGAGCTGGGCCAGGCCAGGAATGACGCTGGGGTTCGTCCCCCCGAGCGTTGACAAAACGGCAGCGGCAGTCGGGGCCTTTCCGACGACGGCGGCGATCATAGAGGCCGGGAAGCGTTGGGGAGGCCAGATCTGGGCGCGGAAGGTTGCTGGAGTCTCGTTCCCGGCCGGAACGAGGAGGATCCGGAGGTGAGGCCGAAGCTTGAGGCGGCGGCGCCCATGACCGATGGCGGCGGCGAACTGCGGGGAGAGAGACCTTAGAGAGGGAGGGAGGCCGGAGGAAGGAGGAGAAGAGGGAGGGCGGCGGCTCTGGCCTGGTGAGGTCGCCGGCGGCGACGTCCCGACGAGGCGATGGGGCACCTGACGAACGGCGGGGTCGGGTCGAGGGGCACCTCCCCTCGATCCTGATCGAAGCGAGGAACGAGGTGCGGGGCGCTCGGGCTCGGGAGCGGCGGCAGAGTCCGGGCCAAGCAGGCCGTGGATGGGCCCCGGTGGGCTGCGGGGAAGTGGGGCGCGGGGGCGAGGCCAGGTGGCATGACGTCGTTGGCTGGAGGGAGGAGCTGGCCGAGGTGGACCTATGGGGGCGCGCCACTTGGCGGAAATGAGGTGGTGGCGGCGCTGGAATGGACAAGTGGCGAGGGGGAGTTCGGCCGGCGCTGAAAACGAGGCAGGGAGGCGGCTGGAGGCTAGGGGAGGGGAGTTTTAGGCCAAAAATGGCAAGGGGGTGTCTATTTATAGCAAAAATGCTAGGGTTTGGGGGTTTTGGGGCAAAACGGAGCCATCGGATGCCGATCGGACGGCTCCGGTCAGATGAAGAGGTAGGTTGGGCCTAGGTGGGATTAGTGGGCTGTGTTAGAGGGGCTTCGGGCTGAGAGGAGAGAAGAGAGAGATACCCGCGGGGGTTTTCGGAGACCGAAAACGTCCGACGTTTTATCCGGCGACTAGTGCCGCTATATATATCCGTTGGGCTATCAAACGAGCACCGAATGCGATGAAATTTGGCAGGCGGCCTGTCTACACTATAATAAGACCACATGCCAAGTTTCAACTCATTCCGAGAACATTTTTTGGCCACTCATAAAATAAATATTCGGAGGCGCCGCCGGCGCGTGCGAGTGTGTCTGGGCTCAGAACGGACAACGGAGAGGACGGGCGGACTCGGACGGATGCAAGTTTTGAAAGCTATGCAGATGACATGCAGATGCTGACAAGGAGAATGCAACACGCAAGCAAATGACATGGCAACGACGACGAATAACTGGCTGACACCTGGCACATCGGTCTCGGGGCGTCACATCCCCCTCCCCCTTACCAAAAGCCACATTTCCCCTCTTTCTGCCTTCCTTTCCAAGTTGAAACCTTCACTCCTTGCTTGCACCAACGCCGCCTCCTCGCCGACGACCCTCCTTCATGTTGCTTGGCCTCGCCTATCCAGGCAGGTAATCCACACTCGACCCCCATCCTCCTCGTCCTTCCACATCCCACATGCCCCGACCGCCATCGTGAGAGAGACACCTTCCACCCAAATCACTGACCCCTCCACCAAATAAGCGCCAGCCTAAGCCATGGTGCACGGAGTATAGCCAGCACCTCAAGGAGCATTTGGCAGCGGATAAGCAAATTGAGGCCGCACGCGCGGATGAGGTCGCGATGGCTGCCATTCGTGCCGACCCCCAGATCTTGAAGGAGCACCTCGCCGTCGAGGCCACCGTTGACGCCTCGCACGCCGATACACGACGCGATTGGCTGCTTTAAATGACAGTTTGTGGCGTTTTCTCGAGGCCATCGTCGGTGCCTTCGATGAAGACTACGAGGTGTTTTCTTAGCGTGCACGTTCTTACCTCATCTCGTGAGCCAGAAGGTTGGTGGCCGGAGCGGCTCAGTCAACTCACCACTACAACAAGGGCACCCACGATACGGAGGCCTCGCCCTCTTCCATGTCCAAGGAGCCAATCGTCATTGATATCTCCGACAATGAGGAGTAGCTTGTCTTATTAGCTCACTATAAGGACCCATGTTCAGTTTGCTAGCTACTGCCTTTCCGTAACAAATTCTAGTGAATTGTGCTATCTACTTTCACCATGCAGTCTTTTGCAATAGTGTATATGTTGTATATGTCGTGCAATGTGGTGTTCAATTAACTACTTGGTTCAATTCTGCAAATGTGATGTTCAATTCTTCAGGGTGCAATATTTCAGAGTTGTTAAGCATGCTTGGTTTGGTTAACTGTCTGATCTTCTATTAGGAGTATGTTATATTGTTCAATTGGTGTTTACTTAACTGCTTGGTTCATTTGTTGTGGCTTGGTTCACTTGTTGTGGTGTTTAGTTAACTGTTTGGTTCAATTCTGCAATGCGATGTTCAATTGTTGTGGCTGCATTCTGTTATTGTATACCATGCGAGGAATAAATCAAATTTGGTTGTACTAAATACATGAGAAACAAATACAATTTCTATATTTCCAAGTTGTTAAGCATGCTTGGTTCGGTTAACTGTCTGATCTTCTATTAGGAGTATGTTATATTGTGCAATGTGGTGTTCAGTTAACGTTTGGTTCATTTGTTGTGGTGTTTAGTTAACTGCTTGGTCCAATGCTGCAATGCGATGTTCAATTGATGTGGCTACATTCTGTTATTGTGTACCATGTGAGGAATAAATCGAATTTGGATGTACTAAATACATGAGATACAAATACAATTGCTATATTTCCAGGTTGTTAAGCTTGCTTGGTTTGGTTAACTGTCTGATCTTCTATTGGGAGTATGTTATATTGTGCAATGTGGTGCTCAGTTAACGTTTGGTTCATTTGTTGTGGTGTTTAGTTAACTGCTTTGTTCAATTCTACAATGCGATGTTCAATTGTTGTGGCTGCATTCTGTTATTGTATGCCATGTGAGGAATAAATTGAATTTGGTTGCACTTAATACATGAGAAACATATACAATTGCTATATTTCCTAGTTCTTAATCATGCTTGGTTGGGATAAATGGGTTTTCCATGTGGCTTGAATTAATCTGATGAATCTGCAATGTGCTTATTTATCATCAACATATTTTACTGATAGCATGCGGACCCTTACTTAACCTGATGACTAACTACCTTATATGTGTTATAGGGAAGCAATGGGAAGCACTAAGGTTTACAAGATGGTACTAACTATTATACCTTGCCTTTTTGTATTCCTTTGCCCCATTTCCAAAGATATTTATGCACATCCTTGTTTTCAAGCTTCACTGATGATTACCTCTCAAACCACCTCTGTGGTCAGGAGGCGAGGAAAGTTTTCATACAACACCCACGGTTCAATATTGAAGTGTTCCTGAAGAGGACGAAGGACGGGCGGTCAATCATCCACAGGCACTTCCCTAAAGTTGCAAAGACCTTCAACATGAATGAAGGCTCAATATTCGCCTTCCGCTTCAGCAGTTTTCCAGATGAGATGCATCTCTCTATGTACCATCTATGATGCTAATTTCGAAAGGTTCTAGATGTTGCATGTGAAACTTGCTGCTCGTGTAGTTGTGAAATGGTGTAGCTGAGTGCTGAGGCTATATCATGTTGTACTCTGATGTATTTCAATTATGAAATCCTGCTTCCTTAATATGGAAATGGAATACATTATGTGCTTAATATGAATGTCAATTAGATTAGTAAATGGATTATTAATAATAGGGCAATTAGACCGCTAATTGGCCAATTAGCTTGCTAATTGGGTTTTCCTATTGCAAACGGTTAATGAGAAACCACCATGGGCGATGACCTCAGGCAATGCAGATAGTTTCCATGAATAAACCGTGTTGGATCAATGAACATTTGCGCCATGTGGCCTAATGCAAACAGTTTTCAAGAGGATGTCGTGTGTGATTGTTCATTAATCCAACATGGTTTATTCCTATAAATTGTGTGCGTTGCCTGAGGTCATCGCCCATGGTGTTTTATCAATAACCGTTTGCAACAGAAAAACCCAATTAGTTGGTTAATTATCCTATTATTAATAATACATTTATTAATCTAATTCACATTTCATATTAAGCACACAATATATTTCATTTTCATAATTGAAATACATCAGAGTACAAGATGATATAGCTTCAGCACTCAGCTACCCCATTACACAACTGCATCAGCACCAAGTTTCACATGCAACATCTATAACATTTCGAAATTAGCATCATAGACAGTACATAGACAGATGTATCTCATCTGGAAAATTGCTGAAGCACGAATATTGAGCCTTCATTGATATTGAAGGTCTTTGCAACTTTAGGCTAGTGCCTGTGTATGATTGACCATCCATCCTTCGTCCTCTTCAGGAACACTTCAATATTGAACCGTGTGTGTTGTATGAATACCTTCTTTGCCTCCTGACCATACATGTGGTTTGAGAGGTAATCATCAATGAACTGCTTTGGAAAGGCCTAAAAACAAGGATGTGCATAAATATCTTCTCTATAATGGAAATGTGGTAAAGGAATAAAAAGGCAAGGTATAATAGTTAGTACCATCATGTAGTGAACCGATGTCTTCTGTGGAGACCCCGACTCATAAGTCGTGATCACCGAATGCACGAGTACAGTGATCCCAGAGATCAATGCTCACTGAACACACAGAAGCTGAATAACAAGAGTCTTACATCCATACATACCATATTACACAAATAGGACCATAATGGTCAAGTCTAGAGTATATCGTTGCAGCAGAAATCTTCAATAACAACTTGGACCCATGCCATCTGCCTTAACCCTACAGGCATTCTGACTGGGAAGCGTCTTAGCTCGCATGCTCGTCACCAAGAAATCTTCATCATAACCTGTTCTCTCATGCCTGGCCAATAAAATAACCAGTGGCAAGCCAATGAGTACTTTGAATATACTCGCAAGCAACCCAAGTGTGATGACAGAATAATTATGCAAGGCTCTACTGCTAGATTGGCGGTTTTGCGGAAAGCTAGTTTTTCATATGCAAGTATGATCAACATATATCCTGGACATGCATGTGTCTGCAACAAGTATCAGGAGGTCACAGACATCATTATCGCGAAAGAGTTGTAATCAACTCATGCTCAAGCTCATTGTGACTTCCTCAAGAATCACATCATCAACATCACTGAACCATGTTGTTTCCTCACACACACACACCAGGTTTCGCAAACATTGGACGTAGCCCAAGAGCGGTTACCCAACTGTCCTTGACCGTGGACACGGCTATTCGAATAGTTTTACACTCTGCAGAGGTTGCACACTTTACCCACTAGATCCGGGGAACTTCCGTGACATCCACGTCCCACGGTACCTCAAGTACCCGGGGTAAGCACCCGATCACTATCTTTCCCTAGGCGACACTAATATGGAGTCCACTCGATTGGTAGCAACCCCCGTGCCCCACATTTCACATCTCAAGATTTTTGGAGCCACGCTCCCATATTCATCACATACCATAAGCACGGGGTACCAACGGTGTGTCCGGTACCCTGTAAAGACAGTCATGGCCTCCTATCCAAGCGCGACCCCATCCCAAGAGTGACCTCATGTCACCCCCGTCACTAGTAATGCGGGCACCATGCTAGTATCGGCCTAGGTAATCAATAATGTCCTCTCCCATATAAGGGTAGAGTGGTTGCGCATGTAAGGTTGGAATAACGGTCGCAACTTAAACCAATCCGTTTTCAAAACAACACACACACTTGCCTCGGTACACCACTTCGTCATCAAGTGGTTACCCATCTCACCATCTCCCTCGGGCATAAGTGGCACCCGACAGGGTTTTCGAAAAAGTCCTTTGAAAGTATTCTGCCTCCGTCACCATGCATATACCCGTCCCATTTGCGTAGCCACTACTATAGCAACCTAACTACTCCCACCCACATAACCCTCATAGGAAGGTAGGGTCATGTTTGATGCAAGTTTCAATAGTAAAGTAACAAAGGTAGCAACCAAAGTGGTCTCCACCTCAACATGATTCCGATGCATTGATAATACGGGGCTATGAGACATGCATAAAAAGGTTTCTCGAACATGGTCAAAGGGCTTCTTGCCTTATTCTCCCGAGTCTTCAAACCTTATGATCCATCTCCGAGTACTTCGTTTATTTCGACAACTAACGATGGAAACAATCATAATAAGCAACACAACAAGGGAAAAATAAAAGTGCTCTAAAAATAGGAGTTGGACTTTTCTAGGATACCTCTGGTCATATTAGAAATGACCAAGGTGTTTTCATGGGCATTGGATCAATGGATAGTTTGGATCATTTCAATATGATGGAACCAAGGGGTTTATGGATTTGAAAGAAGTATACATAAATATTTTCTTGAATGATGAGCAAAGGCACCCATCAACAAGTCATGATTTTAGAAGCATCTAGGAGTTGGTTTCACTGGATTTGGAATTCAAATGAATTTCCTAGGATTTTGCAAAGCTGGTAAATATGAAGAAATGGCTCAATATTTGGTGGGGTACAGAAAGTATTAATAAAAATGTTCCAAAACTAAGTTTGGATATGACAAGCATCTAGGAATTTGAACTACTTCATTTGGATCAAATTTGAGCCCTCTGTGATTTTCTAAAGTTCATCACAGAAAATGAAATAATGGCATTTGATAATTATTTGTGAAGGAAATGATTCTGGAAAAATGTGCATGTTTTACCATGTGATAGAGCATGATTTATGGAGTCACTGGAAATTTGAATCACCAAATTTGGAGTTCAAATGAATTATTCATGCATTTTTGAAGCTGACTGGAAATGCAAAAAGAAAATGAAAAAGGAGGGGGGTTATACCTATGCTGTGTTTCGGGCGCAGTATAACGCCGCAGTGCCCTGGGCCGGCCCAGCAGCTCGGCCACACGCAGAGGGCCAGGCGACGTCGAAGGCGCCATCGGGCCAGGCGTTTTCACCGCAGGGACGCGGCTCCCACGGAGGCGCTTCCACTTATGCGCGGGCCCAGCCCCTCGGTCGCCTACAAGCAGGCCCCACCTGGCAGGTTCGCCTTCCTCCTCCCGCTCGAACAGAGGCGAGGTAGGGGAGGCGCGGCCGAGCGCTCGCCGGCATGGCCCCGTCGACTCGGGCCTTCTCCGGCGATGCTCTGCCCACCGGCGTGCTCAGGAGGACATGTCGCACCCATCCACGTACTTCACGCATGCCGGGGAGGGCTGAAGCGGCGTCGGCTTGGATGGCCGCGGAGGCGACCGTCGGTGTGGTTTGGCATAACAAGGAAGAGGCGGGGGAAGGAGGAACTGGAGCTTGGGGTGAGTTGGCGGTGGTGAGGAGAGGGTGCGGGAGTGTTCAGGGGGAAGAAAGAAGGGGCGAGGCCCGCGGATTTAAGCGGCGGCTGGCGGCCCTGCTCCGGCCGTAGAGATGGCTGGAGGGCACGGGGAGGGCATTTGGCCTTTCGGGGAGGTGCACTAGAGGGAGAGGGGGCCATCGGAGCCGCGAGGGGGCTCGGGGGTGACCTATAAATAGGTGGGCGGCGGTCCACCGAAGACTCATGCGCCGACGAGGCCGTTGCTGTCGTTGCAAGCCACGGGGGCACGCGTGGGTGTGTCCAGGGTGCTCGTGGGGCTGGTCTACGCCTAGAGGAAGAGAGAGGAGGAGCGGGGAGGCGCCAGAGTCTTCGCGCGTGTGAGCTTGCTCACTGGAGCTCAGGGTCGGCCTGTGCGCGTGCGAGAGGGGCAGCAGGAGGGAGAAGGAGGAGGGGGCCGACAACGCTGCGTGACACGGACATCGAGGCGGCCTCGGGGGACACGAGGGGGAGGCCCAAGGCTGTCGGATGCTCCTGATTGGAGGTGGCTACAGTGCGCCAGGGCACTGTAGTGTGCTCCAGAGCGTGAACCCTGTATGCCATGGCATGAACAAGGTGTCATTGGCATGTCCCCTCATGTCCAGCAGTGCTAGGGGTTAGTAAACAATTGCCCAGATGGCCTGGGATGCCCTGGAGGCCACTGGAATGAGGAGGCAGGTGAGGGGGAAGGAGACTGCTGCTGTCCAGGGGAGTAAAAATGGGGTTTTCACCCCCCAGTCATTGAGCTGAGGATATGGGAAAGTTACTGGGGGTAGAAGATGATCATGAGAGGCTGTGGTAAGAATTTGAGGTAAAGGGAAATAGTAAAAGGGGTCCAAACAATGGTTTTGGTAATTTGACAGAAGGTGTTTGACATGTTTTGGGAAAGCAAATGACCTCCAATTGGCATGGGACTTAACAAGATGGAATGTCACATACATTTAGGCCCTTCCACCAAATTTGAGCTCATTTGGGCAAAGTCGCCAATGTAACTTTGGTGAACCCTAGAAATCAACAGAAATGGGTTCACCTTGTTTGAGTTAAGCTAATCGTCTCCCCTTGATGCACCACTTGGTGTAGTTTCATCATTTGGGGTTATGATCATGCCCACAAAGTTTGAAGCCCCAGGTAAAAAGTTGACAATGTAAAGTTGTTCAAATTTGAATTTGAACAGAAATAGTTTTGGGGCACTTAGATCAAGTTATGCTTCTCCAAAACTTGTGCCATTTGGCATAGATGCATAATTACACCATTTTAGCATGTGCACCAAGTTTGAGAGCATTTGGACAAGTTTGGCGATGTAAAGTTGCTCAAACTTCAAAATGAATAGAAATGGTTTTGAGGGGATTAGATGATGATTCCTTGATCACCAAGGCATGAGGCTTTGCAAGATCATCAAATATGTCATATATGACATGATATAATTTCCCTGGAATTTTTGGAGAATATTTCCATTGTAAATATTTCAAAAGCTTGAAATATCCACGAAGGGTTTTGGAAGGATTTGTCCAATATTTTGAACATGACCATGTGTTGAAACTCTTATATATGGACAATATATGTCCTATGATTCTCCCTGAATTTTGGCAAATATTTTTGAAGTAATTAAATAATTTTTCCCTATTAAAGACCATTTCTAGCCTTAAGAATAAGCTTTTAAATAAAATATAAAAATAACTTTTAAAATTATAATTTTGTGGTTTCTGGAAGTCCTATACCTAATAGGATTCAAATATACTTTTTGAAAGATTTTTCACACCCTAAATAAGGTACTTGCAGTGCAAACCTCAATTCAGGGGTTTGTGGAAAAACTAATTTAAAAAAATACTATTTGGCCAAAATATTTTTATAAGAAAATTCTATACTGTTCTATACACATGGCATGATCATTGGGAAAAGATTTTGGATCAAGGAGATGAAGTATAAGAGTTGGAGGATTTATTTGATTTTTAGAGCACTAGCAAACAGCAGACAAAAGTCAAATCAAGCAAAGTCAAAAACACTCAAAAGTTTTTGTAAATCCACATTTTAACATGATAATTAGCTTAAGCAATGTGACATGAAAATCAGGGTGTGACAGACCTACCCCCCTTACAAGAATCTCGTCCTCGAGATTCCCAGACTAGGCGTGGAAAGAAATACGGAGTCTTGGATACGGGGTAGTCTTCACTTCTTCTTGCTGGTTCTGCTCCCGGGTGGTGCTCCATGGAATCTTGAAGTACTTGGTGGTGTGGCTTCTCGCTTGCTGCCTTCTTTGATGCAGGTTGCTGAGGGGTCTCTTGAGTAGGTTAGGTTGAGTTAGATGTCAAGGGATCGGTGATCGATGTCCTTGCGGGCACCGGGCTAGTTAGGAAGTAGGAAGTACTTCCAGAGTGGTAACTCGTGGAAGATTTGGTGTACGGTGGGTAACTCAGGTGGTAAGTTAGCTGGGAGCCGTCTACTATTTGTCTTGCAGGGGTCTTGAAGAAGGTCGATAAATCTTGGTATGAGCGTCCCTTGACACGGAAATGCTCGGTCCCTTCGAGAGGGGTGGTTTGCAGATACGCCCAGTCTTCGACGTGGAGGTTTACTTCTTGATGACGGTGGTCGGTGTAGTTCTTCCTTCTTGACAGGGCGGTCTTCAAATGTCTTCTATCCAGCTGTCCGTCTCTTCTTTTGTCTTCGGGCAGACAAGTAGGCCATCAAATAACGATGTTACCCAATTGTCCAATTACCCCATGAGGTCTATGGGGTACGCAAGGTAGGCTAGGGTATTGGTGGTGGTCTCCGTTGAGTATTTGCAAGGTCTTCCTGACTTAGAGCGAAGGCCCGTGGTCAGAATCTGACCAGGTTGTGGCTTGGTGGGGCTTAAGGGTTTCAAGGATTCTAGTGAGTGAGTGAACGTTTACTATCTTATCCTTAAGCACAGTTTCTGAGATGCCATTAGCTCTATCTAGTACTCCGAACGAAAAAGCATCTTCTCGCATAGACCAACTTCAATCACCACTCATGCCATACATATCCTCATGACTCTCAAGAGACGGTCTAACAAAATTATACTTGTCTACGATCCCCAAATCCATATGTATGTCTACCCCTAAAATCCATGGGTAAATCATACATGCTGCTAAGCTTAAATTAAACTCCATAATCCAAGCACTCAATCTATTCTTGCAAGGATCACGATAATGCATCTCTATTCTAAGGAAACACGTCATATGCCACTCCAAGATTTTGTTTCCTTCCTATAGATCATCTCCAATAGCCCGGTAATTTCCATCAATCACCACATAATCCAACAATTCTACAAATCCGATGTCTACGGTGTTCCACAAGATCTCAAGTCCCTGTATACCAAAATACTTGGAAGGACTATGCATTACGATAGTAAGTCCACCAAATTCTCATCATCCGGGTCAAGTAAACTCCAAGATCACGATTATTTTGATCCCTAAATCAACTCCGACAAATAATCCAATCTCCTAGGTTATTGTCCACCTAGAAGCATGGTATCCTGATCAGGATCATCGGTCTAAATCCAATTTACTCCGAACCATGCAGGCATATCAAGCATTTATACCAACCAGAATCACCTACATAAATCCAAATCTCATGCCCAACGGCTACTTCTACATGCTTCCCCAAAGTCATGATCCCACCAATATGAAATCTCACAATCCATCAAGGTCTCAGATAATTCCTCGAAGTCACTGACATAAATCCACCAAGTCATCTGTCTTATATCCACAAATTGGTCTATCTGTGGCATCGTCAGTTCTTGTGCTATATTAGGACGAAAATGTGTTCGTTCACTGCGTCCACTAGCTCCTTTACGAACCCAGGGTTGTGCAAGGTTATAAAGGCTTAACTGGTTCTCTTGCAATACTATAGGTTAGGCACATGGTTAAGGGTTCATGCTGGAGTGTCTCGTGGAGTCTCAAGGGTCTAGGAATGGGTTACTAGTCTGGAGGGTTAATCATAATTCTACGGGGTTGTACTTGGTCATGGAGGTTGTAGCAGAAGTCTTCAATGCCAGTTGGTTGCCGAGGTAGAATCCTTGGTGCATCTTGTCTTGCGGGTCTTCAATTGGGGAGAGATAGAAGAGAGGGAAAAAGTAGCGTAGAGGGGGGGAAATGCCTAAAGGGGGTTCTAAAGTGCAGGTGCAACAAACAGGTACAAAAAGGCCGAAACCAAAGAAACAAGGCAAGGAAGATGATATAGCCATGCACTTGTTACCTGGGGCAAAAGTGCGACTTATATCAAAACACAAACAAATAAAAGCAAGCAACACACAATCATGGTTCTATTCGAACCATCATACGGACTCGACTGCGCATAGGGGGTACACGACTCATCCTACCCTAGGGGTTCTCGGACTCAGTGTCGTGACTTGTGCCTCATGCAGTCTTCTGAGCTTCCTCAGGTGTTGCTATGTCCCTTGTAGTTGCTTGATGAGCGATCCGGGTTGAGCCTGAAGAATCTTCAACAACTTCTCGCCTAATGAGGTGATGTGGTGAAGGTGTCTCCTTGCAGCTGGCGTTGACTTGTCTTCTCTTGTCTCTTTAATCATGATGATCCCTTGTGCCTTCTGGGACGTCGAGGGTACCAGGTAGGCAATCCGTATGCAATAATAATAACAAGGCATAATAGAGGTCTAACATGTCGGTTGCGTTGATGACAACATCGACACCAAGAGCGGGGGACGAAGGGAACCGTTTTCCTGCTCACTATAGTGAGGCGGACCAAATGGCGAGGTTCTCATCCACCGGTGGTTGCCGATACAACAACGGCAGTGACAGGATTACTCTATTAGCGATGTATATCATGATTTTGCATAACCTATACCCTGGTCATCATAGGCCAATGTTGCATCTTCTTGGGGCACTGTCAAGGGTGTCATCATCTTCTGGGTCTTCATGTCCTCATTCCTCGAGGATGGATTTTCTGTTGGTATCGTCTTGTCGTGGTGTCGCCACTCTTGCGTGTAGAAGTGGTGGGTGAGTGTTTGGCAAGGTGCACTCCACGAGGATTACAGAAAACCCAGTGGTCAGGGGCATAGGGGTTCTAGCGACCAACAGTTTTTGAAGGGGGAGAGATTAGGTATGGCCTAGTTTTTCGAAAAACTGAGAAGGGAAGAGAACTATAGATAGTTTTGAAAACTAGTAATAGTTTTGAAAATAGTTTTACCCTAACTAATGACCATGCTAACTAAGGCTTCCTACAGTCAGGATGGCTCTGATACCAGTTCTGTGGGGACCCCGACTCATAAGTCGTGATCACCGAATGCACGTGTACAGTGATCCCAGAGATCAATGCTCACTGAACACACAGAAGCTGAATAACAAGAGTCTTACATCCATACATACCGTATTACACAAATAGGACCATAATGGTCAAGTCTAAAGTATATCGTTGCAGCGGAAATCTTCAATAACAACTTGGACCCATGCCATCTGCCTTAACCCTACAGGCATTCTGACTGGGAAGCGTCCTAACTCGCATGCTCGTCACCAAGAAATCTTCATCATAACCTGTTTTCTCATGCTTGGCCAATAAAATAACCAGTGGCAAGCCAATGAGTACTTTGAATGTACTCGCAAGCAAACCAAGTGTGATGACAGAATAATTATGCAAGGCTCTACTGCTAGATTGGCGGTTTTGCGGAAAGCTAGTTTTTCATATGCAAGTATGATCAACATATATCCTGGACATGCATGTGTCTGCAACAAGTATCAGGAGGTCACATACATCATTATCGCGAAAGAGTTGTAATCAACTCATGCTCAAGCTCATTGTGACTTCCTCAAGAATCACATCATCAACATCACTGAACCATGTTGTTTCCTCACACACACACACACACTAGGTTTCGCAAACATTGGACGTAGCCCAAGAGCGGTTACCCAACTGTCCTTGACCGTGGACACGGCTATTCGAATAGTTTTACACTCTGCAGAGGTGGCACACTTTACCCACTAGATCCGGGGAACTTCCGTGACATCCACGACCCGCGGTACCTCAAGTACCCGGGGTAAGCACCCGATCACTATCTTTCCCTAGGCGACACTAATATGGAGTCCACTTGATTGGTAGCAACCCCCGTGCCCCACATTTCACATCTCAAGATTTTTGGAGCCACGCTCCCATATTTATCACATACCACAAGCACGGGGTACCAACGGTGTGTCCGGTGCCCTGTAAAGACAGTCATGGCCGCCTATCCAAGCGCGACCCCATCCCAAGAGTGACCTCATGTCACCCCCGTCACTAGTAATGCGGGTACCATACTAGTATCGGCCTAGGTAATCAATAATGTCCTTTCCCATATAAGGGTAGAGTAGTTGCGCATGTAAGGTTGGAATAACGGTCGCAACTTAAACCAATCCGTTTCCAAAACAACACACACACTTGCCTCGGTACACCACTTCGTCATCAAGTGGTTACCCATCTCACCATCTCCCTCGGGCATAAGTGGCACCCGACGGGGTTTTCGAAAAAGTCATTTGAAAGTATTCTACCTCCGTCACCATGCATATACCCGTCCCATTTGCGTAGCCACTACTATAGCAACCTAACTACTCCCACCCACATAACCCTCATAGGAAGGTAGGGTCATATTTGATGCAAGTTTCAATAGTAAAGTAACAAAGGTAGCAACCAAAGTGGTCTCCACCTCAACATGATTCCGATGCATTGATAATACGGGGCTATGAGACATGCATAAAAAGGTTTCTCGAAAACCTTCTGGTCCATCTCAGAGTACTTCGTTTATTTCGACAACTAACGATGGAAACAATTATAATAAGCAACACAACAAGGCAAAAATAAAAGTGCTCTAAAAAGGAGTTGGACTTTTCTAGGATACCTCTGGTCATATTAGAAATGACCAAGGTGTTTTCATAGGCATTGGATCAATGGATAGTTTGGATCATTTCAATATGATGGAACCAAGGGGTTTATGGATTTGAAAGAAGTATACAGAAATATTTTCTTGAATGATGAGCAAAGGCACCCATCAACAAGTCATGATTTTAGAAGCATCTAGGAGTTGGTTTCACTGGATTTGGAATTCAAATGAATTTCCTAGGATTTTGCAAAGCTGATAAATATGAAGAAATGGCTCAATATTTGGTGGGGTACATAAAGTATTAATAAAAATGTTCCAAAACTAAGTTTGGATATGACAAGCATCTAGGAATTGGAACTACTGCATTTGGATCAAATTTGAGCCCTCTGTGATTTTCTAAAGTTCATCGCAGAAAATGAAATAATGGCATTTGATAATTATTTGTGAAGGAAATGATTCTAGAAAAATGTGCATGTTGCACCATGTGATAGAGCATGATTTATGGAGTCACTGGAAATTTGAATCACCAAATTTGGAGTTCAAATGAATTATTCATGGATTTTTGAAGCTGACTGGAAATACAAAAAGAAAATGAAAAAGGAGGGGGGGTTATACCTATACTGCATTTCGGGCGCAGTATAACGCCGCAGTGCCCTGGGCCGGCCCAGCAGCTCGGCCACACGCAGAGGGCCAGGCGACGTCGAAGGCGCCATCGGGCCAGGCGTTTTCACCGCAGGGACACGGCTCCCACGGAGGCGCTTCCACTTATGCGCGGGTCCAGCCCCTCGGTCGCCTACAAGCAGGCCCAACCTGGCAGGTTCGCCTTCCTCCTCCCGCTCGAACAGAGGCGAGGCAGGGGAGGCGCGGCCGAGCGCTCGCCGGCGTGGCCCCGTCGACTCGGGCCTTCTCCGGCGACGCTCCGCCCGCCGGCGTGCTCAGGAGGACATGCCGCACCCATCCACGTACTTCACGCACGCCGGGGAGGGCTGAAGCAGCGTCGGCTTGGATGGCCGCGGAGGCGGCCGTTGGTGTGGTTTGGCACAGCGAGGAAGAGGCGGGGGAAGGAGGAACTGGAGCTTGGGGTGAGTTGGCGGTGGTGAGGAGAGGGTGCGGGAGTGTTCAGGGGGAAGAAAGAAGGGGCGAGGCCCACGGATTTAAGCGGCCACCGGCGGCCCTGCTCCGGCCGTAGAGATGGCTAGAGGGCACGAGGAGGGCATTTGGCCTGTCGGGGAGGTGCTCTAGAGGGAGAGGGGGCCATCGGAGCCGCGAGGGGGCTCGGGGGTGACCTATAAATAGGTGGGCGGCGGTCCACCGAAGACTCATGCGCCGGCGAGGCCGTTGCTGTCGTTGCAAGCCACGGGGGCACGCGTGGGTGTGTCCAGGGTGCTCGTGGTGCTAGTCTACGCCTAGAGGAAGAGAGAGGAGGAGCGGGGAGGTGCCAGAGTCTTCGCGCGTGTGAGCTTGCTCACTGGAGCTCAGGGTCGGCCGGTGCGCGTGCGAGAGGGGCGGCAGGAGGGAGAAGGAGGAGGGGGCCGACAACGCTGCGTGACACGGACGTCGAGGCGGCCTCGGGGGACACGAGGGGGAGGCCCAAGGCTGTCGGATGCTCCTGATTGGAGGTGGCTACAGTGTGCCAGGGCACTGTAGCGTGCTCCAGAGCGCGAATCCTGCATGCCATGGCATGAACAAGGTGTCATTGGCGTGTCCCCTCATGTCCAGCAGTGCTAGGGGTTAGTAAACAATTGCCCAGATGGCTTGGGATGCCCTGGAGGCCACTGGAATGAGAGGGAGGTGAGGGGGAAGGAGACTGCTGCTGTCCAGGGGAGTAAAAATGGGGTTTTCACCCCCCAATCATTGAGCTGAGGATATGGGAAAGTTACTGGGGGTAGAAGATGATCAAGAGAGGCTGTGGTAAGAATTTGAGGTAAAGGGAAATAGTAAAAGGGGTCCAAACAATGGTTTTGGTAATTTGACAGAAGGTGTTTGATCATGTTTTGGGAAAGCAAATGACCTCCAATTGGCATGGGACTTAACAGGATGGAATGTCACATACATTTAGGCCCTTCCACCAAATTTGAGCTCATTTGGGAAAAGTTGCCAATGTAACTTTGGTGAACCCTAGAAATCAACAGAAATGGTTTCACCTTGTTTGAGTTAATCTAATCGTCTCCCCTTGATGCACCACTTGGTGTAGTTTCATCATTTGGGGTTATGATCATGCCCACAAAGTTTGAAGCCCCAGGTAAAAAGTTGACAATGTAGAGTTGTTCAAATTTGAATTTGAACAGAAATGGTTTTGGGGCACTTAGATCAAGTTATGCTTCTCCAAAACTTGTGTCATTTGTCATAGATGCATAATTACATCATTTTAGCATGTGCACCAAGTTTGAGAGCATTTGGACAAGTTTGGCAATGTAAAGTTGCTCAAACTTCAAAATGAACAGAAATGGTTTTGAGGGGATTAGATGATGATTCCTTGATCTCCAAGGCATGAGGCTTTGCAAGATCATCAAATATGTCATATATGACATGATAGAATTTCCCTGGAATTTTTGGAGAATATTTCCTTTGTAAATATTTCAAAAGCTTGAAATATCCACGAAGGGTTTTGGAAGGATTTGTCCAATATTTTGAACATGACCATGTGTTGAAACTCTTATATATGGACAATATATATCCTATCAGTCTCCCTGAAGTTTGGCAAATATTTTTGAACTGATTAAATAATTTTTCTCTATTAAAGACCATTTCCGGCCTTAAGAAAAAGCTTTTAAATAAAATATAAAAATTACTTTTAAAATTATAATTTTGTGGTTTCTGGGAGTCCTATACCTAGTAGGATTCAAATATACTTTTTGAAAGATTTTTCACACCCTAAATAAGGTACTTGCAGTGCAAACCTCAATTCAAGGGTTTTTGGAAAAACTAATTTTAAAAAATACTATTTGGCCAAAATATTTTTATAAGAAAATTCTATACTGTTCTATACACATGGCATGATCATTGGGAAAAGATTTTGGATCAAGGAGATGAAGTATAAGAGTTGGAGGATTTATTTGATTTTTAGAGGACTAGCAAACAGCAGACAAAAGTCAAATGAAGCAAAGTCAAAAACACTCAAAAGTTTTTGTAAATCCACATTTTAACATGATAATTAGCTTAAGCAATGTGACATGAAAATCAGGGTGTGACAGACCTACCCCCCTTACAAGAATCTCGTCCCCGAGATTCCCAGACTAGGCGTGGAAAGAAATACGGAGTCTTGGATATGGGGTAGTCTTCACTTCTTCTTGATGGTTCTGCTCCCGGGTGGTGCTCCATGGAATCTTGAAGTACTTGGTGGTGTGGCTTCTCGCTTGCTGCCTTCTTTGATGCAGGTTGCTGAGGGGTCTCTTGAGTAGGTTAGGTTGAGTCAGATGTCAAGAGATCGGTGATCGATGTCCTTGCGGGCACCGGGCTAGTTAGGAAGTAGGAAGTACTTCCAGAGTGGTGACTCGTGGAAGATTTGGTGTACGGTGGGTAACTCAGGTGGTAAGTTAGTTGGGAGCCGTCTACTATTTGTCTTGCAGGGGTCTTGAAGAAGGTCGATAAATATTGGTATGAGCGTCTGTTGACATGGAAATGCTCGGTCCCTTCGAGAGGGGTGGTTTGCAGATACGCCCAGTCTTCGACGTGGAAGTTTACTTCTTGATGACGGTGGTCGGTGTAGTTCTTCCTTCTTGACAGGGCGGTCTTCAAATGTCTTATATCCAGATGTCCGTCTCTTCTTTTGTCTTCGGGCAGACAAGTAGGCCATCAAATAACGATGTTACCTAACTTGTCCAATTACTCCATGAGGTCTATGGGGTACGCAAGGTAGGCTGGGGTATTGGTGGTGGTCTCCGTTGAGTATTTGCAAGGTCTTCCTGACTTAGAGCGAAGGCCCGTGGTCAGAATCTAACCAGGTTGTGGCTTGGTGGGGCTTAAGGGTTTCAAGGATTCTAGTGAGTGAGTGAACGTTTACTATCTTATCCTTAAGCACAGTTTCTGAGATGCCATTAGCTCTATCTAGTACTCCGAACGAAAAAGCATCTTCTCGCATAGACCAACTTCAATCACCACTCATGCCATACATATCCTCATGACTCTCAAGAGACGGTCTAACAAAATTATACTTGTCTACGATCCCCAAATCCATATGTATGTCTACCCCTAAAATCCATGGGTAAATCATACATGCTGCTAAGCTTAAATTAAACTCCATAATCCAAGCACTCAATCTATTCTTGCAAGGCTCACGATAATGCATCTCTATTCTAAGGAAACACGTCATATGCCACTCCAAGATTTTGTTTCCTTCCTATAGGTCATCTCCAATAGCCCGGTAATTTCCATCAATCACCACATAATCCAACAATTCTACAAATCCGATGTCTACGGTGTTCCACAAGATCTCAAGTCCCTGTATACCCAAATACTTGGAAGGACTATGCATTACGATAGTAAGTCCACCAAATTCTCATCATCCGGGTCAAGTAAACTCCAAGATCACGATTATATTGATCCCTAAATCAACTCCAACAAATAATCCAATCTCCTAGGTTATTGTCCACCGAGAAGCATGGTATCCTGATCCGGATCATCGGTCTAAATCCAATTTACTCCGAACCATGCAGGCATATCAAGCATTTATACCAACCAGAATCACCTACATAAATCCAAATCTCATGCCCAACGGGTACTTCTACATGCTTCCCCAAAGTCATGATCCCACCAATATGAAATCTCACAATCCATCAAGGTCTCAGATAATTCCTCGAAGTCACTGACATAAAGCCACCAAGTCATCTGTCTTATATCCACAAATTGGTCTATCTGTGGCATCGTCAGTTCTTGTGCTATATTAGGACGAAAATGTGTTCGTTCACTGCGTCCACTAGCTCCTTTACGAACCCAGGTTTGTGCAAGGTTATAAAGGCTTAACTAGTTCTCTTGCAATACTATAGGTTAGGCACATGGTTAACGGTTCATGCTGGAGTGTCTCGTGGAGTCTCAAGGGTCTAGGAATGGGTTACTAGTCTGGAGGGTTAATCATAATTCTACGGGGTTGTACTTGGTCATGGAGGTTGTAGCAGAAGTCTACAGTATCAGTTGGTTGCCGAGGTAGAATCCTTGGTGCATCTTGTCTTGCGGGTCTTCAATTGGGGAGAGAGAGAAGAGAGGGAAAAAGTAGCGTAGAGGGGGGGAAATGCCTAAAGGGGGTTCTAAAGTGCAGGTGCAACAAACAGGTGCAAAAAGGCCGAAACCAAAGAAACAAGGCAAGGAAGATGATATAGCCATGCACTTGTTGCCTGGGGCAAAAGTGCGACTTATATCAAAACACAAACAAATAAAAGCAAGCAACACACAATCATGGTTCTATTCGAACCATCATACGGACTCGACTGCGCATAGGGGGTACACGACTCATCCTACCCAAGGGGTTCTCAGACTCAGTGTCGTGACTTGTGCCTCGTGCAGTCTTCTGAGCTTCCTCGGGTGTTGCTATGTCCCTTGTAGTTGCTTGATGAACGATCCGGGTTGAGCCTGAAGAATCTTCAACAACTTCTCGCCTGATGAGGTGATGTGGTGAAGGTGTCTCCTTGCAGCTGGCGTTGACTTGTCTTCTCTTGTCTCTTTAATCATGATGATCCCTTGTGCCTTTTGGGACGTCGAGGGTACCAGGTAGGCAATCCGTATGCAATAAAAATAACAAGGCATAATAGAGGTCTAACATGTCGGTTGCGTTGATGACAACATCGACACCAAGAGCGGGGGACGAAGGGAACCGTTTTCCTGCTCACTATAGTGAGGCGGACCAAATGGCGAGGTTCTCATCCAGCGGTGGTTGCCGATACAACAACGGTAGTGACAGGATTACTCTATTAGCGATGTATATCATGCTTTTGCATAACCTATACCCTGGTCATCATAGGCCAATGTTGCATCTTCTTGGGGCACTGTCAAGGGTGTCATCATCTTCTGGGTCTTCATGTCCTCATTCCTCGAGGATGGATTTTCTGTTGGTATCGTCGTGTCGTGGTGTCGCCACTCTTGCATGCAGAAGTGGTGGGTGAGTGTTTGGCAAGGTGCACTCCACGAGGATTACAGAAAATCCAGTGGTCAGGGGCATAGGGGTTCTAGCGACCAACAGTTTTTGAAGGGGGAAGAGATTAGGTATGGCCTAGTTTTTCGAAAAACTAAGAAGGGAAGAGAAGTATAGATAGTTTTGAAAACTAGTAATAGTTTTGAAAATAGTTTTACCCTAACTAACGACCATGCTAACTAAGGCTTCCTACAGTCCGGATGGCTCTGATACCAGCTCTGTGGGGACCCCGACTCATAAGTCGTGATCACCGAATGCACGTGTACAGTGATCCCAGAGATCAATGCTCACTGAACACACAGAAGCTGAATAACAAGAGTCTTACATCCATACATACCGTATTACACAAATAGGACCATAATGGTCAAGTCTAGAGTATATCGTTGCAGCGGAAATCTTCAATAACAAGTTGGACCCATGCCATCTGCCTTAACCCTACAGGCATTCTGACTGGGAAGCGTACTTGCTCAAATGCTCGTCACCAAGAAATCTTCCTCATAACATGTTCTCTCATGCCTGGCCAATAAAATAACCAGTGGCAAGCCAATGAGTACTTTGAATGTACTGGCAAGCAACCCAAGTGTGATGACAGAATAATTATGCAAGGCTCTAATGCTAGATTGGCGGTTTTGCGGAAAGCTAGTTTTTCATATGCAAGTATGATCAACATATATCCTGGACATGCATGTGTCTGCAACAAGTATCAGGAGGTCACAGACATCATTATCGCGAAAGAGTTGTAATCAACTCATGCTCAAGCTCATTGTGACTTCCTCAAGAATCACATCATCAACATCACTGAACCATGTTGTTTCCTCACACACACACACACACACACACCAGGTTTCGCAAACATTGGACATAGCCCAAGAGCAGTTACCCAACTGTCCTTGACCGTGGACACGGCTATTCGAATAGTTTTACACTCTGCAGAGGTTGCACACTTTACCCACTAGATCCGGGGAACTTCCGTGACATCCACGACCCGCGGTACCTCAAGTACCCGGGGTAAGCACCCGATCACTATCTTTCCCTAGGCGACACTAATATGGAGTCCACTCGATTGGTAGCAACCCCCGTGCCCCACATTTCACATCTCAAGATTTTTGGAGCCATGCTCCCATATTCATCACATACCACAAGCACGGGGTACCAACGGTGTGTCCGGTGCCCTGTAAAGACAGTCATGGCCGCCTATCCAAGCGCGACCCCGTCCCAAGAGTGACCTCATGTCACCCCCGTCACTAGTAATGCGGGCACCATGCTAGTATCGGCCTAGGTAATCAATAATGCCCTTTCCCATATAAGGGTAGAGTGGTTGCGCATGTAAGGTTGGAATAACGGTCGCAACTTAAACCAATCCGTTTTCAAAACAACACACACACTTGCCTCGGTACACCACTTCGTCATCAAGTGGTTACCCATCTCACCATCTCCCTCGGGCATAAGTGGCACCCAACGGGGTTTTCAAAAAAGTCATTTGAAAGTATTCTGCCTGCGTCACCATGCATATACCCATCCCATTTGCGTAGCCACTACTATAGCAATCTAACTACTCCCACCCACATAACCCTCATAGGAAGGTAGGGTCATATTTGATGCAAGTTTCAATAGTAAAGTAACAAAGGTAGCAACCAAAGTGGTCTCCACCTCAACATGATTCCGATGCATTGATAATACGGGGCTATGAGACATGCATAAAAAGGTTTCTCGAACATGGTCAAAGGGCTGCTTGCCTTATTCTCCCGAGTCTTCAAACCTTCTGGTCCATCTCTGAGTACTTCGTTTATTTCGACAACTAACGATGGAAATAATCATAATAAGCAACACAACAAGGCAAAAATAAAAGTGCTCTAAAAAGGAGTTGGACTTTTCTAGGATACCTCTGGTCATATTAGAAATGACCAAGGTGTTTTCATAGGCATTGGATCAATGGATAGTTTGGATCATTTCAATATGATGGAACCAAGGGGTTTATGGATTTGAAAGAAGTATACAGAAATATTTTCTTGAATGATGAGCAAAGGCACCCATCAACAAGTCATGATTTTAGAAGCATCTAGGAGTTGGTTTCACTGGATTTGGAATTCAAATGAATTTCCTAGGATTTTGCAAAGCTGATAAATATGAAGAAATGGCTCAATATTTGGTGGGGTACAGAAAGTATTAATAAAAATGTTCCAAAACTAAGTTTGGATATGACAAGCATCTAGGAATTGGAACTACTGCATTTGGATCAAATTTGAGCCCTCTGTGATTTTCTAAAGTTCATCACAGAAAATGAAATAATGGCATTTGATAATTATTTGTGAACGAGATGATTCTGGAAAAATGTGCATGTTGCACCATGTGATAGAGCATGATTTATGGAGTCACTGGAAATTTGAATCACCAAATTTGGAGTTCAAATGAATTATTCATGGATTTTTGAAGCTGACTGGAAATGCAAAATAAAAATGAAAAAGGAGGGGGGGTATACCTATACTGCGTTTCGGGCACAGTATAACGCCGCAGTGCCCTGGGCTGGCCCAGCAGCTCGGCCACACGCAGAGGGCCAGGCGACGTCGAAGGCGCCATCGGGCCAGGCGTTTTCACTGCAGGGACGCGGCTCCCACGGAGGCGCTTCCACTTATGCGCGGGCCCAGCCCCTCGGTCGCCTACAAGCAGGCCCCACCTGGCAGGTTCGCCTTCCTCCTCCTGCTCGAACAGAGGCGAGGCAGGGGAGGCGCGGTCGAGCGCTCGCCGGCGTGGCCCCGCTGACTCGGGCCTTCTCCGGCGACGCTCCGCCCACCGGCGTGCTCAGGAGGACATGCCGCACCCATCCACGTACTTCACGCACGCCGGGGAGGGCTGAAGCGGCGTCGGCTTGGATGGCCGTGGAGGCGACCGTCGGTGTGGTTTGGCACAGCGAGGAAGAGGCGGGGGAAGGAGGAACTGGAGCTTGGGGTGAGTTGGCGGTGGTGAGGAGAGGGTGCGGGAGTGTTCAGGGGGAAGAAAGAAGGGGCGAGGCCCACGGATTTTAGTGGCGGCCGGCGGCCCTGCTCCGGCCGTAGAGATGGCTGGAGGGCACGGGGAGGGCATTTGGCCTGTCGGGGAGGTGCACTAGAGGGAGAGGGGGCCATCGGAGCCGCGAGGGGGCTCGGGGGTGACCTATAAATAGGTGGGCGGCGGTCCACCGAAAACTCATGCGCCGGCGAGGCCGTTGCTGTCGTTGCAAGCCACGGGGGCACGCGTGGGTGTGTCCAGGGTGCTCGTGGGGCTGGTCTACGCCTAGAGGAAGAGAGAGGAGGAGCGGGGAGGCGCCAGAGTCTTCGCGCGTGTGAGCTTGCTCACTGGAGCTCAGGGTCGGCCGGTGCGCGTGCGAGAGGGGCAGCAGGAGGGAGAAGGAGGAGGGGGCCGACAACGCTGCGTGACACGGACGTCGAGGTGGCCTCGGGGGACACAAGGGGGAGGCCCAAGGCTGTCGGATGCTCCTGATTGGAGGTGGCTACAGTGCGCCAGGGCACTGTAGCGTGCTCCAGAGCGCGAACCCTGCATGCCATGGCATGAACAAGGTGTCATTGGCGTGTCCCCTCATGTGCAGCAGTGCTAGGGGTTAGTAAACAATTGCCCAGATGCCCTGGGATGCCCTGGAGGCCACTGGAATGAGGAGGGAGCTGAGGGGGAAGGAGACTGCTGCTGTTCAGGGAAGTAAAAATGGGGTTTTCACCCCCCAATCATTGAGTTGAGGATATGGGAAAGTTACTGGGGGTAGAAGATGATCAGGAGAGGCTGTGGTAAGAATTTGAGGTAAAGGGAAATAGTAGAAGGGGTCCAAACAATGGTTTTCGTAATTTGACAGAAGGTGTTTGATCATGTTTTGGGAAAGCAAATGACCTCCAATTGGCATGGGACTTAACAGGATGGAATGTCACATACATATAGGCCCTTCCACCAAATTTGAGCTCATTTGGGCAAAGTTGCAATGTAACTTGGGTGAACCCTAGAAATCAACAGAAATGGTTTCACCTTGTTTGAGTTAAGCTAATCGTCTCCCCTTGATGCACCACTTGGTGTAGTTTCATCATTTGGGGTTATGATCATGCCCACAAAGTTTGAAGCCCCAGGTAAAAAGTTGACAATGTAGAGTTGTTCAAATTTGAATTTGAACATAAATGGTTTTGGGGCACTTAGATCAAGTTATGCTTCTCCAAAACTTGTGCCATTTGGCATAGATGCATAATTACATCATTTTAGCATGTGCACCAAGTTTGAGAGCATTTGGACAAGTTTGGCGATGTAAAGTTGCTCAAACTTCAAAATGAACAGAAATGGTTTTGAGGGGATTAGATGATGATTCCTTGATCTCCAAGGCATGAGGCTTTGCAAGATCATCAAATATGTCATATACGACATGATAGAATTTCCCTGGAATTTTTGGAGAATATTTCCTTTGTAAATATTTCAAAAGCTTGAAATATCCAGGAAGGGTTTTGGAAGGATTTGTCCAATATTTTGAACATGACCATGTGTTGAAACTCTTATATATGGACAATATATGTCCTATGAGTCTCCCTGAATTTTGGCAAATATTTTTGAAGTAATTAAATAATTTTTCCCTATTAAAGACCATTTCTGGCCTTAAGAAAAAGATTTTAAATAAAATACAAAAATAACTTTTAAAATTATAATTTTGTGGTTTCTGGGAGTCCTATACCTAATAGGATTCAAATATACTTTTTGAAAGATTTTTCACACCCTAAATAAGGTACTTGCAGTGCAAACCTCAATTCAGGGGTTTTTGGAAAAACTAATTTAAAAAAATACTATTTGGCCAAAATATTTTTATAAGAAAATTCTATATTGTTCTATACACATGGCATGATCATTGGGAAAATATTTTGGATCAAGGAGATGAAGTATAAGAGTTGGAGGATTTATTTGATTTTTAGAGCACTAGCAAACAGCAGACAAAAGTCAAATCAAGCAAAGTCAAAAACACTCAAAAGTTTTTGTAAATCCACATTTTAACATGATAATTAGCTTAAGCAATGTGACATGAAAATCAGGGTGTGACATCTTCTTCATTGTGTAGACAAAGTTCTTGTTGTTTTTTGTCGCTAATTTCTTTATCCTAACAATCTTTCTTAGTTTCTTGACTTGACTGATATTCATGGACAACTCATTTCCCCATATGTAAAAAGGGTCGAATAGTGGGTCAAAACCTCTGACAGCAGGACCTATATGTGCAAGACCAAATTGTTAAAAACCTAAATATTAGAATGGTTCCGGCAATTGCACAATAATGTGATATTAGACAAAGGACCATGCATGTGCAAAGCTCGATTGTAAACCTCAATGCTTCCCATTGTTTCCCTACAACACATATAAGGTAGTTAGTGATCAGGTTAAGTGAGGGTTCACATGCTATTAGTAAAATATGCTGATGAAAAATAAGCACATTGGAGATTCATCATATTAATTCAAGGCACATGGAAAACCCATTTATCCAAACCAAGCATGATTAAGAATTAGGAAATATAGCAATTGTATATGTTTCTCATGTATTAAGTGTAGCCAAATTTGATTATTCCTCACATGCACAACGATACAAAATTCTACCCACGACAATTGGACATCGCATTGAAGAATTGAACCAAGCAGTTAACTAAACATCACAACAAATGAACCAAACATTAACTGAGCACCACATTGCACAATATAACATACTCCCAATAGAAGATCAGACAGTTAACCAAACCAAGCATGCTTAACAACTTGGAAATATAGCAATTGTATTTGTTTCTCATGTATTTAGTACAACCAAATTTGATTTATTTCTAACATGGTATACAATAACAGAATGCACCCACGATAATTGAACATCACATTGTAGAATCGAACCAAACAGTTAACTAAACACCACAACAAATGAACCAAACGTTAACTGAGCACCAGATTGCACAATGTATAACATACTAGAAGATCATATAGTTAACCAAACCAAGCATGCTTGAGAACATGGAAATATAGCAATTGTATTTGTTCCTCATGTATTTCATAAAGAAAAGATCAATTTATTTCTCACATGGAAGACAATACAAAATTGCACCCTGAAGAATTGAACATCACATTTGCAGAATTGAACCAAACAGTTAACTGAACACAGCAACTAATTAACCAAACAGTTAATAAGTGAGCACCAGATTGCATGACATATAGAACATATACACTAGAGAAACAGATTGCATGGTAAAAGTAGATAGCACAATTAACTAGAATTTGTTAAGGAAAGGCAGTAGCTACCAAATTGAACATGGGTCCTTATAGTGAGCTAATAAGACAAGCTACTCCTCGTTGTCGGAGATATCAATGACGATTGGCTCCTTAGAAATGAAAGAGGGCGAGCCCCCCCCGCATCGTGGGTGCCCCCGTCATAGTGGTGAGTTGCCTGAGCCGCTCCGGGCACCAAGCTGCTGGCTCTCGAGTTGAGGTAAGCACGTGCACGCTAAGAAAACACCTCGTAGTCTTCGTCGAAGGCACCGAGGGTAGCCTCGAGAAAACGCCATGAACTATCGTTTAAAGCAGCCAACCGTGTCACGGCGTCGGCACGCGAAGCATCGATAGTGGGTCTCGACGACGAGATGCTCCTCCAAGATCTGGGGGTCGGCACGAATGGCAGCTGTCGCGACCTCATCCGCGCGTGCGGCCGTGATTTGCTTCTCCGCTGCCAAATGCTCCTTGAGCTCCTGGCTATACTACGTGCACCATGGCTTAGGGTGGCGCTTAATTGGTGGAGGGGACGGTGATTTGGGTGGAAGGTGTCACGCCGGCGGTTGGGGCATGTGGGATGTGGAAGGAAGAGGAGGATGGGGTCGGGTGTGGATTACCTGCCTGGATAGACGAGGCCGAGCAACGTGAAGGAGGGTCACCGGCGCCGGAGGCGGCACTACAAGCAAGGAGTGAAGGTTTCAACTTGGAAAGGAAGGCGGAAACATGGGAAATGTGGCTTTTGGTAAGGGGGAGGGGCGTGGAGGTAGACATTTCCGCGAAAGCCGAAAATTTTGAATCGGTTCACCGAAAAAACTGGCGCCTAAAGTGTCATCAGACACGGTCCCTTATTCAGCATTGTGTATGATATGTGAACATCACAAATGATTCAAATAGCTTAACCCGTGTGTGATGAGTGTGAACGTCAAAAATTTTGGGTCGAATTTCCCTGGTTACATTGGTCATCCACGTCATTGCATAATTTGCGTACACAAATGAGACTACAGCACACCCACACTTCTTAATTGAGCAATTTCAGAAATTAAACAGAGCTAACTGACCTAAACACTACTCAAACAAATTAAAGAATGGTGCTCTTAATTAAACAAAAAAGAGTACTACTACGGCTGGTGCTCGTCGATCTCCGCCGCCTCCTCCGTGGTTTCAATGGTCATCCACATCATTGCATAATTTGCGTGCACAAAGGACACTACATCACACCCACACTTCTTAATTGAGCTATTTCAGTAATTAAACAGAGCTAGCTGACATAAGCATTACTCTAACAAATTAAAAATCGGTGCTCTTAATTAAACAAAACAAAGAGTACTACTATGGCTGGTGCTCGTCGATCTCCGCCGCCTCCTCCATGTCCAGCTCGCGCCCGACGATCTCCCGGGGAAGGGGCTCCATGGCATCTATCGCACCATACTAGGCAAGCATCTCGCCATCCGCATCCGCCATATATTTGGAATAGGCCGCCACGAGGTTGGCGTGGGCGGCCGCGATCTGGGCTTGGGCGGGATCCGTCCTGGCAAGGTATGCCGCGCAGGTACGGAAGGCTACTTGAACGCTCTCGGCGATTGCCAAGTCTTTGGTCGTGGGTTGCCGACCGTTGTTGTAGAAGCTTCATTCAGTTTGTGTGGTGACCGCCATGATCTGGTCGTGGGTGGCCTCGACATGGTCGTGGGCGGCCTCCAATAGGGCTAAGGCCGCCGCTACGGAAAGGATAGCTGCTGTGTTGGAAATATGCCCTAGAGGCAATAATAAAATGGTTATTATTATTATATTTCCTTGTTCATGATAATTGTCTATTATTCATGCTCGAATTGTATTATCCGGAAACAGTGATACATGTGTGATATACATAGACCACAACGTGTCCCTGGTAAAGCCTCTAGTTACTAGCTCGTTGATCAACAGATGGTCACGGTTTCCCGACCATGCACATTGGATGTTATTGATAACGGGATCACATCATTAGGAGAATGATGTGATGGACAAGACCCAATCCTAAGCCTAGCACAAGATCATGTAGTTCATAATGCTTAAGCTTTTCCAATGTCAAGTATCTTTTCCTTAGACCATGAGGTTGTGCAACTCCCAGATACCGTAGGAATACTTTGGGTGTGCCAAACGTCACAACGTAACTGGGTGGCTATAAAGGTACGCAACGGGTATCTCCGAAAGTATCTGTTGGGTTGGCACGAACCGAGACTGGGATTTGTCACTCCGTATGACGGAGAGGTATCTCTGGGCCCACTCGGTAAGACATCATCATAATGAGCTCAATGTGACTAAGGAGTTAGTCATGGGATGATGTATTACGGAACGAGTAAAGAGACTTGCCATGACGAGATTGAACAAGGTATCGGTATACCGACGATCGAATCTCGGGCAAGTACTATACCGATAGACAAAGGGAATTGCATACGGGATTAAGTGAATCCTTGACATCGTGGTTCATCTGATGAGAACATCGAGGAACACGTAGGAACCAACATGGGTATCCAGATCCTGCTGTTGTTTATTGACCGGAGAGTCGTCTCGGTCATGTCTACGTGTCTCCCGAACCCGTAGGGTCTACACACTTAAGGTTCGGTGACGCTAGGGTTGTAGAGATATATGCACACGGTAACCCAAATGTTGTTCGGAGTCCCGGATGAGATCACAGACGTCACGAGGAGTTCCGGAATGGTCCGGAGGTAAAGAATTATATATAGGAAGTCCAGTTTCGGCCATCAGGAGAATTCCCGGGGTCACCGGTAATGTACCGGGACAACTGGAAGGGTCCCGGAGGTCCATCGGGTGGGGCCACCCATCCCGGAGGGCCCCATGGGCCGTAGGGGGAGGGCAACCAGCCCATAGTGGACTGGCGCACCCCCTTGGGCCTCCCCCTGCGCCTAGGGTTGGGAACCCTAGGGGTGGGGGCGCCCCCCCCCCTTGCCTTGGTGGGCAAGCCTCCCCC
>LR738709.1:301275895-301293411 GCA_902687465.1 Secale cereale
CCCTCCCCTCCCCCCTCCCCCCCGTTACACATGCCCCTCCTCCCGCAGGTGCTTGGCGAAGCCCTGCAGAATGTCTGTTGCACCCACCACCACGCCGTCGTGCTGCTGGATCTCCATCAACGTCTCCCCCCCCCTTGCTGGATCAAGAAGGAGGAGACGTCGCTGCACCATACGTGTGTTGAACGCGGAGGTGCCGTCCGTTCGGCGCTGGGATCATCGGTGATTTGGATCACGACAAGTACGACTCCATCATCCACGTTCTCTTGAACGCTTCCACTCGCGATCTACAAAGGGTATGTAGATGCACTCCTTTCACCTCGTTGCTAGATGACTCCTTAGATTGATCTTGGTGAAGTGTAGGAAATTTTTTGAATTCTGCTACGTTCCCCAACAGTGGCATCTGAGCTAGGTCTTTGCGTAGCATCTTGCACGAGTAGAACACAAAGCAGTTGTGGGCGTAGATTTGTTCAATTCTCTTGCACCTACTAGTCCAATCTTGATTCGGCGGCATCGTGGGATGAAGCGGCCCGAACCGACCTTACACGTACGCTTATGTGAGACTGGCTGCACCGGCTGACATGCACTAGTTGCATAAGGTGGCTGGCGGGTGTCTGTCTCTCCCACTTTAGTCGGATCGGATTCGACGAAAAGGGTCCTTATGAAGGGTAAATAGAAATTGACATATCACGTTGTGGTTTTGGCGTAGGTAAGAAACGTTCTTGCTAGAAACCTATAGCAGCCACGTAAAAACTTGTAACAACAATTAGAGGACGTCTAACTTGTTCTTGCAGCATGTGCTATGTGATGTGATATGGTCAAAAGATGTGATGAATGATATATGTGATGTATGAGATTGATCATGTTCTTGTAATAGGAATCACGACTTGCATGTCGATGAGTATGACAACCGGCAGGAGCCATAGGAGTTGTCTTATTTTTTGTATGACCTGCGTGTCACTGAATAACGCCATATAATTACTTTACTTTATTGCTAAACGTTAGCCATAGTAGTAGAAGTAATATTTGGCGAGACGACTTCATGAAGACACGATGATGGAGATCATGGTGTCATGCCGGTGACAAAGATGATCATGGAGCCCCGGAGATGAAGATCAAAGGAGCAAAATGATATTGGCCATATCATGTCACTTTATTTGATTGCATGTGATGTTTATCATGTTTATGCATCTTATTTGCTTAGAACGACGGTAGTAAATAAGATGATCTCTCACTAAAATTTCAAGAATTGTGTTCCCCCTAACTGTGCACCGTTGCTAAGGATCGTTGTTCCGAAGCACCACGTGATGATCGGGTGTGATAGGCTCTAACGTTCGCATACAACGGGTGTATGCCAGATTTACACACGCAATACACTTAGGGTTCACCTGACGAGCCTAGCATGTACAGACATGGCCTCGGAGCACGGAAGATCGAAAGGTCGAACATGAGTTGTATAGAAGATACGATCAACATGAAGCTGTTCACCGTTGATGACTAGTCCGTCTCACGTGATGATCGGGCACATGCTAGTCGATTCGGATCATGTTTCACTTAGATGACTAGAGAGATGTCTATCTGAGTGGGAGTTCATTAAATTTGATTAGATGAACTTAATTGTCATGAACTTAGTCTAAATTCCTTATAATATGTCTTGTAGATCAAATGGCCCACGCTCATGTCACCCTCAACTTCAACGCGTTCCTAGAGAAATCCAAGTTGAAAGACGATGGTAGCAACTATACGGATTGGGTCCGTAACCTGAGGATCATCCTCATAGCTGCCAAGAAAACTTATGTCCTAGAAGCACCGCTAGGTGGCGCTCCCGCCCCGGCAAACCAAGATGTTATGAACGCTTGGCAGTCGCGTTCTGATGATTACTCCCTGGTTCAGTGCGGCATGCTCTACAGCTTAGAATCGGGGCTCCATAAGCGTTTTGAGCACCACAGAGCATATGAGATGTTCCGAGAGCTGAAAATGGTTTTCCAAGCTCATGCCCGAGTTGAGAGATATGACGTCTCCAACGCATTCTACAGTTGTAAGATGGAGGAGAATAGTTCTGTCAACGAGCACATACTCAAATTGTCTGGGTTGCACAATCGCTTGTCTCAATTGGGAATGAATCTCCTAGACGAAGCGGTCGTTGACAGAATCCTTCAGTCGCTCCCACCTAGCTACAAGAGCTTCGTGTTGAACTTCAATATGCAAGGGATGGAGAAGTCCATTCCCGAAGTGTATTCAATGCTGAAATCAGCGGAGGTGGAGATCAAGAAAGAGCATCAAGTGTTGATGGTGAACAAAACCACTAAGTTTAAGAAAGGCAAGGGTAAGAAGAACTTCAAGAAGGACGGCAAAGGAGTTGCCGTGCCCGGTAAGCCAGTTGCTAGGAAGAAGCCAAAGAATGGACCCAAGCCTGAGACTGAGTGCTTTTATTGCAAGGGAAGGGGTCACTGGAAGCGGAACTGCCCCAAATACTTAGCAGATAAGAAGGCCGGCAATGTCAAAGGTATATATGATATACATGTTATTGATGTGTACCTTACCAGCGCTCGTAGTAGCTCTTGGGTATTCGATACCGGTGTAGTTGCTCACATTTATAACTCAAAGCAGGAGCTGCGAAATAAGCGGAGACTGGCGAAGGATGAGGTGACGATGCGCGTCGGGAATGGTTCCAAGGTCGATGTGATCGCCGTCGGCATGCTGCCTCTACATCTACCAACGGGATTAGTTTTAAAACTTAATAATTGTTATTTAGTACCAGCTTTGAGCATGAACATTGTATCTGGATCTCGTTTAATGCGAGATGGCTACTCATTTAAATCCGAGAATAATGGTTGTTCTATTTATATGAGAGATATGTTTAATGGTCATGCCCCGCTGGTCAATGGTTTATTCTTGATGAATCTCGAATGTGATGTTACACATATTCATAGTGTGAATGCCAAAAGATGTAAAGTTGATAATGATAGTCCCACATACTTGTGGCATTGCTGCCTTGGTCATATTGGTGTCAAACGTATGAAGAAGCTCCATGCAGATGGACTTCTGGAGTCTCTTGATTATGAATCATTTGACACGTGCGAACCATGCCTTTTGGGCAAGATGACCAAGACTCCGATCTCCGGAACAATGGAGGGAGCGACCAACTTATTGGAAATCATACATACCGATGTGTGCGGTCCAATGAGTGCTGAAGCTCGCGGAGGCTATCGTTATGTTCTCACCCTCACAGATGACTTGAGTAGATATGGTTATGTATACTTAATGAAACACAAGTCTGAGACCTTTGAAAAGTTCAAGGAATTTCATAATGAGGTTGAGAATCAACGTGACAGAAAAATAAAGTTCTTACGATCGGATCGTGGGGGTGAATATTTAAGTCATGAATTTGGCACACACCTAAGGAACTGTGGAATTGTTTCACAATTGACACCGCCCGGAACACCTCAGCGTAATGGTGTGTCCAAACGTCGAAATCATACTCTGTTGGACATGGTGCGACCTATGATGTCTCTCACCGACTTACCGCTATCTTTTTGGGGTTATGCTTTAGAGACTGCCGCATTCACTTTAAATAGGGCTCCGTCAAAATCCGTTGAGACGACACCGTATGAACTTTGGTTTGGCAAGAAACCTAAGCTGTCGTTTCTGAAAGTTTGGGGTTGCGATGCTTATGTCAAGAAACTTCAACCTGAAAAGCTCGAACCCAAATCGGAAAAATGCATCTTCATAGGATACCCAAAGGAAACGATTGGGTACACCTTCTACCTTAGATCCGAAGGCAAGGTCTTCGTTGCCAAGAATAGATCCTTTCTGGAGAAAGAGTTTCTCTCGAAAGAAGTGAGTGGGAGGAAAGTAGATCTTGATGAGGTGACAGTCACCCCTTCCGAACCGGAAAGTAGCGTAGCACAGGAAATTGTTCCTGAGGTGCCTGCACCGACTAGGGAGGAAGTTAATGATGATGATCATGAAGATCCAGATCAAGTTACTACTGAACTTCGAAGGTCCACAAGGACACGTTCCGCACCAGAGTGGTACGGCAACCCTGTCATGGAAATCATGTTGTTAGACAACGGTGAACCTTCGAACTATGAAGAACCGATGGCGGGCCCGGATTCCAACAAATGTCTTGAAGCCATGAATCCGAGATAGGATCCATGTATGAAAACAAAGTATGGACTTTGGTGGACTTGCCCGATGATCGGCATGCCATAGAAAATAAATGGATATTTAAGAAGAATACTGACGCGGATCGTAATGTGACCATCTATAAGGCTCGGCTTGTCGCTAAAGGTTATCGACAAGTTCAAGGGATTGATTACGACGAGACTTTCCCTCCCGTAGCGATGCTGAAGTCCGTCCGAATCATGTTAGCAATTGCCGCATTCTATGATTATGAGACATGGCAAATGGACATCAAAACGGCATTCCTTAATGGCTTCCTCAAGGAAGAACTGTATATGATGCAGCCGTAAGGTTTTGTCGATCCTGAGAATGCAAAAAAGGTATGCAAGCTCCAGCTCTCGATCTACGGGGCGGTGCAAGAATCTCGGAGTTGGAATATTCGCTTTAATGATGTGATCAAAGCGTTTGGGTTTATACAGACTTGGGGAGAAGCCTATATTTACAAGAAAGTGAGTGGGAGCTCTGTAGCATTTCTCATATTATATGTGGATGACATATTGCTGATGGGAAATGATGTAGAATTCTTGGAGAGCATAAAGGACTACTTGAATAAGAGTTTTTCAATGAAGGACCTTGGAGAAGTTGCTTACATATTAGGCATCAAGATCTATAGAGATAGATCGAGATGCCTCATTGGTCTTTCACAAAGCACATACCTTGATAAGATATTGAAGAAGTTCAATATGGATCAGTCCAAGAAAGGGTTCTTGCTTGTATTGCAAGGTATGAGATTGAGCACGGCTCAATCCCCGACCACGGCAGAAGATAGAGAATAGATGAGTGTCATCCCCTATGCCCCAGCCATAGGTTCTATTATGTATGCCATGTTGTGTACCAGACCTAATGTGAACCTTGCCATAAGTTTGGTGGGGAGGTACCAAAGTGATCCCGGTATGGAACACTGGACAGCGGTCAAGAACATCCTGAAGTACCTGAAAAGGACTAAGGATATGATTCTCGTTTATGGAGGTGACAAAGAGCTCATCGTAAAGGGTTACGTCGATGCTAGCTTCGACACAGATCTGGATGACTCCAAGTCACAAACCGGATACGTGTATATTTTGAATGGTGGGGCAGTCAGCTAGTGCAGTTGCAAGCAGAGCGTCGTGGCGCATTCTACATGTGAAGCAGAGTACATAGCTGCTTGCAAAGCAGTGCAGGAAGGAGTCTGGATGAAGGAGTTCATCACTGACCTAGGAGTCATTCCAAGCGCGTCGGGCCCGATGACTCTCTTCTGTGACAACACTCGAGCTATTGCCATTGCCAAGGAGCCTAGGTTTCACAAGAAGACCGAGCACATCAAGCGCCATTTCAACTCCATCCAGAATTATGTTCAAGATGGAGACATCGATATTTGTGAAGTGCATACGGATCTGAATGTCGCAGATCCGTTGAATAAACCTCTTCCACGAGCAAAACATGATCAACACCAGAACTCTATGGGTGTTCGATTCATCACAATGTAACTAGATTATTGACTCTAGTGCAAGTGGGAGACTGTTGGAAATATGCCCTAGAGGCAATAATAAAATGGTTATTATTATTATATTTCTTTGTTCATGATAATTGTCTGTTATTCATGCTTGAATTGTATTATCCGGAAACAGTGATACATGTGTCAATACATAGACCACAACGTGTCCCTGGTAAAGCCTCTAGTTACTAGCTCGTTGTTCAACGGATGGTCACGGTTTCCTGACCATGGACATTGGATGTTATTGATAACGGGATCACATCATTAGGAGAATGATGTGATGGACAAGACCCAATCCTAAGCCTAGCACAAGATTGTGTAGTTCGTAATGCTTAAGCTTTTCCAGTGTCACGTATCTTTTCCTTAGACTATGAGGTTGTGCAACTCCCGGATACCGTAGGAATACTTTGGGTGTGCCAAACGTCACAAAGTAACTGGGTGGCTATAAAGGTACGCAACGGGTATCTCCGAAAGTATCTGTTGGGTTGGCACGAACCGAGACTGGGATTTGTCACTCCGTATGACGGAGAGGTATCTCTGGGCCCACTCGGTAAGACATCATCATAATGATCTCAATGTGACTAAGGAGTTAGTCATGGGATGATGTATTACGGAACGAGTAAAGAGACTTGCCATGACGAGATTGAACAAGGTATCGGTATACCGACGATCGAATCTCGGGCAAGTACTATACCGATAGACAAAGGGAATTGCATACGGGATTAAGTGAATCCTTGACATCGTGGTTCATCTGATGAGAACATCGAGGAACACGTAGGAACCAACATGGGTATCCAGATCCCGCTGTTGTCTATTGACCGGAGAGTCGTCTCGGTCATGTCTACGTGTCTCCCGAACCCGTAGGGTCTACACACTTAAGGTTTGGTGACGCTAGGGTTGTAGAGATATATACACACGGTAACCCGAATGTTGTTCGGAGTCCCGGATGAGATCCCGGACATCACGAGGAGTTCCGGAATGGTTTGGAGGTAAAGAATTATATATAGGAAGTCTAGTTTCGGCCATTGGGAGAGTTCCGGGGGTCACCGGTAATGTACCAGGACCATCGAAAGGGTCCCGGGGGTCCACCGGGTGGGGCCACCCATCCCGGAGGGCCCCATGGGCCGTAGGGGGAGGGGAACTAGCCCATAGTGGGCTGGCGCACCCCCTTGGGCCTCCCCCCTACGCCTAGGGTTGGGAACCCTAGGGGTGGGGGCGCCCCCCTTGCCTTGGGGGCAAGCCTCCCCTCTGGCCGCCCCCCCCCTAGGAGATTGCATCTCCTAGGGCCGGCGCCCCCCTGGCCCCTATATACAGTGGGGGAGAGAGGGCAGCCGCACGCCTTGCTCCTGGCGCCTCCCTCCCCCCCGTTACACATCTCCCTCCTCCCGCAGGTGCTTGGCGAAGCCCTGCAGAATTTTCGTTGCATCCACCACCACGCCGTCGTGCTGCAGGATCTCCATCAACCTCTCCTCCCCCCCTTGCTGGATCAAGAAAGAGGAGACGTCGCTGCACCGTACATGTGTTGAACGCGGAGGTGCCGTCCGTTCGGCGCTGGGATCATCGGTGATTTGGATCACGACGAGTACGACTCCATCATCCACGTTCTCTTAAACGCTTCCGCTCGCGATCTACAAAGGGTATGTAGATGCACTCCTTTCACCTCATTGCTAGATGACTCCTTAGATTAATCTTGGTGAAGCGTAGGAATTTTTTTGAATTCTGCTACATTCCCCAGCATGCTGGGCCGCTCTCATCAGTTGCTATCCCTGAGGTAGATGTTGTTGCCGCCACCTAAGAAGCAATAGCGGCTGTTTGGGTTGCCTTGGCCACCTCGGCGCAGATTATGGTCGCGCTCACGAAGCTTGCTAGCACGCGCCTGGCGGCTGCAGTCGCGCTCTCGCCGGAGTGGGCCGCTGAAGTTTCCCTCACGAAGCGGGTCCACATCCCCATCTTTCACCGGCGACGATTGGACAGTGAAATGATATTTGGGGAGCGAGTTAGTGTGCTTGACACGCCGGCTGCGGACTCTAGCCGACGCACCTTCTCGCGTAGGCCGTATGCGTACTATATATACACCGATGGTGCTCCACGATATTTTGTACTGCATCTCACACGGTTGGTGATAATAAACTCTGTGCGATCTACCTTATTTTTTGTCTTGATTTGAATTACATAATGGGGTCATAGCTGCAAAGGATGGTGTTTGAATTGCTAGAACTTTTATCTGCAGTGAACATGCAACTATAGGTGTGTCGTCAAAAAAATTGAAATTATTCGGGGTTCGTTTGGACATTTTTATACATTAACTTGGTTTTCTAGGCATTTCAGGTGCACAATTAAAAATTGAACTACATGCACATGCTCTGGTGCACCAAAATGGGTTGTAAAATGATATATGTGTCCATGGGTTGATGCTTATGTCCCATTCAAGAAATGGGGATGAATTTCAAACACCACGGCACCGTGGCTCTCCGCCAAACGTTGAGGTTCTTGCTTTTGTAACTCTAGTAAATACAAAACTCATCTGAAATTCATGAACCTTGGCATTGTATCATGGAACGGCATCAACATGCTGTGGCGAAAAAAAATTGTCCCACTTGGGGCAGGTTTGGGTATAAGCTTCTCACAAACCAGAGCTTCTCGCAATAAGCCTGGTGGTTTCGGTAGGGAATGTGCCACCTTTGGGGACGAAACGATATCCATTGCCTCTTATTGCTTTCAAAAAAATTCTAGTGTCAACATAGAACAACAGGAGCAATGTGTTAAATTTTGGAATTTTTTGGGGTTCGTTTGGACATTTTTATGCATTAACTAGGTTTTCTAGTCATTTTATTTACATAATTCAAATTTGAACTGCATGCACATGCTCCGATGCATATAAATTGGTTGAAAAATCAAATATGTGTCCTTGGGTGCATGCTTAGGTCCCATGCAAGAAATGTGAATGAATTTCAAACACTAGGGCACCGCCACTCAGCCGCAAACATCGAGATACCCGGTTTTTAAATTATAGTAAATCCAAAACTCGTCTGAAATTCATGAAGCTTGGCATGCTATCATGGAGCGGCATCAACATGCCGTGGTAAAAAATTTGTCCCATTTGGGGCAGGTTTGGGTATAAGCTTCTAACAAACCAGAGCATCTCACAACAAGCCTGATGGTTTCGATAGGGAACGTGCCACCTTTGCGGACGAAAGGATATTCGTTGCCTCTTATTGCTTTCAAAACTTTTGTAGTGTCAACATATAACAATAGGAGTGTTGTGTTAAATTTTGGAATTTTTCGGGGTTTGTTCGGACATCTTTATACATTAACTGGGGTTTCCAGGCATTCTATGTGCATAATTCAAATTTGAACTACATGCACATGCTCCGGTGCATAAAAATTGATTGAAAAATAAAATATGTGTCTTTGGGTGCATGCTTAAGTCACATGCAAGAAATGGGAATGAATTTCAAACACTAGGGCACCGTCACTCGGCCGCAAACATTGAGATACCTGGTCTTTAAATTCTAGTAAATCCAAAACACATTTGAAATTCATGAAACTTGGTGTGCTATCATGGAGCAGCATCAACATGCCGTGGTAAATTTTTTGTCCCATTTGGGGCAGGTTTGGGTATAAGCTTCTCACAAACCAGAGCTTTTCACAACAAGCCTCATGGTTTCGGTAGGGAACGTGCCACCTTTGGGGACGAAACGATATTCATTGCCTCTTAGTGCTTTCAAAAAATTTCTAGTGTCAACATATACCAACAGGAGTGTTGTGATAAATTTTGAATTTTTTCGGGGTTCGTTTGGACATTTTTTATACATTAACTGGGTTTTCTAGGCATTTTATGTGCATAATTCAAATATGAACTACATGCACATGCTCCAGTGCATATAAATTGGTTGAAAAATCAAATATGTGTCCTTAGGTGCATGCTTAGGTCTCATGCAAGAAATGGGAATGAATTTCAAACACCAGGGCACCGTCACTCGGCCGCAAACATTGAGATACCTGGTTTGAAATTCTAGTAAATCCAAAACTCGTCTAGAATTCATGAATTTGGCATGCTATCATGGAGCGGCATCAACATGATGTGGTAACAATTTTGTCCCATTTGGGGCAGGTTTGGGTAGAGCTTCTCACAACAAGCCTAATGGTTTCGGTAGGGAACGTGACACCTTTGGGACGAAACAATATCTGTTGCCTCTTATTGCTTTCAAAACAATTCTAGGGTCAACATAGAACAATAGGATTGTTCTGTTAAATTTTGGAATTTTTCGGGATTCGTTTGGACATTTTTATACATTAATTGGGTTTTCTAGGCATTTTATGTGCATAATTCAAATGTGAACTACATGCACATGCTACAACGCATATAAATTGGTTGAAAAATCAAATATGTATCCTTGGGTGAATGCTTAGGTCCCATGCAAGAAATGTGAATGAATTTCAAACACCAGGGCACTGTTGATTACCGGTAAAATGTTGAGATACTTTCTTTTAAAATTCTAGTAAATCCAAAACTTGTCTGAAATTCATGAAACTTGGCATGCTATCATGGAATGGCACCCTACATGCTGTGGTATTTTTCGTGTCCATTTTGAGAGAAGGCGCACTCGAATAACAACCAACAAAAGCATTTTGAAATAAATAGCTGCCACTCTAACATCACAAACGTTTTAGATAGAACACCCGTATGTAAACCGACAGCTTCCCCTGTAAACCAAGGGAAAATGTGCCGAGCGGGATTTGTGCAGCTCTTCTGGGCAAACGTTTTAGATAGAACACATGTATGTAAAGTGAGAGCTATGGTCTTCCGCAGTAAGCCAAGGGAAAATTCACCGTGCAAGATTTGTGCATCTCTTCAACACAAACAGTTCAGATTGAATAAGGTATGCAAAGCGAGACTTCGGCGCTAAGCCAAGAGAAAATTTGGCAAGCAGGATTTGTACCTCCCTTCAACGGAACCGGTTTTTTTGGATGACCCGTGTGCAACCATGTGCAGACATTTTGGTAATATTTGCATTTGTCATATTGGGTATATTGCCATTTGTCAAACTAGACAGATTGACATTTGTTGATCTAGTAACATTCCCATTTGTCAATCCTGGTAACACTTCAATTTGTCAAAATATGCAGCTAAAAATCACTAGCACTATCTAATTTTTGCAACTAAAATTGAGTAATCAAGCATATATTTCATTCGTCGATTAAGCAGTCGTTCTTAATTTATACAAACAGTTCGACTCTGAACGGACCAAACTTTTCCCCTATTGTTGCCAACCACGTACTGAAATAGCTAGTTCAACTATATATACTAGCTAATTATAAGTACGTTGTACAGTTCCACCACATCTATAGCCAGAAGAACTGAACAAAATAGCCCCTAAATACTACTTCTACTATGGAGGGGCTTTGCACTACTTCCGGCAGCCTCTCCTCTGCCGAGCGTGCTCAGTAAGAGGAAGAGGATGAGGAGCCTACCGACGAGCTGGACAACTGCAATACGATGCCTCCCGCTGTTGCACCTTCAGCGACGCTCACCTCGAACGCCCTTTGCCGCTCCAGACGACCCCTCTCAAAGCGACTAGACCGCTCGTAGATCTCCTGATTCCTGGCCTCTGCGTCAGCTTGTGCTGCGGCCACGGCTGCGGTAAGGCTCTTTGCATGCTCGACGAGGCGCTCCTTCTCCTCTCGCTGGGTCGCTGACGCATGTGCGGGCCTCCACCTCCGCCTCCCTTCTTCGGGCGGCAGTGGCGGAGCGGGTGATGATCCCGGCGGTCGACGGTGGGCTGGCGGCCACGACGGCCAACGATGGGGTGGCGGCCACGACCACCACCTCCCGCCTTCGGGCCGCGGTGGCGGTGCGGGGATGGCCACGGTGGCTGGCAGTGGGGTGGCGACCACGATGGCCACCTCCCGCCTTCAGGCCACGGCGGCGGAGCGGGCGATGGCCCTAGCTTTCGACAGTGGTGTGGCAGCAACGGCAGCCAATAACAGCTGCCGACTAATGGCCCTCAAACCCCTCGTTGGTTACCCCAAGTGGAAGGTGTGAGATGCAGTGTTGTGGAAGTTTTTCCCTTAGCAAAGATGCCAAGGATCGAATCCCCAGAGACTCCTAGGTTCAACAAGTAGGTGTCAACTGCTAACGGCGCCAGATATTAGCAATCAACGTGGACCTGCACACAGATACAAATAACTTTGCTCCCAACGAGTACAGAGAGGTTGTCAATCCCTCCGGCCTTGTAGTTCACAAAGGATTAAACGCAAATGATAGTAGTGATAGATAATGTTTGCAATAGTAAATAATAGCGAAAAGTAAATAGCGGATGTAATCAATGATGGTAATATGGACCGGAGTCTCATGATGTTCACTAGTGATGTCTCTCTCCCAAAAGACGATAAAACAGCTATGTGAGGTAAACGAATTACAGCTGGGCAATTGACAGGACCACGAACGCAAACCAATGCTGACTACATTGCAAGAAAGGTTGAGGTTCAAAGCATGGGAGGTACGCCAAAGTAAGTAGACCGAAATCCATCAATATCTACTACTAATCATCCACCTTGAGATATCTATCCAGAACATCTCGCTGGTATTAAGTTGCGAGTCCCACCCATAGTGTAAACTCAAAGCAACAGACAACTGCATTTAAAGAACTTTGCGTAAAGTAAACAATCCTTGCACCGCGGGCACAAGCACCGTTGTTTTCCCCCTTGTGGCAATAGCACATCCCCTAGACTCATGTTTCTGTCACTCAAACTAGTCATCGAGGGGCATGAACCCACAATCGAGCATAACGTTCCCTCTTGGAGTCACTACCCATTACTTGGCCAAAGCAATAAATAACAACAGAGAACATGCAAGAATTACTTATGAACATAAATATAAAAGAGGTAGATCAAATATATTACTCAAGAACAATCTGAACATAATCTCATAATCCATCGGATCCCAGCAAACTCATCATAGCACCAGCATAAGGATTACATATGTGCCTCGATCATGTAGGGCAGCTCACGAGGACTAATTAGTGAAGCACAAGAACGGGAGGAGAACATCACATAGCTACTGGTCATGGACTCATGGTCCAAGGGAGACTACTCACAACTCATCCGGGAGGCGTCCATGGTGGTGGAGAGGCTCCCGATGGTGATCCTCCCCTCCGGCAGGGTGCCGGGAAGAGTTCTCCTGGTGCTCCCGATCTTGGAAGCGGCGGCGGCGGCGGAACAGAGATGAGATCGCGAAAAAGAGTTCCCGTCCCGAGGGATTCGAAGGACGCTCTAAATATATGCCAAAGGGAGGCACCAGACGGGGCTCGGGGGGCCCAGGCGCCCCCCCGGCGCGGCCCAGGGGGGCGCGCCGCCAGGGCACCTGGAGCCCTGGTGCCCCCCCCCCCCGGCTGTACTTCGGGCGCAAGGTAGGTTCTGGAACGCTGATTTTTTATATAATTTTTTTGGATTTTTCCTGACAGTTCTCGTAATGTGAAAACCTGAAATACAAAAACAGCCGAAAACAGAAACTAGCACTGGGGTGCACTGGATTAGTAGGTTAGTCCAAATATGATCAAAAGTGTATGGAAGTGTATGAATATCATAGCAATATCACCCAAAAGTGGCATGGAGCAAGCAGAAATTATAGATACATTTTGGACGTATCACCGACGGACAGCGGCGGCGGAGCATGTGGTGGGTCTTTGGCGAACACCCAACAGGGACGCCACCTGCACTAATCTATGTTGAGGATTGCGCCGCCGCCGTGATGTAGCCTCCCAGCTGGAGCTGTCCTCTGATGACGATGGAGTGGTTGAACGACGACGGCGGACCGGTGCCATTGGCGATTGTGGGAGAGGCATACGAGATAAGCTACAGGGAGGAAGGGGAAAATGCGACGCGGGACTCGCCGGCTGTGAGGGTTTATATAGTAGGCTAGTAAGCATTGGGATTTTGGGCGATTTCACCGAGTCGGGCGGGAAGCTTGCGCGGTTGCGCGGGAACGGGCTCACCACCATTTGGCCAAAAGAACGCCCCCGCGCGCTGCTCAAGCTTGCGCTTGAAGCCGTCTGCGGCAGCGGGTGACAAGACATGCGAGAGGAGGACGAAAGGACACGTCCACATACGGTTAACAAAAAATGTTTGCGATTTAATTACCCACTATACCCATGTCCTGGTTTATAAGTAGGATTTAACCAATAAAATACTAATGCATGTCGCCATAGATTCGTTTTTAAACATAGTTTACAGTTATATAATTTTTGTAACATGCATTACAATTTTGTTGGTTAAATTTAAGGTTATATACCAGCAAGCGTTTGCCCACAACACACACGGCTTATCACAAACATCTCGGATGGTTCAACTGTATGCCACATATCACACACGGAACTCTAATCTGATTCGTGCTTGATGTCTCTGACATTGCTCGCACAATTCGTCTTATTTGGCACGTATCACTGTGCCGGCCTCTGCTCGCGTCCCTCGGCAAGCTCTGCTCGTCGTTAGGCGCCGCAGCGCGCTGTGATCTCCGTTAGGCGCCGCGGCGCGCTCTGCTTGCGTCCGTCGGCGCGCTCGTCTTTTGGACAGCTTTTCCTTGCGTGTTCAACTGCTATATGCATATATATGGTTGCTCGCTGTTGAGGCGACCGCAGAGCGCTCTACTCGCGTCCCTCCGCGCACGCTCTACCAGCGGTTGGGCCTGCGCAAGATCATGTCGGGGGCCCCATATGCATGCGGTTGCGCCACGCGTGTTGCCACGCGATGAAGTTACGTGCGGCACGATGGAGTTACGCGCTGCAAATTAGAAGTGCCATCAGGGCGTGCCAATATTCCAAGCCGTCCTGCTTCCCCTTTAATTCCCGCGGCCATTATAAGCTTAGTCTCTTCAACCTTTCAATCGCGCCCCACAACACAACAAGCACACCCATGACGACACCTAGAAAGGGGATGTCTAGCGGCGCTCCAATGGATTTCGGCGAGCATAAAGTGGAGACCCACACGAGGGAGATGGATCTCTCGGTGGTGTACACCATCGACCCGGCCGTGGTGGACGACTACATCAACACCGTTGAGCAGTTGCTTGCTCGAGACAAGTACAAGGTGGTCGGCATCGACCTCGAGTACACCGCCGGTTGTCCCAACATAGATCAGAAGGTTACCATTTCCCAGTTGTGTGTGTGCCATCATGTCCTCATCTACCACTGCTGCATGGCCACATAGCCTTCCGGCCATTTGCGATTATTGCATCGTACACAGTTTCATCGAAGGGTCTCTGATCGTAGTGTCGCGTTAGCAGCATCCTGCAGTAGTGTCTTGTTGTCTATGTATCCGCACATGTATTTGAGTTTCTGATCAATACAATTCTAGCATGGATAATAAACGACAATCATGAACAAGGAAATATGATAATAACCAATTTATTATTGCCTCTAGGGCATATTTCCAGCATTTTGAGTGATAAAGTTGATGTGCTTATGAACTTGGTTGCTAGTAAAAATTCCCCTATTGGTCCTAATGATGTGCCATTATCCACTTTAATTGAGCGAAATGATGATCCCGTAGATGTGAATTTTATCTCGCGAAATAATTTTAACAGCAACGCTTGTAGACGTAATTTTAATCCTAGGTTGTTTCCAAGAAATTCCTCTAATACTTATGGCAATTCTTATTGTAATTCCTATAGAAATAATAATAGGATACCCTCTGATCTTTAGAGCAATATAAAATAATTTATTAATGCTCAAAAAAATTCAAAACTACGATAGAAGAAGAATTAAGTAAACTTGATGATATGTCTACGGGCTTTGATAAAATTGCTCATGATGTGGAAATTGTTAGAAATAAAATCTTGCAACCTAAGATTGTTATTAGTGAATAAATTAAAGCTCTTTATGTCTCTATGGATGAAAGTAAAGAAAGAACCGCTAGATTAAGGGCTAAGCGAGAACTTATAGAAAAAGCGTTTCCGCCCAATTTCTTTCGTAGCAACGATGAGGATATTTAAATTACTAGTGTTACTTCTACTGACTCTTTGTTTATTAATGTTAAACTTGATGAAAAGGACTAAAGAAGAGTCAACTTTAGCTAGAAGGTGTCCCCATAATTCGGAGGGTTAAAATCTTGTTGATTTTTTTTGATAAAAGTGGGTTTGGAGAGGTAAAAACTTTAACTAGTGATGTGCCCATTATGTTGGATTCCAAAGACTTTAATTATGATAGTTGTTTTTTGATTGAGTGTATCTCTTTGTTGCAATCCATGTTAAACTCTCCAAATGCCTATGAGCAAAATAAAGCTTTTACTAGACATATCGTAGAAGCGGTGATGAAATCTTTAGAAGAAAAACTAGAGTTAGAGATTTTAATTCCTACAAAATTATATGATGAGTGGGAACCTAAAATTAAGATTAAAAATAAAAATTACGAGGGTAATGCTCTATGTGATTTGGGTGCTAGTGTTTCCACCATACCAAAATCTCTATGCGATGTGCCAGGATTTACTAATATTGATTATTGCTCTCACAATTTGCACGTGGGGGATTCTACTATTAAAAAGCCTTTGGGTAGAATTAATGATATTCTTATTCTAGCAAATAGGAACTGTCGTGGTTTTGTCACGACAGATGTCCTAGCAAAAGGACTTAGTCGTGAGGCCATCGCTACGGGTTAGCTTAAAGGGGTTAAAGCGGACAAGGACACAGGGGCTTATACTAGTTCGGCCCCTTCAATGAAGGTAAAAGCCTACGTCTAGTTTGGTGTAATATAGCTAGGGTTTCGATGACCAGGGAGCGAATCCGCTTTGCCTGTGTCTCGAGCTGTTGTTTTTATCTCCCTTGAACCATCGCCGGGTCGTCCCTTTATATATGAGGTGACACCCGGTCCGGTTTACAGAATCCCGAGGCCGGCTCATAAACGTGTCTGGCTCGGTCTCTATCTTTCCTATCTTACATCACAAGTTACATACAGTATGGCGGTTTACAAATCATGGGCCCTAATACTTGGGCTCTAAACCTCCTGGGCTAAAGCGTCTTGCTCCATGCTTTACTGGGCTTTAGTAAAAGTAATCTCACCAGGCATAAACCGGCCCCTCCTGGGCGGTTTATACCCGGTAGTAATATCCCTGACATTAGGCCCCAGATTGATTTGAACCTGTTCATGTCAATCTTCCAAGTCTTGTATAGATTTCCCCTTTCGCAGCTTCAAGTACTACAGAAACCGGCGTGATGTCATCTTCTCCGATCGCATTAAACCGTCATGACGTCATTTGCCCACTTACGCTGGTACCTGTTTTTATTTTTCATTCATTAAAAGCTTTGAAGATCGAGGCGACAGTATCGTCCCATATCTACTTTTTCGGCTCCTCGATTCCCGTGCCTGCCGTTTTATCCTTCGGCTTATAAATAGGGCAGAGGGGCATCCCTTCCCCCCCCTGTTGGAAATATGCCCTAGAGGCAATAATAAAAGAGTTATTATTATATTTCCTTGTTCATGATAATCGTTTATTATCCATGCTATAATTGTATTGATTGGAAACTTAAATACATGTGTGGATAAATAGACAAACTTTGTGTCCCTAGTAAGCCTCTTTAGGACTAGCTCGTTGATCAAAGATGACCGCGGTTTCCAGGTCATAGACATGAGTTGTCATTTGATAACGGGATCACATCATTAGGAGAATGATGTGATGGACGAGACCCAAACGTTAAACATAGCTTTTGATCGTATCAGTTATCGCTATAGTTTTCTGCATGTCAAGTATAAGTTCCTATGACCATGAGATCATGTAACTCACTGACACCGTAGGAGTGCCTTGTGTGTGCCAAACGTCGCAACGTAACTGGGTGACTATAAAGGTACTCTACAGGTATCTCCGAAGG
>LR738709.1:301293421-301380597 GCA_902687465.1 Secale cereale
GACGGAGAGGTATCTCCGGGCCCACTCGGTAATACGTCATCTCAATGAGCTCAAAGTGATTAAGTAGTTAGTCACGGGATTATGTATTACGGAACGAGTAAAGAGACTTGCCGGTAACGAGATTGAACTAGGTATAGAGATACCGACGATCGAATCTCGGGCAAGTAACATACCGACGAGACAAAGGGAACTGTATACGGGATTGCCTGAATCCTTGACATCGTGGTTCATCCGATGAGATCATCGAGGAACGTGTGGGAACCAATATGGGTATCCAGATCCCGCTATTGGTTATTGACCTGGGAGTGTCTCGGTCATGTCTGCATAGTTTCCGAACCCGCAGGGTCTACACACTTAAGGTTCGGTGACGCTAGGGTTGTTAGTGAGAACAGTGCATGGTAACCGAAGGTTGTTCGGAGTCCCGGATGAGATCCCGGACGTGACGAGGGTCTCCGAAATGGTCCGGGGACGAAGATTGATATATGGGATGAGAGTAAACGGAGACCGGAATTGTTCCGGGGAACATCGGGAAGGAATCGGAGAACCGAAAGGTGTTTCGGGGGCCACGGTAAAGGTTACGGGCCCTATGGGCCATAAGTGGGGAGACACAACAGCCCACACAGGGGCTGTGCGCCCCCCCCCCCTAGGCCCCTCCACCTGCGCCTAAGGGGGCTGGGCCCCCCTAGGGCAGCCGCACCCCCTAGGCTTGGGGGGCAAGGCGCCTGGGGGGGGAAACCCTAGCCCTGGCCGCCACCCCCCCTTGGCCGCCCCATCTGGCCCTGGCCGCCGCCCCCTAGGGGGAACCCTAGGGGCGCCCCCTCCCCTCTCTCCCCCCTATATAAAGAGAGGCAGAGGGAGGGCAGCAACACAAGTTCGTGCCTCGGCGCTGCCCTCTCTCTCCCACGAATATCTTCGTCTAGTCTGCAGTGCTTGGCGAAGCCCTGCTGGAATTCCTCCACCACCATCTCCACCACGCCGTCGTGCTGCTGGGTTTCTCCGTCAACTTCTCCTTCCCCCTTGCTGGATCAAGAAGGAGGAGACGTCCCCGAGCTGCACGTGTGTTGAACGCGGAGGCACCGTCCGTTCGGTGCTGGGATCTTCGGCGATTTGAATCGCGGCGAGTACGACTCCATCAACCGCGTTCTTGAACGCTTCCGCTTAGAGATCTACAAGGGTATGTGGATCCGACTCTTCCCTCGTAGATGCATCTCCTAGATTGATCTTGGTGAGCGTAGGAAAATTTTTGTTTCCCATGCAACGTTCCCCAACAGTGGCATCATGAGCTAGGATCTTGCGTAGATGTTTTCACGAGTAGAACACAAAGGGGTTTGTGGGCGTTGATGTTTAGATTGCTTCCCTCCTTGGTCTTTCTTGATTCAGCGGCATTATGGGATGAAGCGGCCCGGACCAACTTTACATGTCCACGTACATGAGACCGGTTCCATCGACAGACATGCGACTTTTGTTGCATAAGATGGCTGGCGGGTGTCTGTCTCTCCTATCTTAGTTGAATCGGATTCGACAAAGGCGGTCCTTGTAGAAGGTTAAATAGCAACTTAAATATCACCGTTCTGGCTTTGCGTAGGTAAGAAGCGTTCTTGCTAGATACCCATAGCAGCCACGTAAAACATGCAACAACAAATTAGAGGACGTCTAACTTGTTTTTGCAGGGTATGTATGTGATATGATATGGCCAAAGACATGATGAGATATATTTGATGTATGAGATGATCATGTTGTAATAGTTAATATCGACTTGCATGTCGATGTATACGGCAACCGGCAGGAGCCATAGGGTTGTCTTTAATTTTTGTATGACCTGCGTGTCAATCATTAAGCGCTATGTAATGCTTTACTTTATCGCTAAACGGTAGCAATAGTAGTAAGAGCATGGTGGGCGCGCGACAATCCCGATGGCGACACGATGATGGAGATCATGATGATGGGGATCATGGTGTTACGCCGGTGACGATGGAGATCATGCCGGTGCTTTGGAGATGGAGATCAAAAGCACGAGTTGATGGCCATATCATGTCACTTATGATTTGCATGTGATGTTAATCCTTTTATGCATCTTATTTTGCTTAGGACGACGATAGCATTATAAGATGATCCCTCACTAAAATTTCAAGATAAAATTGTGTTCCCCCCGAGTGTGCGCCGTTGCGAAGGTTCGTCGTTTCGAAGCACCACGTGATGATCGGGTGTGATAGACTCTACGTTCGCATACAACGGGTACAAGCCAGTTTTGCACATGCAGAACACACGGGTTAGACTTGACGAGCCTAGCATGTACAGACATGGCCTCGGAACACGGAAGACCGAAAGGTCGAGCATGAGTCATATAGTAGATATGATCAACATGAAGATGTTCACCATTGACACCACCTCATCTCACGTGATGATCGGACTTGGGTTGGTGGATTTGGATCATGTCACGCTCGGATGACCAGAGGGATGTCAATTTGAGTGGGAGTTATAAGTAATTTGATTAGTTAAAACTCACTTATCATGAACAATAGTCTAAGATGTCTTTGCAAATCTTTTGTTGTAGATGGCTCCCGCAGTAGCTCCCCTGAATTTTAATGCGTACCTAGAGAAAACTAAGCTGAAAGATGATGGGAGCAACTTTGTGGACTGGCTCCGCAATCTGAGGATCATCCTCACAGCTGCCCAAAAGGTTTATGTCCTAAATGCACCGCTAGGTGAACCCCCCGCTCCGGCCTCTGTGGACGTTATGAACGCCTGGCAGTCGCGTGCGGATGACTACTCAGTAGTGCAGTGTGCCATGTTGTATAGCTTGGAAGGAGGACTTCAAAGGCGTTTTGAACGTCATGGAGCATATGAGATGTTCCAGGAGTTGAAGTTCATCTTTGAGAAGAATGCCAAGATCGAGAGGTATGAGACCTCCGATAAATTCTTTGCTTGCAAGATGGAGGAGAATTCGTCTGTCAGTGAGCACTTACTGAAGATGTCTGGGTACTATACCCGCATAGCTGATCTGGGACTTGTGTTCCCGGAGGAGGCTATCATTGACAGAATTCTCCAGTCACTCCCACCTAGCTACAAGAGCTTCGTGCAGCAATATAACATGCAAGGGATGAACAAAACCATCGCCGAGCTGTTTGCGATGCTGAAAGTCGCTGAGTCAGACATCCAAAAGGAGCATCAAGTGTTGATGGTCAATAAAACTACCAGTTTCAAGAAGAATGGCAAGGGCAAGAAGGGTAACTCTAAGAAGGGTGGCAAGGCAGTTGCTCATCCAGTAAAGAAACCCAAGGCTGGGCCCAAGCCAGAGACTGAGTGTTTCTATTGCAAGGGGAACGGCCACTGGAAGCGGAACTGCCCCAAGTATCTGGCAGACAAGAAGGGGGCCAACAACAACAACAAGCAAGGTATATGTGATATACATGTTATTGATGTGTACCTTACCAACTCTCGTTGTAGTGCCTGGGTATTTGATACCGGTTCGGTTGCTCACATTTGCAACTCTAAACAGGAACTACGGAATAGACGGAGGCTGGCGAAGGACGAAGTGACGATGCGCGTGGGGAATGGTTCCAAGGTTGATGTGATCGCCGTCGGCACGCTCGCTCTTCGATTACCATCGGGATTAGTTATGAACCTGAATAATTGTTATTTAGTGCCTGCGTTGAGCATGAACATTATATCTGGATCTTGTTTAATGCGAGACGGTTACTCATTTTAATCAGAGAATAAAGGTTGTTCTATTTATATGGGTAATATCTTTTATGGTCATGCACCCGAAGTAGGGGGTTTATTCTTATTGAATCTCGATAGTGATGATACACATGTTCATAACATTGATGCCAAAAGATGTAGAGTTGATAACAATAGTACCACTTTCTTGTGGCACTGCCGTCTGGGTCATATCGGCGTGAAACGCATGAGGAAGCTCCATGCTGATGGACTTTTGGAGTCTCTTGATTTTGAATCACTTGACACATGCGAGCCGTGCCTCATGGGCAAGATGACTAAGACCCCGTTTTCAGGAACAATGGAACGGGCAAGTGACTTATTGGAAATCATACATACTGATGTGTGTGGCCCGATGAGTGTCACGGCGCGCGGTGGATATCGTTATTTTCTCACCTTCACTGACGACTTAAGTAGATATGGGTATATTTACTTGATGAAGCATAAGTCTGAAACGTTTGAAAAGTTCAAGCAATTTCAGAGTGAAGTTGAGAATCATCGTAACAAGAAGATCAAGTTCCTACGATCTGATCGAGGGGGAGAGTATCTGAGTTATGAGTTTGGCAATCACTTAAGACAATGTGGAATTGTTTCATAGTTGACACCACCTGGAACACCACAGCGTAATGGTGTGTCCGAACGTCGTAATCGAACCCTATTAGATATGGTGCGTTCTATGATGTCTCTTGCCGATTTGCCACTATCATTTTGGGGCTATGCGTTAGAGACGGTTGCATTCACTTTAAATAGGGCTCCATCCAAGTCCGTTGAGACAACACCGTATGAACTGTGGTTTGGTAAGAAACCTAAGTTGTCTTTTCTCAAAGTTTGGGGTTGCGATGCTTATGTCAAAAGGCTTCAGCCAGAAAAGCTCGAACCCAAAGCGGACAAATGTGTCTTCATAGGATACCCAAAAGAGACGGTTGGGTACACCTTCTATCTCAGATCCGAGGGCAAAGTGTTTGTCGCTAAGAACGGGTCCTTTCTCGAGAAAGAGTTTCTCTCGAAAGAATTGAGTGGGAGGAAGGTAGAACTTGATGAGGTTATTGAACCTCTGCTTCAACCAGAGAGTAGCGCAACACAGAAAGATGTTTTTGTGGAGCCTGCAACGGTTGAAGAGGAAGCCAATGATGATGATCAAGAAGCTTCTGATCAAGTTACTACCGAACCTCGTAGGTCGACAAGGGTACGCACTGCACCTGAGTGGTATGGTAACCCTGTCTTGGAGGTCATGTTGTTGGACAACAGTGAACCTGCGAGCTATGGAGAAGCGATGGTGGGCCCGGATTCCGACAAATGGTTAGAGGCCATGAAATCCGAGATGGGATCCATGTATGAAAACAAAGTATGGACTTTGGAAGTATTACCTGAAGGGCGGAAGGCCATTCAGAATAAATGGATTTTTAAGAGGAAGACGGACGCTGACGGCAATGTCACCGTGTATAAAGCTCGACTTGTGGCAAAGGGTTTTTCACAAGTTCAAGGAGTTGACTACGATGAGACTTTCTCACCCGTAGCGATGCTTAAATCCGTCCGAATCATGTTAGCAATAGCTGCATATTTCGATTATGAAATTTGGCAGATGGATGTCAAAACAGCGTTCCTTAACGGTTTTCTTAAGGAAGAGTTGTATATGATACAACCGGAGGGTTTTGTCGATCCAGAGAATGCTGACAAAGTTTGCAAACTCCAGCGTTCCATTTATGGGCTGGTGCAAGCATCTCGGAGTTGGAATCTTCGCTTTGATGAGGTGATCAAAGCGTTTGGGTTTGTACAAGTTTACGGAGAAGCTTGTATTTACAAGAAAGTGAGTGGGAGCTCTATAGCGTTTCTAATATTATATGTGGATGACATATTGCTGATTGGAAACAATATAGAACTTTTGGATAGCGTGAAGGGGTATTTGAACAAGAGTTTTTCAATGAAGGACCTCGGTGAAGCTGCTTTCATATTGGGCATCAAGATCTATAGAGATAGATCGAGACGCTTGATAGGACTTTCACAAAGTACATACCTTGATAAAGTTTTGAAGAAGTTCAAAATGGATCAATCCAAGAAGGGGTTCTTGCCGGTATTGCAAGGTACAAAGTTGAGTAAGACTCAATGCCCAGTAACTGCGGAAGATAGAGAAAAGATGAGTGTCATCCCCTATGCTTCAGCCATAGGCTCTATCATGTATGCAATGCTGTGCACAAGACTAGATGTCAGCCTTGCCATAAGTATGGCCGGAAGGTTTCAAAGTAATCCTGGTATGGATCACTGGACAGCGGTCAAGAATATCCTGAAGTACCTGAAAAGGACTAAGGAAATGTTTCTCGTTTATGGAGGTGATCAAGAGCTCGTCGTAAAGGGTTACGTCGATGCAAGCTTTGACAGTGATCCGGATGACTCTAAGTCTCAAACGGGGTACGTATATATTCTCAACGGGGGAGCGGTAAGCTGGTGCAGTTCCAAGCAAAGCGTGGTAGCCGATTCTACATGCGAAGCTGAGTACATAGCTGCCTCGGAGGCGGCAAAGGAAGGTGTCTGGATGAAGGAGTTCATAACAGATCTTGGAGTTGTGCCTAGTGCATTGAACCCAATGACTCTGTTTTGTGACAACACTGGTGCCATTGCTCTAGCCAAGGAACCAAGGTTTCACAAGAGGACCAGACACATAAAGCGACGCTTCAATTCCATCCGCGATTCAGTCAAGGAGGAGGACATAAGCATTTGCAAAGTACACACGGATTTGAATGTTGCAGATCCGTTGACTAAGCCTCTTCCACGGGCTAAGCATGATCAACACCAAGACTCTATGGGTGTTAGATTCATTACCTTGTAATGCTAGATTATTGACTCTAGTGCAAGTGGGAGACTGTTGGAAATATGCCCTAGAGGCAATAATAAAAGAGTTATTATTATATTTCCTTGTTCATGATAATCGTTTATTATCCATGCTATAATTGTATTGATTGGAAACTTAAATACATGTGTGGATAAATAGACAAACTTTGTGTCCCTAGTAAGCATCTTCAGGACTAGCTCGTTGATCAAAGATGACCGCGGTTTCCAGGTCATAGACATGAGTTGTCATTTGATAACGGGATCACATCATTAGGAGAATGTTGTGATGGACGAGACCCAAACGTTAAACATAGCTTTTGATCGTATCAGTTATCGCTATAGTTTTCTGCATGTCAAGTATAAGTTCCTATGACCATGAGATCATGTAACTCACTGACACCGTAGGAGTGCTTTGTGTGTGCCAAACGTCGCAACGTAACTGGGTGACTATAAAGGTACTCTACAGGTATCTCCGAAGGTGTCTGTTGAGTTGACATGGATCGAGACTGGGATTTGTCACTCCGTGTGACGGAGAGGTATCTCCGGGCCCACTCGGTAATACGTCATCTCAATGAGCTCAAAGTGACTAAGTAGTTAGTCACGGGATTATGTATTACGGAACGAGTAAAGAGACTTGCCGGTAACGAGATTGAACTAGGTATAGAGATACCGACGATCGAATCTCGGGCAAGTAACATACCGACGAGACAAAGGGAACTGTATACGGGATTGCCTGAATCCTTGACATCATGGTTCATCCGATGAGATCATCGAGGAACGTGTGGGAACCAATATGGGTATCCAGATCCCGCTATTGGTTATTGACCTGGGAGTGTCTCGGTCATGTCTGCATAGTTTCCGAACCCGCAGGGTCTACACACTTAAGGTTCGGTGACGCTAGGGTTGTTAGTGAGAACAGTGCATGGTAACCGAAGGTTGTTCGGAGTCCCGGATGAGATCCCGGACGTGACGAGGGTCTCCGGAATGGTCCGGGGACGAAGATTGATATATGGGATGAGAGTAAACGGAGTCCGGAATTGTTCCGGGGAACATCGGGAAGGAATCGGAGAACCGAAAGGTGTTTCGGGGGCCACGGTAAAGGTTACGGGCCCTATGGGCCATAAGTGGGGAGACACAACAGCCCACACAGGGGCTGTGCGCCCCCCCTAGGCCCCTCCACCTGCGCCTAAGGGGGCTGGGCCCCCCTAGGGCAGCCGCACCCCCTAGGCTTGGGGGGCAAGGCGCCTGGGGGGGGGGAAACCCTAGCCCTGGCCGCCACCCCCCCTTGGCCGCCCCATCTGGCCCTGGCCGCCGCCCCCTAGGGGGAACCCTAGGGGCGCCCCCTCCCCTCTCTCCCCCCTATATAAAGAGAGGCAGAGGGAGGGCAGCAACACAAGTTCGTGCCTCGGCGCTGCCCTCTCTCTCCCACGAATATCTTCGTCTAGTCTGCAGTGCTTGGCGAAGCCCTGCTGGAATTCTTCCACCACCATCTCCACCACGCCGTCGTGCTGCTGGGTTTCTCCGTCAACTTCTCCTTCCCCCTTGCTGGATCAAGAAGGAGGAGACGTCCCCGAGCTGCACGTGTGTTGAACGCGGAGGCACCGTCCGTTCGGTGCTGGGATCTTCGGCGATTTGAATCGCGGCGAGTACGACTCCATCAACCGCGTTCTTGAACGCTTCCGCTTAGCGATCTACAAGGGTATGTGGATCCGACTCTTCCCTCGTAGATGCATCTCCTAGATTGATCTTGGTGAGCGTAGGAAAATTTTTGTTTCCCATGCAACGTTCCCCAACACCCCCCCCCCTTGCCTCTTCTTCTTCTTCCTCCTGGCGTCCGTTCGTACTCGAGCTCCGCCGCCGTCGTCAAGCTCCGCATCTTCGTCGGGTCTTGGCCACTGCATCAACCTGATCGGTTCAGAAACTCGCCGGCGTTTCTCCGCACCCATCGCCTCGGGTACGTCCTCTCCTTATCCCGCTCATAGATCTTGTTTTAGGGTTCCTTCATACGAGCTTGTGGGTAGGCGTTGTTCTTCACGGTTCTTCCTTACGACCCCATGAATCAATGTGGATCTATTCTTCTTGTCTCCACATCGTAGCAGCAATCCCGCTTTGTTAGTATACTTGTGTTTCTCCTTGTAATACTAGCTTAGATTACACCTGCAAGAGCTTTTGTCAGTCCCCCGAATATAACCTGAATATCTCTGAATTTCTAACATGTTGTAGATCCATATTTTCATTACTGTCTGTGCGAAAACTATTTCTTCATAACTTCAGATCTGTGTCTTGTTTATCCTTGTTGGCGGTTTAGCTTTTTCAGACTCTATGATCCGGTAGATACCATTGTTCTAGCTGTTCCAGATATTTTAACCCGGTAGATACCATTAGGCCCCTACCTAAACTGTCGTTTAGACCAGTACCTTTATAGAGCATGCCGGTTTAAACTTGCTTAGATTGTAAACCGTCTCTTCACTGTATTTTCAGACTTTTCCTTCCAAAAGATGGCCACTCAAGCCAAGCAGATTACCTCCTGCAACTAGGTCCAATCCCGGATTACTGAGGAGGATTTAGAGAAAATGGCGAAAATTGGCGGTCTAGGCCCAAAAAATGTCCTTCACTCGAGGGTTCCCGGATCAGAATGTCCTCCAGAGCCCAAAGAGGGAGAGGTTGTCGTCTTCTTTGATCAATTAGCCCGGGGATTCAACCCTCCCAGGTCAAAGTTCTTCCGTGACGTGCTAGCAAATTTCCAACATCATCTGCAAGATTTTGGTCCCAACTCTGTGTCAAACATTTGCAATTTCCAAGTCTTTTGTGAAGCCTATCTGCAAGAGGAGCCGTCAGTCGAATTGTTCTGGGATTTCTTTCACCTAAACCGTCACACAGAATTTCATGATGGTCCAAACACTGAGCTTGGCAGGATGACTATTCAGAAAATAAAAGATGTTAGTTTTCCTCATGCCAGTCTCCACAACCATCCAAAAGAGTGGAATCAGACTTGGTTCTACTGCTTATATACTTCCCCGGAAGATGAGAATCCATTGCCGGGTTATCGCTCCCACCGTCTTTCGGAGAACCACCCCTTTCCACAGCGGCTAAGTGCCCAGGAACGAGCTCGTTACGCTCCTCAACTCTCAAAGCTCAAGGCCTTTACGGCTAATGGTCTGATAGGGGTTCACTTTGTCCGCTGCTGGATTTCTTGGAGTATTCTCCTGCTAAGCCGGCGTTCCGGTTTAATGTGTGAGTATACTAGGAATCCAAAAGATCATTTGCGCCACATAGAAGCGGTGTTATCAGAAAATGAGATCAATGAATCCGTCAAGAGACTGCTGAATGAACCCAAGGAAGTTTGCAGTCAAACCGGATTGGCTCCCTTCTCTGCGCTCAACAAACCACCATCGGTAAAAAAATTGTTGTTTTGCTTTGTTTTAATCCGTCTGCAGCACTTGTCTTGAAGTGTCTTTATTTCTTTCAATAGGGCAAAGATCCTTTTTGGAAAAGGAAGGCCCAGGATAAACCGGCGAAAGTACCTCACCAAAAAACCAAGGCTATCAAGAAAAACATCAAGAAGAGAAACACTGTGGCGTCTGGATCCAATCCGAAAGATGATGAACCGGCCTCCGAGGTACTACTTGATTCTTTTGACTTCCTTGTCTTTTCTTTATCTGCATTTTTATTAATAATGACTGTACCCAAGGACATGCTGAAGGCAGTAAAGCGGACGATGTTGAGGTAATTACTCATTCTTCCGGTTCAGAACCGCTGCCACTACCAAAAATTCATCGGACAAGCCGGAAAGTACAGTTTTCTCATCCTTTCGCTTATTTGGATCCAAACTTTCTTTTGAAGAAACAGCAACATGAAGCTCGCCGCACCACTCGTCATAGCGGTCACGCTATTGAATCCACCGGATTACCGCATATTCCAGCTCGGAGCCATCATTCCGAGGTTTTACTCACTCCAGATGCTCTTTACCCCAAAGCAGGTCTTATTCGACAACCCCTTAATCTGTCTGATTCGAATTATTAGGAAACTCCTCATTCATCTTCTGGTGAATCAACAGCCACTCAGATTCCTCCCCTCAAAACTGTTCCTGGGTAACTTCTTTTTCCACTTTATCCGGTTTAACTTTTGTCTTGACTCTTCTAGTTTTCATTATCTTTATCTTTCGCAGTAAACCCAAGCCTAGCAAAAAGGCCAAACTGAATAAACCAGCAGTCAATAACACAATTCCTGAACCGCCAGAAAATCCTGAATTTGTTGAACCCTCTGACGACAATGCTGATATTCTGCATGATGTTGCTCCCGCTATGGATCACGAAGTCTTTGTTGATCAGGGGAGCGATCCAATGGACCGTGACCTTGAACCGGCCAGTCCTGCCCGAGCCAGCCCTGCTCCTGCTAGTCCCACTAAGCAAACGGCCGCTTCAACTGGAGATGTTGAAATCACTGGGACTGGCTTTACTACTCCTGGCGAGCCTGTCGCTTTGTCCAAGCATACTGCCAAGGATGAAGTTCTCTGCAAGGACAAAGGCAAGTGGAGTACTGATCTGTCCAGCTACGCTCAGCTCAGCGCCCAAGAACTCCATTCCGGCTATCTAAACCGGTTGTACACCAGCCGTGATCATGAAGCTGGATTGGTAAATTTGATGAAGGAGCGCTATGAGGTAACCTCTCTGCCTTTGACTTGTCCTCTATTTCTTCTTGCATGTTGTAACTTTATCCTTACTCCATTGTAGCCCCTAAGTGCCGGTTTAGCCCTTTAGGGTGAACCGGGACTTTAGTAGATCCAATAGATAGTCTGTTTTGCACATGTGTAGTCCCCAAGTGCCGGTTTACTCCTGTAGGATGAACCGGGACTTAAGCTTGTATTCTGTTTTCAATGATGTCACATTAGCCCCCAAGTGTCAAGTGTATAACTTGTTATGTGCTTGGGACTTGACTGAGAAAGGGTCTGTTTAACTGCAAATACACATTAGCCCCCAAGTGCCAAGTGTATAACTTGTTATGTGCTTGGGACTTGTCTGAAAAAATATATATCGTACTTTCCTTTTGGCAGACTGACTTAAACCGGAAAAACTCTGAAGTGACCGAGCTCCGGGATACCTTGAAGTTCCAAGAAACTGCTGCTATAGAAAAGCTGAAGAAAGACTTTGAAAAAGAGCGGTCAGACTGGGATGCTGAGAAAGCTACCCTGGAGAAGAGGGCCATTGATGCAGAGGTTGCTCTTAATCCAGTGACAGAGGAATTGTCCGGATTAAAGCAGCAGATAAATGCCATGACAACTGCCATCTTTGGTAAGTACTATTAACATAGCCCTGAACATTGCAGTCTTGTACCGTTCCGGTTTAACTCCTATTTTTTAATCTAGGAAGACGCATTTCTCATCTTGGCGATGATATGCAAAGGAAATTGAAGGCCGCCTATACCCTGATAGAGCAATTATATTCCGGTGCCCAGAGGATAGTTTGTGTTGCCTCGCACAACAAACCGGTTCCCACAACAATCAAAGGTACTTTGGAAAAGCTGTCCATTCTGCCTGCCCGCCTCGTGGAGCGGAAGAAGTCGTCTGCAAGAGCGGGTGCTCTGATGGCTTTAACTTGAGCAAAAGCTTGGGTGCCTGATTTTGATCCGGCAGAGGCGATGAACGGCTACCCAAGTATGAAGGAAGACGGATCAGCATTCTCAAACGATGATTTACATGCGTTAACCAAAGAAATGCGGCCCCTGGCCAGCAAACTGGCTGATGAAGCTGATTTATCTCTATATCATTCGGGTTATGATGCTGAAAACGTGTGGGTCGACCCTCCGGCTTATGACATTGAAAATCATATTCCGCCCGTCCGTAAGCACACTTTTGCTCCCGACATTGATCCGTCAGACCTCGTGAATGATGAAGTTTATTTCCGAGCGCTGACCAAGATTGACTGGACCACTACTGACTTCCAGCAGCTGGAAGAGACCGTCGAAGAACCGGAGCGAGCTGATCCTCAACCTTCACGTCAGGCTGACGCAGAGTCTTAAACCAGTGCCGATTTAAATTTTATGTCCCAATACTTGAGAAAAACTAATATTTTTTTGGGCTCTCCAGCGCCTTGTAATAGGATAGCTGAGATACTTTATGTTGTCACATACTATCCTTTATATGAGATTGCTTCAGTTAGCAACTTATTAATTATCTCTTGCTAATAATGCCTTTGATGGTTTATTTTGCGTGCTTCTGCATAAAACAATGTTTAAAGTGTCCTGGTGGTTTATCGCCGGATGGGTCATAATGCCCAAACACATGGTCTACGTTTATAATTTGGACTATGTAAAAAATATAAAGCATGTATCATACCTGTGATTAAGTGTGTCACGATGAACCTTAATCCGGTAGGCAAAGATAATGATCCAAGGTGCAAGTGTTGATGACTCCCTTGATTATTTGCCGGTTCATTATGAAACCGAACCGGGTTATGATGAACTCCGGTTTAACTGTAGTTAGTACTGGTGTTTGTAACCCATACTATGGCTCTGTAAACACATGTGTAGTGGCAACTTATAGTCATCCACTCCCTGAATCAATGGACTTGGATGGACACCAATGACCTTGAAGATCAAATTTTTATAAAAAATAATAATAAAATTTTGGGCAAATAAGACCATGTAGTCGAGGCTTTTTACGAGCTGCCAGGCTCCAAATTCGAGGCTTTTTATGAGCTGCCATGCTACTTTCATTAATCATTTTGCAAAGCCTGTTAAGATGGTCCTCAATCCTTAACCAAATCATCAATGTTAATTTTACCAAGTGCAGGGTCTGTAAAGATTGACTTGTGTAAATACTTGATGATCGTCAATTTAACGTTACCAAGTTCAGGGTCTGTAAAGATTGACTTGTGTATACGTTCGACCGGTTGTACCAGGTTTACCTGGGCAGAGTGACTTACTTAATGCAGGCAGGCTAATCTAGGGTTTTAGGTATATACACCAGGCTTCCAAGCCATGGCTTGATAGCCTACTACAAGGGTTGTCAACTCGTTGATGCTTTGCATCAGGAGCCCCCAGGTAGCATTTGAGCTATGCTCGTCGGGGCCTATGTTTGAGTTGTGCTAGGCATCAAACTCTCTTTTGCCCCTCATCATCATGTGGGAATTGCCGAAGCAACCAGAGCTATGCTCTTATGATGGCCTTGACGTGGTCGCCGGTCTAAGAGGCCATAGGAACTCCCTTGCACACAGAAGCCCCCATGTGACAAACTCTTATGAAAAGAGGCGGCTGATACCCCGCTTTATCGGGGGCGCCGGTTTATTATATTGATCATAATATATACATTGTAAAGATATGTACATAAAACGGAGCCTATGGCTCAGGTGTAGTAAGGTCGAAGAAGAGCGATGTTCCACGGCCGTCTGGTCTCCTCCTCCGCCATACGTGAGTCCTTATGTTCTCGAACGTCAACGAGGTAGTACGATCCGTTGTGCAGGTTCTTGCTGACCACAAAAGGTCCTTCCCAAGGCGGGGATAACTTGTGCATGTTTGTCTGGTCTTGGATGAGCCGGAGCACCAGATCTCCTTCTTGAAACATTCTGGTTTTAACCCGACGACTGTGGTACCGGCGCAGATCTTGCTGATAAATCGCCGATCGAGCTGCTCCCGTGTCCCATTCCTCATCCAGCCAGTCTAATGCATCTTGCCGTGCCCTTTCATTATCAGTTTCGACGTAAGCCACCACTCGCGGCGAATCATGACGGATATCGCTAGGGAGGACCGCTTCAGCTCCATATACCATGAAGAAAGGCATGTACCCTGTAGAAAGGCATGAAGAAAGGCATGTACCCTGTAGATCTGTTAGGTGTAGTGTTGATGCTCCATATCACAGAGGGTAATTCCTCCACCCAACAACCCGGTGTCCTCTGCAAAGGGACCATAAGCCGGGGTTTAATGCCTCTCAAGATCTCTTGATTGGCTCTTTCAGCTTGGCCATTAGACTGAGGGTGAGCTACTGATGATACATCAAGGCGGATGTGCTCTCGTTCACAGAACTCCTCCATGGCCCCCTTGGATAGATTGGTACCATTATCAGTTATAATACTGTGTGGAAAGCCAAACCGGAAAATCACCTTTTTGATGAACTGAACCGCCGTTGCTGCATCACACTTACTGACTGGTTCCGCTTTGACCCATTTGGTAAACTTATCCACCGCCACCAAAAGGTGGGTCTTCTTATCTTGGGATCTCTTGAAAGGTCCAACCATATCAAGCCCCCAAATCGCAAACGGCCAAGTAATTGGAATCATCCTCAACTCCTGAGCCGGTATATGAGCACGCCATGAAAACTTCTGGCAAGCATCAAATTTTCTGACCAAGTCCTCTGCGTCGGCATGAGCCGTCAACCAGTAGAACCCATGACGAAACACTTTAGCCACCAAAGATTTTGAACCGGCATGATGACCACAGTCTCCTTCGTGGATCTCTCTAAGAATATCACAGCCTTCATCTGGCGATACACAACGTTGAAACGCCCCAGAGACACTGCAATGATGTAATTCCCCATTGACAATAGTCATGGATTTGGATCACCGGACTATCTGTCTAGCCAAGACTTCATCCTCTGGTAACTAACCTCGGTTCATGTGCGCCAAGTAAGGGAGCGTCCAATCCGGAATAGCATGAAGCGCCGCGACCAATTGTGCCTTCGGATCAGGAACAACCAAGTCCTCTTCTGAAGGTAACTGCACGGACGGATTGTGTAATACATCCAAGAAGGTATTGGGTGGAACCGGTTTACGTTGAGAACCCAGCCGGCTTAACGCATCGGCCGCTTCATTCTTTCGCCGGTCTATATGATCCACCTGATAGCCCTTAAAGTGTCCAGCAACAGCGTCTACCTCTCGTCGATATGCTGCCATGAGTGGATCTTTAGAATCCCACTTACCAGACACATGTTGAGCCACCAGGTCTGAATCGCCAAAGCATTTAACTCGGCTTAGATTCATCTCCTTGGCCATCCGCAGACCATGGAGGAGAGCTTCATACTCAGCTGCATTGTTAGTGTAAGGGAACATTAAACGAAGGCATAACAGAACTTATCACCTCGTGGGGAAGTTAATACGACTCCAGCCCCCGAGCCCTCTAATTGCCTGGATCCATCAAAGTGAATAGTCCAATACGTGTGATCCGGCTTCTCCTATGGTGCTTATAGCTCCGTCCAATCGTTGATAAAGTCCACCAATGCATGGGATTTGATTGCAGTACGGGGCACATATTTCAATCCGTGAGGACTAAGCTCAATGGCCCACTTTGCAACTCGACCAGTTGCCTCTCTGTTCTGGATTATATCGCCTAAAGGGGCTGAACTGAACACAATGATTGGATGGCCTTGAAAGTACTGCTTTAGCTTCCGGTTTGCCATGAAGACTCCATACACCAATTTCTGCCAATGCGGGTATCGCTGCTTTGATTCAATGAGCACCTCGCTGATGTAGTAAACTGGTCGTTGAACCGGATATTCTTTGCCTTCCTCCTTACGCTCTACCACAATGGCAACGCTTACAGCTCGGGCGTTAGTAGCCACATACAGCAATAGCGGCTCATTATCGACTGGTGCGGCAAGGACTGGCGGTTCTGCTAATTGCTTCTTCAACTCTTCGAACGCATCATCAGAAGCATCACTCCAAACAAAGCGATCTGTCTTTTTCATCATCTGATAAAGCGGGATAGCCTTCTCCCCAAACGGCTGATAAACCGGCTAAGCGCCGCAATACGGCCCGCCAAGCGTTGGACATCGTTGATGCACGCCGGTTTAGACAAGGATGTAATCGCCTTGATCTTCTCCGGATTAGCTTCAATTCCCCTGTTTGATACCAAGAATCCCAGTAGCTTGCTTGCTGGAACACCAAAAAACGCATTTGTCCGGATTAAGGCCCAGTTCTTTTGACGGATTAAAAAATAAGCCGCCTCCTCCCTAGCTTTTCTTATAAGCCGCTTCCCACATTCACTGGGGCTTCTGAACTAGTTATGGGATAACTAATTTGGAAGCCTCAACAAATTTTAAAAGCGGTTTATTTTTTAAGCTGGGGAGAGGCAGCTTATTTTTTAAGCTGTCCAAAAGAACTGGCGCTAAGCATCATCTTGTAAGCCCGGAGATTATCAAAGGTTTCTTTCAAGTCTGTTATTAATGTTTCCTCCTTCCTGGAATTCACCACAATGTCATCCACATATGCATGAACATTCCGCCCAATCTGTCCATGAAGGCGGTTCTGCATACAACGCTGATAGGTCGCCTGGGCACTCTTAAGCCCAAACGGCATAGATACATAGCATAAGGCTCCAAAGGGAGTTATAAAGGCCGTCTTCTCCTGGTCCTTAACTGCCATCTTGATCTGATGATAACCTGAATATGCGTCCAAAAAACTTAGGCGCTCGTAACCCGCCGTAGCATCAATGATCTGATCAATACGGGGGAGGGCAAAGGGATCAGCTGGGAAAGCCTTGTTCAGATCTGTGTAATTAACACACATTCGCCAAGTGTCATTTTTCTTAAGCACCAGCACCGGATTAGCCAGCCATTCCGGGTGAAACACTTCGACTATAAAACCTGTCACTAAGAGCCTAGCCACTTCTTCACCAATAGCCTTGCGCCTTTCTTCATTGAAGCGGCGCAGAAATTGTTTAACCGGTTTAAACTTAGGATCAATGTTGAGAGTGTGCTCAGTGAGTTCCCTCGGTACACCTGGCATGTCAGAAGGTTTCCATGCAAAAATGTCCCGATTCTCACGGATGAACTCGATGAGCGCGCTTTCCTATTTTGGATCTAGATTAGCACTGATGGTGAACTGCTTGGATGAATCGCCAAAAACAAAGTCAACCTGTTTGGTATCTTCAGCTGATTTGAATTTCAATGACGGATCATGCTCTGTGGTTGGCTTTTTCAGCGGAGACATATCTGTTGGATCAACATTATCTTTATAAAACTTCAGCTCCTCAGTGGCACAAACCGCTGATACGTCCAAAACGTATCTATAATTTATGCTTGATCCATGCCTCTTTTGTGTGATATTGCTATGATATTTATGCACTTCCATACACTTTTGATCATATTTGGACTAACCTATTAACTCAGTGCACCCCAGTGCCAGTTTCTGTTTTCTGCTATTTTTGCATTTCAGGTTTTCCCATTACGTAAATTACCAGAAAAATCCCGGGAAAAATATATAAAAAATCAGCATTCCGGAAGCTTCCATGCGGCCAAAGTAGGGCCAGAGGGGGGCCACCAGGGCTCCAGGCGACCAGAGGGGGCGGCCCCCTCCTGGCCGCGCCGCCAGGGCGCCTGGGCCCCCTGGCCTCTTCTGACGCCCCCCTTTGGCATATATTTACACCGCGTCCCGAAACCCTCGAGGACGGAACCCTTTTTCGCGATCTCATCTCTGTTCCACCGCCGCCGCGCTTCCAAGATCGGGAGCACCAGGAGAACTCTTCCCGGCACCCTGCGGGAGGGGAGGATCACCACCGGGAGCTTCTCCACCACCATGGACGCCTCCCGGATGAGTTGTGAGTAGTCTCCCTTGGACCATGGGTCCATGACCAGTAGCTATGTGATGTTCTCCCCCCTCTTTGTTCTTCACCGATTAGACCTCGTGAGCTGCCCTACATGATCGAGGCACATATGTAATCCTTATGCTGTTGCTATGATGAGTTTGCTGGGATCCAATGGATTATGAGATTATGTTCAGATTGTGTGAGTAATATATTTGATTCACCTCTTTTATATTTATGTTCTTGAGTAATTATTGCATGTTCTCCGTTGTTGTTTATTGCTTTGGCCAAGTAGTAGGTAGTAACTCCAAGAGGGAACGTTATGCTTGATTGTGGGTTCATGCCCCTCGATGACTAGCTTGAGTGACAGAAACATGAGTCTAGGGGATGTGCTGTTGCCACAAGGGGGAAAACAACGGTGCTTGTACTTGCGGGTGCAAGGATTGTTTACTTTACGCAAAGTTCTTTTAATGCAGTTGTCTGTTGCTTTGAGTTTACACTGTGGGTGGGACTCGCAACTTAATACCAGCGAGATGTTCTGGATAGATATCTCAAGGTGGATGATTAGTAGTAGATGCAGATGGATTTCGGTCTACTTGCCTTGGCGTACCGCCCATGCTTTTGAGCCTCTACCTTTCTTGCAGCATAGTTAGCATTGGTTTGCGCACATAATCCTGTCAATTGCCCAGCTGTAATTCGTTTACCTCGCTTAGCTGTTTTATCGTCTTTTGGGAGAGAGACATCACTAGTGAACATCATGGGACCCCGGTCCATATTAACATCACTGATCACATCCGCTATTTACTTTCTGTTCTTACTTACTAGTTGCAGTAATACCTATTACTATTATCTCTCGCGTTTGATCCTTTGTAAACGACAAGGCCGGAGGGATTGACAACCTCTCTGTACTCGTTGGGAGCAAAGTTATTTGTATCTGTGTGCAGGTCCAGTCAATCGCTAAGTTGCGCCGCTAGCAGTTGACACCTTCTTGTTAACCCTCAGAGTCTCAGGGGATTCGATCCTTGGTATCTTTGCCAAGGGAAAACTACCGCTACACTGCATCTCAAACCTTCCACTTGGGGTAACCAACGAGGGGCGAGAAGCCATCAAGCAAAGTTTTCTGGCGCCATTGCCGGGGACTCCACTCTTCAAGATAGGGGAGTTGCACGCTATCTTTTATCTTTGCTTTTTAGTCTTGTTAGTTTACCTTTCAGTTTTTCTTTAGTATCCTTTATCAAAAATCACAAAAATAGTTATCTCATTCTTTGGTTGTCATTATGTATGGTCCTTTTGTGTTTGGTGAGGCAGAAGTTCTCATCTTTAAACAAAGAGGTGGGGAAAGTCTAAAAGATGCTTGGTATAGAATTAATGATTCTCAAAAAAGAGCCACCAAGAAGCAATCTACTATTATCCTGCTTAAAAAATTTTATGTTGGAATTACTTCTTGGAATAGGTTTATTCTAGATTCTGCTATCAATGGAAATTTCCTAGAGGCCCCAGTTTGGGAATCTCTTAGTATTATTGAAAATCTTGTTGGAAATCCCCCTGTTGTTAGCATTGAAGAGGACATCACCCTAGCTCACATTATGAAAAAACTTGAAAAGATAGAGCTAGAGATGCCAAACATTAATAAGATAAATGAGTTGGATCGTAAGATCCAAGGGAATTTGAATAGGCTTGATAGCTCCATGCATAAAATTCTCAAAACTTTGGAGACCATCAAATCCCATGACTTGGATTCTTCTAGGATAAACAAGATTGAGGAAATCTTTGATACTCTAGTAACGACTTTCTCCTCAATCAAAACCAAAAAGGTAGAAACTCCGGCAAAGAAGGAGCCTAATTTCGTTTACGTTCCAAAGGCTCCCCGCTCGAAAAGTAATCCATCTATTGCCAAAGGGGTTGAAACTGTGAAGACTTTGGAAGAAACACCTCTCTTTGCTAAATTTATAAATGAATCTTCCATTGACTTTTTACCTTTTGGTCTTCTCCCTAGAAGTATCTCTATTAAGCCTTTATTTGAAAGTCCTCTTAAGACTAGTTGTACTATTGAAGAGCTTTTTGATGATCTTGATGATGGTTCAATTGATACAACTTGATCTCTTTGCATTATGCCTAGCTTAAAGGCATAAAAGAAAGCGCTTTTGGGAGGCAGCCCATAATGAATAAAATTTTATTTTGCTTTTGTTGTGTCTTGATGTTTGTTACTACAGTAGCATCATCATTGTATCTTTACTTTTCAGCTTTGTGCCAAGTTTAGCCTCTGATTGCAAGAAAGTTCAAAAGTTGTGACGTGCTGTCCAGGAAACAGATTCTGTCCTTGGACAGAAAAATTCATATAAAATCACCAGATCATCTTTTTGGTCTGAATTTTCTCGACAGCATGCTCTATACAATTGGCTTTTGGGCGTCTGTTCTGAGTTTTTTCATTTGAGTTGCACAAGTGCCCCAAAAAATTTATTTACTACCTGCTGGTCCGTTTTTCACAGATTCTGTCCTGTTTTGCCTTTCCTTCGTTTTGCAAACCTTGAGCTTGCTTTTTCTTTGCAAAAACCTTTTGGCAATCTTGAGAAACAGTAGACCTTCAAGATTATCCTTATTTCCAGCAAGGAAAAAATATTTTATTATGGGTACTAACCTCGCTAATCAGATTATAATGAGTTATGTATGAAGGGAGTTTTCAAGTGTGCGAGGGAAGATGATAAAAAGATTCAGGAGTGTCAAACGCTCAAGCTTGGGGATGCCCCCGTGCACCCCCAAGAAATATTCAAGAAGACTCAAGCGTCTAAGCTTGGGGATGCCCCCCGTGCATCCCCTTCTCCATCAACAATTATCAGTTCGTCTTTCGTTCCACTATATTTTAATCACTTCATGTGTTATGTGCTATGCTTGGAGCGTCTTGCTTTTAATTTCCTTTTTAGTTTTCTTTAGCTTTGCTTGCTTTTCATAACAAGTTGGAACCCATCTTTCTTTGTGTGGGAGAGAAACACGCTCCACTTCAACCTAGAACACAACATAGGATTTTCATGTTTATCTTAGATGTGTATGTTCTTGGTCTTTCAATAGCTACTGTCATGCTTAGCTCTTAGTTTTCATGCTTTTCTTTTTAAAAAGCTTTTGTTTAGTTGGTTGCTGGAACTCTCTTGAGTTATCATGCTTATCTTGTTAAGAGAGTTGGCTTCTGTTGCACTGGTTGATATGTCTATGATAAAAATGCTATGTGCATAATGGTGCTTAGTAGTTCATGTTTTCTTATGGTTAGTCTCAAATAGCTGGGGGGTTCTTAATGTGTTATTGAAGTACCAACATGATTTATTTGCCTATGATGTGGTATGGTTTAGTGATATCTTCCTCCAAGAATTTATTTTGATTGACTTGGCATATGCTCACGCATATTTAAGACTGTAAAGAAAGTCTATCAAGCCTTGATGATCTTTAATTTCTGAGTAGTGATATAACTTCCATGCCCGATTCAATGTTGCTTTGTCGCTCTGCATGATTATGACCGTCATTGCTCTCTTAGTTGGTCGCTCCCAGTCTTTTGCTAACCTTCGCCTGTACTAAGCGGACTAACTGCTTGTGCATCCAAAATCCTTTAAACCAGTTATGCCATAAGCGTCCACCATACCTTCCTATACATGGTATTTACCTGCCATTCCTAACGAAGACTATCTTGTACCATCTTGAAATTATTCAAAAAAGCATTTCTCTTTTGTGCCTCTGTTTTAGCTCCTGAGGAAGTAGTAATTAATTCATGGTCTTTTTAAGTTGGACAAGCTTCACCCCGGGATTGCATGTCTAATGTGCAAACCCCTAATACGAGAAGGAACTGGCAAAGAGTGCGCCCGGCTCATTAAAAAATATACAACAAACAAACCCTCCTTCACGCTTTGTTCATGAGAAATCAGAAAACTTTGGCAGTGATAAACAAAGGAGATTAAGAGGATGTGATCGTCCTCGTGCGGGAGCCGTTCCTCGAAACTTGTCCAGCTCGAGAAGTAATTGAGTTATCTACTAGCATTCGTTGACAAAATATGCATCTCTAAAAAATAATTTTACCTCTGTTTTTAAAAACCAAGAGCTCTGGTACATGTTTAGTTTTTGTTTCCGACCACGGGTTTTCAACCTTGCCATCAAAAGCCACGGTTCAAGAGTCTCCACCTTCTTTAAAGCACCAACTATTGAGAGCATGATTGTCATTCTGAGTGTAATGTGCATTGTCCCAAAGTACCATTGTCTTTTGCATGATTATGATATCGTTTATTCTGAAGTCATTGTATCTAGTCGTCATTTAAACTTCGGAGGTGCCCCTGCATTTATGTTTTGCTTCACTAAAGGGGGCAAGCGAGGTATCACTTTGTCATGTTTGCACACCATGCTCACTACAAATCTATTGAGTGTTTCAGTATCATATTGTAAAACTTTCAGTTCTTTGTGATATTCTCATGAGGCAACTTAATTACTACAGATTCATTGTCTCAGTAAGCATTTGTCATGTGACTGTGAAAAGTTCTTATATGGTTAATAGCATGTCACCACAGAAATTATGCTTGTTATCATTTACCTACTCGAGGACGAGCAGGAATTAAGCTTGGGGATGTTGATACGTCCAAAACGTATCTATAATTTCTGCTTGCTCCATGCCTCTTTTGTGTGATATTGCTATGATATTTATGCACTTCCATACACTTTTGATCATATTTGGACTAACCTATTAACTCAGTGCAACCCAGTGCCAGTTTCTGTTTTCTGCTGTTTTTGCATTTCAGGTTTTCCCATTACGTAAATTGCCAGAAAAATCCCGGGAAAAATATATAAAAAATCAGCGTTCCAGAAGCTTCCATGCGGCCAAAGTAGGGCCAGAGGGGGGCCACCAGGGCTCCAGGCGACCAGAGGGGGCGGCCCCCCTCCTGGCCGCGCCGCCAGGGCGCCTGGGCCCCCCTGGCCTCTTCTGATGCCCCCCTTTGGCATATATTTACACCGCGTCCCGAAACCCTCGAGGACGGAACCCTTTTTCGCGATCTCATCTCTGTTCCGCCGCCGCCGCGCTTCCAAGATCGGGAGCACCAGGAGAACTCTTCCCGGCACCCTGCCGGAGGGGAGGATCACCACCGGGAGCTTCTCCACCACCATGGACGCCTCCCAGATGAGTTGTGAGTAGTCTCCCTTGGACCATGGGTCCATGACCAGTAGCTATGTGATGTTCTCCTCCCCTCTTTGTTCTTCACCGATTAGACCTCGTGAGCTGCCCTACATGATCGAGGCACATATGTAATCCTTATGCTGTTGCTATGATGAGTTTGCTGGGATCCGATGGATTATGAGATTATGTTCAGATTGTGTGTGAGTAATATATTTGATTCACCTCTTTTATATTTATGTTCTTGAGTAATTCTTGCATGTTCTCCATTGCTGTTTATTGCTTTGGCCAAGTAGTAGGTAGTAACTCCAAGAGGGAACGTTATGCTTGATTGTGGGTTCATGCCCCTCGATGACTAGCTTGAGTGACAGAAACATGAGTCTAGCGGATGTGTTGTTTCCACAAGGGGGGAAACAACGGTGCTTGTACTTGCGGGTGCAAGGATTGTTTACTTTACGCAAAGTTCTTTTAATGCAATTGTCTGTTGCTTTGAGTTTACACTATGGGTGGGACTCGCAACTTAATACCAGCGAGATGTTCTGGATAGATATCTCAAGGTGGATAATTAGTAGTAGATGCAGATGGATTTCGGTCTACTTGCCTTGGCGTACCGCCCATGCTTTTGAGCCTCTACCTTTCTTGCAACATAGTTAGCATTGGTTTGCGCATATAATCCCGTCAATTGCCCAGCTGTAATTCGTTTACCTCGCTTAGCTGTTTTATCGTCTTTTGGGAGAGAGACATCACTAGTGAACATCATGGGACCCCGGTCCATATTACCATCACTGATCACATCCGCTATTTACTTTCTGTTCTTACTTACTAGTTGCAGTAATACCTATCACTATTATCTCTTGCGTTTGATCCTTTGTAAACGACAAGGCCGGAGGGATTGACAACCTCTGTGTACTCGTTGTGAGCAAAGTTATTTGTATCTGTGTGCAGGTCCAGTCAATCGCTAAGTTGCGCCGCTCGTAGTTGACACCTTCTTGTTGACCCTCGGAGTCTCAGGGGATTCGATCCTTGGTATCTTTGCCAAGGGAAAACTACCGCTACACTGCATCTCAAACCTTCCACTTGGGGTAACCAACGAGGGGCGAGAAGCCATCAACCGCCTCAGCATAAGCTGCATCACCTTCTTCGCATTCCAAAGCAATCTTGCAGCTCCCATGGACCGTAATGGTTCCCTTATGGCCCGGCATCTTGAGCTGTAGATAAACATAACAAGGCCTCGCCATGAACTTAGCGTAAACCGCCCGCCCGAACAGGGCGTGATAGGAGCTCTTGATCTTTACCACTTCAAAGGTCAAAGTCTCAGACCTGGAATCATGCTCATCTCCAAAAGTGACCTCCAAGTCTATCTTACCAACTGGATATGCCGATTTACCAGGCACCACACCATGAAAAACTGTGTTGGATTGCCGAAGCTTCTTATCTGTCAGCCCCATGCGCTGGAAGGTCTCATAGTATAGAATGTTGATGCTGCTGCCTCCGTCCATAAGCACCTTGGTCAACTTGTAGCCACCCACCTGGGGTGCCACAACTAGAGCCAGCTGACCCGGATTGTCAACCCGGGGAGGATGATCCTCTCGGCTCCACACAATGGGCTGTTCTGACCAACGCAGGTAGCGCGGCACCGCCGGTTCAACAGAATGTACCGCCCTCTTGTAAACTTTCTGATCACGTTTACATAAGCTCGTGGTGAAGACATGATACTTCCCACTGCTCAACTCCTTCGGATTACTCTGATATCCGGATTGCTGCTGCTGTTGGCGCTGTTGATTTCCCTGATTGTTATAACCGCCCTGGCCGTGCTGCTGGTTATGCTAATTGTGCCCGTTGTGGTTGTTGTTATTACCTTGGAACCCTGAACCGGATCCACCACCTTGATAACCCGGCCCGTGAAAACCGGGGCCTAATCCGCCAGATGGCCCATGATCGTACTGAGACCGGTTCATGATTTCCTGCATAATAAAACAGTCCTTCCAGAAGTGTGTAGCTGGCTTTTCTGTTGTACCGTGCCTTGGGCAAGGTATGTTCATTTGGCGTTCCAGATTAATAGGCAGCCTCCAATTCCGTGGGGGCGGTCTACCCTTGCGGTGCTGGCCGTTATCCTGAGCATTGGTGTTGGCCACAAAATCTGAGTTGCTATCCGCTTTACGCTTACCGTTGTATCCTTGATTCGCCGGGTTGGGCTGTGGCGGTTTACCATTCTTGTTTACCTTCCCTGACTTGTCATTATTGGAGTCTGGGTATTTGGTACTATCCGAATCCGCATATTTCACTAAAGCGCCCATGAGCGTCCCCATGTCATCACAATTACGCTTAAGCCGTCCCAACTTCAACTTCAAAGGTTCAAACCGGCAATTGCCTTCCAAGGTTACAACTGATGTGCTTGGGTTGATGCTATTGGAGGAATGTAGGATCTCCGACACTCGACGCACCCAACTACTTGCTGACTCGTGCTCTCCTTGAACGCAGGCAGCTAAATCGACGATAGACATTGGTTGTTTGCACATGTCTTTGAAGTTATTAATAAACCGGCGGCGCAATTCGGCCCATGATTCGACAGAATTGGGTGGCAAGCCTTTCAGCCAAGTGCGGGCTGTGCCCTCCAACATCATTGTGAAATACTTAGCGCACGCTGCATCATCTACATCCAGCATCTCCATTGCCATCTCATAGCTTTCGACCCATGTCTCTGCGGATAGATCCGCCGTGTAGTTGGGCACCTTGCGTGGTCCTTTGAAATCTTTGGGCAATTTTACGTTGTGTAAGGCGGGAGTAAGACAAGGCACTCCCAAGGAGCTGGACATCACCCGGTTCAACTGAGGTAGATGGACGAAGCGGCGTTGACTGACGGGCTTCATACTATGCTGCTAACTCGGCCTTTCGGCGCTACCTGCCCTGATCCACCACGTCTTGAGCATTCACATTTCCTCCTGCAGGATCATCCCTTCGCAGCGGGTTACGTCTTCGCGCGCTGCTTGACACAGCCGGTTCATCCAGGTGCCTGGTATAACTCCAGCTTGGGCGAGGGGTTGAATGAATCCTTTCACGGCTGTGAGAATAAGCTTGCTGTTGAGTTAGCGCCGTTCCAAAAACTCCCTGGCCCGTCGCGCCTCCACCGCCACGGGGGACGTTCCCTCAGTGGGAAGGGCGGCCAGTCGTGAAGCGGCGGGGACGATGTTATCCAATGGATTAGAATAATGACCGGGAGGAGTGGGCACATGCTGTAATGGGACAACCTAGCGGGTTGGCTCCGCAGCCTGTGGCTGGACTAACGCTCCTGTGTCCGGTGCTCCTCCCCGGTTTACCTCCGGCTGGTTACTGGTCCCTGCTCCGGGCGTGCTAAAAAATTCCTTGCTTCGTAAACCGGTGGCAGACGAGATCGCTGCCTTATCCTCATTACCTCGTGTTAGGCGGTCTGATCCAACATGAGTCGATAAGCTTGAGCATCTAACTCGGTCTGTTTCGCAACCAACCTGGTTTTCTCGGCAGTTAGGTCCAACTTGGCTTGATCTATCAGGCTTTTCACCTGAGCGACTTCCGCATCATGTTGCTCCTTATTGGCCTGGGCTACCTTCGCCGTTAACAGCACTGTCAAAGTGTCGACCAAGGCGGACAAAGTTTCGGCCGGCACGGATCAGGACCTCCAGCCCTAGCTCCTGCCGTGTCTGATGTTAACGCCGCTGTAGTTGATGACTGTTGCATAGGTTGTGATCCGGCCATGAGGACGGCAACCCGGTTCGGCGGATCAAGGGTGTCCAGAATACTATCTCCATCGGAACCACCATCAGACCGACCATCCTGCAAAAGGTATAAAGAATCTGTTTCTCCAGAGGACGATTTGTCGCCGGAATAGACAACATTCTCACCGTCAGAGTCTGATCCGCCCACAGCTTGCACTTCACGAACTGCTCCAACGAAGACGTGCTCCATGGTGGGCTGAATTCGGGCAGATCTTGCACGCTGAGCCGGGTCGATGATGTTGGGGAAGATGTCCGGCTCAGGGCCCGGTTTGCCGATCTTGCCGATGAAGACGTGGATGCCGTCAAAGGGGACCCAGTACCCGTATTCGATTGAATCGGCCTCGCGGCCCCAGCCTGCATCGTCGATGTAGATCTTGCCGCGACGACTTTTGGTCATCTGGCCCACTGCATAGCCCTTGAGTCCTTCAAAGCTGCCCTTCAAGAACTCGAACCCATCGCGCGATAGCCCCAGGGTGGGCGCCAACTGTCATGGTTTTGTCACGGCAGATGTCCTAGCAAAAGGACTTAGTCGTGAGGCCATCGCTACGGGTTAGCTTAAAGGGGTTAAAGCGGACAAGGATACATGGGTTTATACTAGTTTGGCCCCTTCAATGAAGGTAAAATCCTATGTCTAGTTTGGTGTAATATTGCTAGGGTTTCGATGACCAGGGAGCGAATACGCTTTGCCTGTGTCTCGAGTTGTTGTTTTTCTCTCCCTTGAACCGTCGCCGGGTCGTCCCTTTATATATGAGGTGACGCCCGGTCCGGTTTACAAAATCCCGAGGCCGGCTCATAAATGTGTCCGGCTCGGTCTCTATCTTTCCTATCTTACATCACAAGTTACATACAGTATGGCGGTTTACAAATCATGGGCCCTAATACTTGGGCTCTAAACCTCCTGGGCTAAAGCGTCTTGCTCCATGCTTTACCGGGCTTTAGTAAAAGTAATCTCACCGGACACAAACCGGCCCCTCCTGGGCGGTTTATACCTAGTAGTAATATCCCTGACAGGAACTATGTGCCCGTTGATTTTATTGTGCTTGACATTGAATATAATCCGTCTTGCCGTCTTACCCCATAATACTTGGTAGGCCTTTCTTACGAACTATATGCGCCGTAATTGATATGAAAGAAGGGAACATTAAATTTTAATTCCCATTAAAAAGGGTATATAACACTTTTCTAGGAAGAAAATTAGGCCACCATATCAATCCGTCATGAGAGCTACTTATGGATTAAACACTAAAGATGACAATACTTGAAACTATGCATTATGCCTAGCTAGGGGCGTAAAACGATAGCGCTAGTTGGGAGGCAACCCAATATTTATCTTTAATTTTTTTACTATGTTTTTATTTGAGAACACAATTATGGCTCTATTTTTATTGTGTTTTAATGTTTTAATTAGTTTTTGTGCCAAGCAAAGCCTTTGGGATGATTTGGTTGATAGTTGATTTGATTCTGTGTAGAAACATGAACTTTCGCGTCCAGTAGTAGAATTCTATGCAATTGCGGAAGTCTGATCAATTTCTGAAATTTTTACACGTAATTTACATACAAATTGCCCATATTTTTCTAATTGTTAAGAATTTTCAAAGTTACAGAAGTATTACTATAAATTATGTATTGACAGACTATTCTGTTTTTGACAGATTCTGTTTTCATTGTGTTGTGTGCTTATTTTCATGAATCTATGGATTGTATCGAGGGGTATAAGCCATGGTGAAGTTAGAATATGGTAGATATAATGCAATAATGAAATATGAATGGGTATATAACAATACTTAAAGTGAGGATTGGCTTTGTTATGCTAACGGATCTCACGAGGTTTTGTTGAGTTTTGTGTGACTGAAGTTTTGAAGTTTTGGGTGGGATCACGATGGATGAAGGAATAAGGAGTGGCAAGAGGCTAATCTTGGGGATGCCCTAGGCACCTCAAGGTCATATTCAAGGACTCCCAAGCAACTAAGCTTTGGGATGCCTTGGAAGACACCCCCTCTTTCTTTTACTAACTATCGGTAATTTTACTTGGAGCTATATTTTTATTCGTCACATATCATGAGTTTTGCTTGGAGCATCATGTACTATACGTGTCATTGCTTTGTTTGCCTTTTAGTTAGTTGCAATCTTCTTTGTTGTACACACTTATGTGAGAGAGCCACACGCGTCATGATTTGTTAGAATACTCTATGTGCTTCACTTAAATCTTTTGAGTTGGGCAGTTGCTCTAGTGCTTCACTTATATATTTTTTAGCACGACAGTGATTAAATTTTAAATAATTACTCTCATGCTTCACTTATATCTTATTTAGAGTTGATAAGATTAAATTTTGAAGAAATACTCTCATGCTTCACTTATATCATTTTGAGAGTTGATAATATAAATTTTGAAGAAATATATGCACTCTCATGCTTCATTTATATCTCTTTGAGAGTTGATAATAGCAATGGTAATTTCCACAAGATATGAATTTGGTCCCATAGTGATGAATATTCAAGAGGGATATAATAAAACCTTCATAGATCATTGGGTATGATAAGTTTGATTCCTTGCAATAGTTTTGCGATACGGAGATGGTAATATGTGAGTCATGTTGGTGAGTAATTGTGCTTTAGTAAGAATATTGGTGTTAAGGTTTGTGATTCCCTATGCATGCACGTAAATTCAATAGTTATGCAAAAAAGTTACATCCTACTTATGGTGCATTATTTGGTATTAGTTATGCCCAATGCATGCTTATGATTGTTTTTGCTTTTTGGTTGGTCGCTTCTCAGTGTATTTTCTAGCCTTCATTTGTACTAAGTGGGAATGATGCTTGTGCATCTAAATCCTTAAACCCAAAGTTGTGCCAAATGAGTCCATCGTACCTACCTATATGTGGTATTTCCATGTTTTTCCAAGTAAATTTGCATGTGAAAACTCTAATTTTTCAAAATGAATTTCTGTTTTGTGTGCCCGTACCGCTCATGTAGCGGTAGGGGTGGCCAATATTTTCCATGCTAGGTAATTTATTCTCATGATGAGTGTTTATTCACTTGTCATTGCACGAGAGTGTGGAAGGTAATAGGGATGCCGAGTACCGAAATGAAAAACAAAAATATGATGATAATAATAAATTCCTTGGAAAGTGTTGGTATGGAAGGCACCCGTGGATACGACTAATCGTTGATTGTGAAAGAATGATGGAAAGGAAATAAACTTTATTTTTCTGTTTGGGAACCGCTTATAATTTTTCTAGAACAGAAGATGTTGGAAATCTCGATCTTTTTTGTTGACAGGTAAAACATGCCTCTCAAAATAATTTTATCTCTAATTTAAGCCTTGAGCTCTGGCACCTCTGCAAATCTCTACTTTCCCCCGCGAAGGGCCTTAATTTTTACTTTTAATATGAGTCTCCATCTTCTCTTATAAAGCACCAACTAGAGAGCACTATTGCCATACTTGTACATTGGATGTAGTTGATGCTGAATGTGTTTCATCCATGGATCAGTGATTGAGCATAATGGAAGGGATAACTTTCTTTAGCGTTGATATTTTAAAAGACATGGTTGCTTGTTAGTATGCTTGAGTATTTATGTCTTCATGTCAAATTATAGACTATTGATTTGAATCATTCAAGTCAAAATATCCAAGTTACAAAAGAAAAGGTAATATGATGAATATATTGGATAGCATTCCACATCAAAAAATCTGTTTTTGTCATTTACCTAATCGAGGACGAGAAGGAATTAAGCTTGGGGATGCTCGATACGTCTCCCGCGTATGTATAATTTTTTATTGTTCCATATTATATTTGGATATAATTGCTCGAAAGTGTATATAAAACATCCAAATACCAAATGAAGTCCAAATACCATACAACTTTTTGGAGATTTTTTTCTGGCAATAAGAGACCTTTGAAGCTTCGGGAGGGGACGAGAAGATGGAGCAATGGCCCACGAGGCACTAGGGCACGCCCTGGTGGCTTGTGGGGCCCACACGGCTCCATTTGACCTAACTCCGCCTCTATAAATTCTCTAAAATCATGAAACCAACAGAGGAGTCCACGAAATACTTTTTCTACCGCCGCAAATTTTAGAAGCACGAGATCCCATCTGGAGGCCTTTTCCAGCATTGTGCCGGAGGGGGATTCGATCATCAAGGGGCTCTACATCATCCTTGCCGCCCTACCGATGATGCGTGAGTAGTTTACCACATATATATGGGTCCATAGTTAGTAGCTAGATGGCTTCTTTTCTCTATTTGATCATCAATACAATGTTCTGCCCGATGTTCTTGGAGTTCTATTCGATGTAATGACTTTTCACGGGGTGTTTGTTGGAATCTGATGAATTGTGAGTTTATCAATAGATCTATTCATGAATATTATTTGAGTTTTCTCTGAACTCATGATTATCATAGCCTCGTATTTCTTCTCTGATTTATTGGTTTGGTTTGACCAACTAGATTAATTTATCTTGCAATGGAAAGAGATGCTTTGTAATGGGTTCGATCTTGCGGTGCTCAATCCTAGTGATAGATAGGGACATGGCACGTATGTATCGTTGCTATTAAGTGTAGTACGATGGGGTTTATTCATACGTGAGTTTATCTTGTCCACATCATATCAACTTGCTTAAGGCGTTACTCCGTTTTTCCATGAATTTAATACATTAGATGCATGCTGGATAACGGTCGATGTGTGAAGTAATAGTAGTAGATGCAGGCAGGAGCCGGTATACTTTTCTCGGACGTGATTCCTATATATGATCATTGCCTTGGATATCATCTTAACTATCCGCTTTTCTATCAATTGCCCAATAGTAAATTTTCACCCATAATATGCTATTTTCAAGAGAGAGGGCTCTGGTGAAAACTATGGGCCCCGACTCTATCTTTTATCATATATTAAAACCAAAAATACCTTGTTGTGTTTTTACTTCATTTATTTTATTTTGTATTTTTATCTGATTTATCTATCAAACACCATACAATTTAATCTTGCTCGTAATAGTCGAGGGATTGACGACCCCTTGTTCACGTTAGGTCGCAAGGATTTGTTGTTTGTGTATAGGTGCTGCTAACGAGGTGTTGCTTGGTTCTCCTACTGGATTGATAACCTTGGTTCCTAACTGGGGAAAATACTTATCTCTATTGTACTGCATCATCCTCTTCTCTTCGGGGAAATCCCAACGCAGTTCCCAAGTAGCACGCCACGCAGAGCGCCTTTGCATATTTGCGGCGACGACGACATGCATCCGTCTCGGCGGTCGTGTACGAGAGGCAGATGGCGGTGCGGAGGTCCCCGTCGTCGTCGCTGGCTGGGGGGAGTGGTCATGCCGCAGATCTGCTCGATCCTCCCTTAGATCTGTGGCTGTTAGCCGCCTCCACTACCCCGCTTCTTTGTGAGCCAATACGCTTGGCCCACGGACTCCAGATGCGGTTCCGCCGGCAACAACACCCAGCGGTACCTCGAAGGGGCAGGTGCGGGCAATGCTGGGTGCCGCTTTGCAAGGGCTGGAAGGGAATGCGTCGGACAAGTGCGGGTCACCGCAGACGCCCCGGAAGAGGAGCTGCCACCCGTATCCAGCCCCGACCGGCGAAGGGTAATGCGGAGTGCTAGCTCCTCCTCGTCGGGCGCCGACGAGCCATTGGAATCCCCGACAGCCTTGATCCACTCTGGTAGGCCGGATTCACCGTCGGACATGGCGGGCGGGGGAAGACGAGGTGGATCTGGGGGAGAAGTGGAGAGGTCGAGTGAGGACTGAGTAAATTTGACTAGGATTTGCTCGTCGGTTGTCATATATTTGTGGGGGTTGAAGTGGGGTCATTGTGGGCCATAGCAGGCCAGATCGACATGGCTGACGTGCTCGGGCGTGCTCATATCCGTCCCATATTTGGGCTGGATATGAGGGGTGTTGGCCAGTCCGGACGTTTGAGGCCCTTTTGAGGCGTCTGTCTAGATTATTTTTTCGTGACCGGGCAGACCGCTCGAGCATTTTGAGAGGGTTTGGGGCGTCTGGCTGTAGATGTTTTTAGCTTATACTTTTGGAAAAATATTCAACACCACGCTTGCAACTTTTACTCTATAAAATAATGCTTTTCTCATTCTGAAATAAGTGTCTCAACTTTAATAGAAATACAATTTTATACTGAAATTTGTATAAAAGTTGAGACACTCAATTTAAGACGGAGGGGACAATAATATCCGACAAAGTCTCAACTGAAGTGCGACCGCGTCCCCCAGTAAAAAACTGGAGTGAACTGCACTCACACGGTCGCACACACCTGTCTCGTCAGCTCAGCTCGTCCTGTCCCCTGTCGGCGCCCCAGCCAGATCCCTCCCCCTCGCCGTCGCTTCCCAATCCGCGCCCCCGTCCGTCTCCCAGATCCGCACGAATGCTGGGGCGAGGGGTGGGGATGTCGGCGCCGCAGTGGCGCGGGGGCGCACTCGACCTGCGCGCCGCGCTGCGGTCGGGCGGCAACCTCCTATTCGGGCTCTTCGTGGCCGCCGTCCTCGCGTTCACGCTCCTCGCCGCCGTCCACAGCCCCGACGACCCGCTGCTGCACCCTTCCTCCCACCAGCTCACCGCGTTCCTCACCTCCGCCACCTCCAACTCCACCTTCCTCGCCGACGACTCCGTGCTCCGTACCGGGGAGGACTTCGCTACCGGCTCCAACTCCTCCGAGGACGCCCCCGCCACTGTCGGGCCCAAGTTCATCGAGCTCTCCGATGTTGGATCCGACAAAACGGAGGCGGAGACGGAGCAGTCCGTCACCGTCGACACCGACACCGACAGCGACGCCAACTCGGCCGCCCAGGAGGAGAAGCCTATCGTGGAGGCTGTTTCCTGCGACACGGACGCGCCGGTGGACTGCACGGGGGATAGGGAGCTCTTCAACCTGCTCATGCGTACGTCGATCGAGAGGTTCCCCGACCTCCACTTCTATCGCTTCGGCCGCCCCGTCGTCGTGCCGGAGAGCCCCATGGCGTGCGACCTCGCCTGGCGCTTCCGCCCAGCCGAAGACGCCACAGGACGCACCACCTACTACAAGGACTACCGCCGGTTCACGCTCACCCGCGATGTCAATACATGCTCCCTCGTGGTGGAAAGCATCGGCGAGTACCACTCCGGCACCGGCGCCAAGCGCAGTGGGCGACGCAAGGGCAAGAAGGGCAAGAAGGGAAAGCGTGAGGCACCGGTGACCACAGACTTCGTGCCAGCCAAGACCCAGTTGAGGATCGACGAGAATGGTGCTAATGCAGACACCACGACTGCTGCAGACCAGGTGTTTGTTGTTGGCGATGCCGTCAATGACAGCATGCCGGTGGTCGCTTCTGAATCCGATTTCAGCCGCGGAAGGTACCTCATTTACATGGGCGGTGGCGAGAGGTGCAAGAGCATGAACCACTACATTTGGGGCTTTTTGTGTGCGCTAGGTGAGGCGCAGTTCTTGAATCGGACACTTGTTATGGACTTCAACGTCTGCCTCAATTCACGGTATACTGCCAGTGGCAAGGATGAAGAGAAGGATTTCAGGCTCTACTTTGATTTTGAGCACCTCAAGGAATCTGCATCTGTGATCGATCAGAGTCAGTTCTGGACAGACTGGGGCAAGTGGCACAAGAAGGATCGACTGAAGAACCACTACACCGAAGACATCAAGGTGACCCCCATGAAACTTCGCGACATCAAGGACACGCTGATCATGAGGAAGTTTGGGCATGTTGAGCCGGATAACTACTGGTCACGTGTGTGCGAGGGTGAGACGGAGGCCATGATCAAACGGCCATGGCATTTCTTGTGGAAGTCGCGTCGCTTGATGGAGATAGTGTCTGCCATTGCCTCTCGAATGAGTTGGGATTTCGACTCCATGCACGTCGTGAGAGGAGAGAAAGCCCAGAACACACAGCTGTGGCCAAACCTTGATGCAGATACCTCGCCAGAAAATCTCCTTACGACACTCAATGATAAGGTTGGTGCTGGACGGTATCTGTACATTGCTACCGACGAGTCTGATAAATCGTTCTTCGACCCACTGAAGAACAAGTACAAGACGCGTTTCCTGGATGATTTCAAGGATCTTTGGGATGAAAATAGTGAATGGTATGCTGAAACTAAGGAGCTCAACAATGGCAATCCGGTGGAGTTCGATGGTTACATGAGGGTTGCAGTCGACACTGAGGTGTTCCTCAGGGGGAAGAGGAAGTTGGAGACATTCAATGACCTAACACACGACTGCAAGGATGGTGTCAATACATGCGCAGCCGCCTCCTGAATATCTGGTCGAGTAAGGTGAGCTGAGTCTCAGTTATTATTCTTGATGGAGTATTTTTGAACTCACATGTACTGCATGCTGTCTTTTAAGCGCCTGCCGCATTGTTGTAAGCTAGCTTGTTCGTAGCAATGTTTTGTTGTAACACTATTGTTGATTTTTGTGCGCCCAGATTACACTAGTTTATCGATTTCATCCACGAGGAACTTGAGTTTTGGTTATGTTACCTTGTTGCATTGTATCTCCTGTTGTAACTCAGGAATTCGCTCTCTTTTACGTTGCCAACCTGAGGAAGTCGCGCCCTGATTTGTTTTGCTCACATTGAGATTTGGTTCAGTTTAAGAGTATGGGAGAGCGCTGAAGATATCTACTGCCAGTAACTGAATACCAGTCAGTGCACACATTGCTTCCCCCTTTCTTCTTTTATTGGAGGAAATGCGTAGATACCTTTCTTTGCGTCTGCAGTGATCCTGATAGGCTGATAACGTAGATAGTTGTGAACTTGTGACGGGAAAGGTTGCGATGGATTTTTTGTTCAAAAGGACCCCTAGGACCCCTGCCGAACGCTATTGTCAAAAAAGACTACCTGCGGATAATATTGTAAAAAAGGATCCCCTCACTAGTGGCGGCAGGCGCGGCAGGCGACATGTGGCACCTGCCGCCACGCCAGGAGGCGGCGGGCCCCGCCGCCACGGCAGGAGGCGGCCGCGCGGGGCAGAACGGTTCTCCGCGCTGGGACGGAACGAGCCTGGCGATGTGGGCCACGCCACCATTGGGCGAGGCGGCGAGCGCTGACACTGCCACTCCTTGGCCGACAACCACTGCTGCGCGCGGGCTGAGGTGTGGGCCAGGCCGCCACCGCAGGAGCCGGCATCTGAGTAGAACTGATTGTTGTAAAAAAAGAACTACCTGCCATGGAGTTGTAGTATTAAAGCTCGCTTACACATCCCCGCAATAAAAAAGGTCACTTACACATTAAGATACTCTATTTCAATCTTGAACAGTGTAACCCAGTGTTTAAAAGGAGAGAACGGTAGTGCCGCCTCCTGTGGTGGCGGCCAGGCCCACGCCTGGGCCCGCGCGCAGCAGGGGCTGTCTGCCAGGGAGCGGCAGTGCCAGCGCTCGCCGTCTCGCCCAGTGGCTGCTTGTCCCACATCGCCAGGCCCGTTCCGTCCCAGCGCGGAAAACCGTTCTGCCCCGCGCGGCCGCCTCCTGCCGTGGCGGCAGGGCCCGCCACCTCCTGGCGTGGCGGCAGGTGCCACGTGTCGCCTGTCGCGCCTGCCGCCGCTAGTGAGGGGGTCCTTTTCGATAATTTTATCCACGGGTAGTCCTTTTTGGCAATAGCGTTCGGCAGGGGGTCCTTTTGGACAAAAAATCTGATAACGTAGGCAGTTGTCTCTCTCACAACCACGCTTTCATCCCGCCGCTCCGCCTAGCCTAGCCACGGCGGCCACCGCATAGCCCTCACCCGTCGCTGGCCACTCCGGCCATGGCGGCCACAACCGCTCACGTCGTACGTCACTCCGGTCACGACGGCCACCACATCAATTTCTCCACACCACTCCTGCCTAAGCCATGTCTTTAGCAGATCTCCGCTTTGAGAGAGGACATGCCTTTGAAGATCACATCTGGCATTCCCTGAAATTGCCGATCAAGTTCACGGCAGAATCGGGGCAAAGAGAAATCTTTCTGGTGGCCGAGTTTACAAGATCCAAGATCCGCCTCACGGAGGAATCAATAGGTACAATCCTTTTCTCCTGCTTCGGAGGAAGAGCTTCTTTGTTCAAAGTTCAAAAACTGCGTGATTCTCTTTTCAAGTTTTCGGTCTCTTCCATCAATGTTGGTTTTGCTATTTACAATGGAGGGAATGTTTCGTTGCCTGAATACAATCTTGGATTCCTCCTTTCGGGTTTAATTGGGCCAAAATTTTGATCTCTTCCAGACCCTGATCAGGATGATGGGTGACAGTGGTTTCTTGGTCAAGAAATGCTAATTCATATGTGGATGTTGTGCGTGCGCCAAGATTCTACAATCAAGCTTCAAATTTCTCTCAAAATCAAAGAACTCGCCAAGTTCAATCTACGGTGGCAATTACTACGGTTTTTGACAGACTTCAATTTCCGGCAGTGGGCAATAATGAAGCGGCAAATCAACAAATTCAAAACGGCCCATGAGTAATTCAAGGTACCTCGGCTGAGCCAAGGCCCGCCACGGTTCGTTCGAAAGCCTTTTGTGTTCGTTGTCTGCTAACGGGCCATGAGAGGCTGGCTTGCAAAAATAAAATACGCTGTCATAATTGCAAAGAGTGGGGCCACATTGCCAGTGGCGGCCGCTCGGGCTTCTGCTCTCTTGCCTTGTCAAATCAATTGACTGCCTCGTGTCTGCTCCTGCTGCTGCAACCCTCGATAATGGTGCGATTGTGGTGCCATATTCGAGGAATGCTATCGAGGCCACCCGCAATCAAGTTCCCAGCGTTACTCCCCTACCTAACAATCCTAAAGCCACATCGCCCCAGTCAGCTCGTTTGACCTCACTCCCACCTCCACCTCCATTAACAATCAGTAGGCTCCTGCAATCTTCAGAGTCGAGAGGAGAGCTTGTTCCTCGAGCAATGGTGAAAGGATCGATATGGTTGACTAGAGGGGGGGGGGGTGAATAGGCAACTAACAATTTTTAGCTTTTCTTAACCACTTAAAATTAGGCGACAAAATAAATTGTCTAGATAAACTACTAAGAAGACAACTAATGTAAATAAGCACAACAACTACACAAGCATGCTATAGGAATTAAACAAGTGAGGCATGCAAGAGTAAAGGTAAGAAATAACCACAAGTAGAACCGAAGGAGACGCGGATGTGTTTCCGAAGTTCCTTCCCTTTGAGGGGAAGTACGTCTCCGTTGGAGCGGTGTGGAGGCACAATGCTCCCCAAGAAGCCACTAGGGCCACCGTATTCTCCTCACGCCCTCACACGATGCAAGGTGCCGTGATTCCACTAGTGGTGCCCTTGAAGGCGGCAACCGAACCTTTACAAACAAGGTTGGGGCAATCTCCACAACTTGGAGGCTCCCAACAAACCACGAAGCTTCACCACAATGGAATATGGCTTCGAGGTGACCTCAACCGTCTAGGGTGCTCAAACACCCAAGAGTAACAAGATCCGCAAGGGATTAGTGGGGAGAATCAAATATCTCTTGGTGGAAGTGTAGATCGATGCCTCCTCAAGCAATCCCGAGCAAATCAACAAGTTTGATTGGCTAGGGAGAGAGATCGGGCGGAAATGGAGCTTTTGGAGCAACAATGGAGTAGAGGGGGAAGAGGTAAGTCTTCTTGGAGAAGAAGACCCCCTATATATAGTGGGGGGACAAATCCAACCATTATTTGAGGTTTCAGCCCGCAGAGAGCGGTAGTACCGCAACTCATGCGCGGTACTACCGCTGGCTGAGCGGTACTACCGCTTGGGAAGCGGTACTACCGCAAAGGCAAAAGATTGAGACCTGATACAGCCACGGATGAAATAAATTACATCCGTGGCTACATCCGCAGGGGAAAACGGAAGTAGCAAAACGCGACACGGTACTACCGCTTAAGCTAAGCGGTACTACCGCATGGTATGCGGAAGTAAAAAATTACTTCCGCATCCACTTCTTATACTTAGACTCAGCGCCTGGGCCAGATACACGGTACTACCGCATGGGGACGCGGTACTACCGCGGGAGCGGTACTACCGTGTCGGCAAGCGGTACTACCGTGTACCTGCGCGGTACTACCGCTTGGCAGAGCGGTACTACTGCATGCTTGGCAGATGATCAGTACAGAAGCCACATAATTGCCTCAACGAAAGAAAACCAGTTGGACCTCCAGAGAAGCAAGGAAAGGAAGTGTGGGAGAAAGATGTGTACGTGTTGATTCTACCCAAACCTTTCCGACGCGGACCCCCTCTTAATAGTACGGCTTTCCTATTACTCAATGCCACCTACAGGGAGCAAAAAGAAAACACCGTCCTTCAAAGAATCCGAGGGGCAGGCAACCGTCTTGTGCCATAAGGGAGATATACCTGTATGAGCTTAGAGCACACGATCAGTCCGCAAGAGTATTGTCATCAATCACCAAAACTATTAGGGAGAAATATGCCCTTACAATCTCCCCCTTTTTGGTGTATTGATGACAACACGAGATTTGCACAGAGAAGAAATAATAGAGTAAGTAATATAAGCCCTAGAGTATAGGTGAGCTCCCCCTGTATGTGTGCCTTCATATGATTGTGCTTTGGACTGCACTGCACACATACTAGGTATAGCGCTCCCCTATAATCTACACACGCGATACTCTATATAACATTTGACTGCATAGGATAAACATAAGGACATAATAATAAGTTTAACGATACCGGGGGCATATGTCTTACACCATATGATTGTCTCACATAAACACACACAATAAACCGAGTTCAACGAAAAGAAACACACAAACAGGCACAAGACGGCAAATGCAAATCACTCTCCCCCTTTGTCATCGAGACACCACAAAGGGGAAAAGAGGAAACGAAGATGGGTGGCAGCCCGGGAGAAGCTCAGTCGTCAAACTCGTCATCAAACCCCTGCTGCTGCTCCTCCTGATAGTCCTCATCAGATCCCTGCTGCTCTGGCTGATACTCCTCATCAGAATCTGTCCACTGGTATCCCTGGCGAGCCATCCAGGTAGCCTCTGGAGTGATGATGTCCTCCGATCCATTTGAAACCTCTTCACCATACAAAGACAGAATCTTCTTGTCCCGCTGACGCGTCTTCTTGTCAGTCACATGGGCACGGTATTGCCCCTGAGCCTGCATGCAGAAGAGGGCCTTCATCTTCTGCTGGAGCTTCTTAGCCCACGAAGGCTTCTCCACTGCAGAGGAAGAAGAGGGGGCAGAACGGCCAGAGCGGACATCGACAGTCTCCTCCACAGGCTCATCCTCAGTGCCCATCTGGGCAGCAGCAGCCTGAGCACGAGTAGTGGTGTTGGCCCAACGAGTCTTGACACGAAGCTTGATAGGATCATGGCGGTAGCAGTCGGCCTCAAACTCCTCCTCTGGATACAACTTCGCCCAAGTCTTGGAGATGAGCAGAAATAAGAAAGGACCATAGATAGGTACCTTGCGAGTGTAGATAGCAAACCGGAGCTCATTCCACATGATGTGGGAAATGTCAAGTGGAACAGCCTGGGCGGAGCGAGCCTCTTGACACATCAGAAGCATATCAACCAGATAGGCATGAACCTTGTCCTTGTCGCCAACACGAGGGAACAGCGTGTTGCGAAAAATTCGATACATGATGTCGAGGAAGGGATTCAGCACATAAGTTGTTTTGCCACTAGCAAGGGTCTTTGCCTCATAGAATGGAAGAAGTTTGTCCTTGTTAGCTGCTTCAGGATTGGCGTGAGGCCGAAAACCAATAGGGTGATGGAGACCCTCATCGGGAAGCTGAAGAAGATCCATGAACTCCTTCCAAGTGGCGGTCATCTTGTGACCATGAGTCATCCAAGTCATGGGACGATCTTCCTTGGCCCGAAAGTTGACAGAGGCATAGAACTGCGCAATGAGCTCAGGATCAAAGTCGTTCTGGAAAGTCATGATATGCTCCAGACCCAGCTGCTCGATCAAGTCAAGGGCTTCTGCAAAATATGCCCTGTTCTGATCCTTCCTCATGTGCTCCACATCGATCCAGTGAGCATCCACATACAGATTGGCCTTGGTCTTGAGCACCTCATGATAGATGCGATACTGTTGCTTGGTCCAGAAGACATCATCACCAGGAAAGTGCTCACGGGGTTCCCCATATGGGTTGATCTTCCGTCTAGCCATGAACTCACCAGCAGGCATTTCCTCCATAGACATGGATGATTCCTTGTGCTTGTTGGCTGAGGTCTTGTACCGGCGCTGGGGAGTGGAGCCCTCTGGCACATCGCTTGGGGTACGCATGCGCTTGGAACCGGTGTCACGAACTAGGTTGGTACGACGACCCGCAAAGCCTGAGCCACCACCTAAAAACACAAACACAAGACCACAACAACACAAACACCAGAAGAATCAATGCCAAAACCTCGAAAGACACAAGAAACCAAGGGAAATAGAAAAGAGAACATGCCACGAAGCTAGTGTGAGCCAAGCGGTAGTACTGCTGACCCTTGCGGAAGTAAAAAATTAGTACCGTAGGGTAAGCGGTAGTACCGCATGTCACATGCGGTAGTAAAAATTTACTTCCGCAAGAAGGGGCGGAACTAAAATATTAGTACTGCATGCGGAGCGGTAGTACCGCACCGGGACGCGGTAGTACCGCTCGGCAAGCAGTACTAAAATTTTACTTCCGCCCGAGGGGGGCGGAACTAAAATATTAGTACTGCATGCGGAGCGGTAGTACCGCATCGGGACGCGGTAGTACCGCTCGGCAAGCAGTACTAAAATTTTACTTCCGCCCGAGGGGGCGGAACTAAAATATTAGCACTGCATGCGGAGCGGTAGTACCGCATCGTGACGCGGTAGTACCGCTCGCCAAGCGGTAGTACCGCTCTACCAGCGGCAGTAAAAAATTACTGCCGTGCCGGTCGAGTGGTAGTACCGTAACCCTTTTGCGGTAGTACCGTAAACTAGCACGGTAGTACCGCTTCTCCAAGAACATGCACGTTTTGATAAGAGGCTTTAAGCAAAAGACGAGAGAAAGACAAACGCACGCACAAGCAAAGTGAACAACACAACTCCTCAGAGGAGGGCGGTGGCCGAGGCCACCTATGTTTGAGTTTATAGATATGGCACCGCGAAGAATTATCCTTGGGCCCATGATCAATACTCGACTTGAAGCATTTAAACCAATTATGTATGGCAAATGATAAAGACTTGGTCAGTTTATGCATAATGGGGGGAGGAACAGTTCATTGAGAGAACAATACTCCCCCTATGTCCATGCCTACATCTAGACAAGATAGCTATATTGAGTGTGAGGGGTGTGTGTGCACAGACTCAAACCACATTGCTCAAATCAATGATATTTAGCTCATGCCTTAACTCGCGAAATCTTGCTTCATCCAATGGCTTCGTGAAGATATCTGCAAGGTTATCATGAGTGTTGACGTAGTGAAGCTCGATCTCTCCTTGCCTTATGTGATCCCGGATGAAGTGATACCGAATCTCAATATGCTTCGTCTTGAAGTGAAGCACCGGGTTGAGAGAAATCTTGATGGCACTCTCATTGTCACACCAAAGAGGCACTTTGTCACAAGTGACACCGTAATCCTTCAAAGTTTGCCTCATCCATAAGAGTTGAGCACAGCAACTGCCAGCGGCCACATATTCTGCTTCAGTGGACGAGAGAGATACACAACTTTGCTTTTTGGAAGACCAACTAACAAGAGAGCAACCAAGAAATTGGCACCCTCCCGAGGTGGACTTCCTATCCACTTTGTCTCCCGCCCAGTCAGAATCAGAGAAACCAACAAGGTTGAAATTTGCTCCTCTTGGGTACCATAAGCCAAAGTTTGGGGTATGAGCCAAATATCGAAAGATTCGCTTGACAGCCACAAAGTGACTTTCCTTAGGTGAGGCTTGAAACCGTGCACAAATTCCCACACTCAACATAATATCCGGTCTGGATGCACAAAGGTAAAGCAAGGATCCGATCATAGAGCGATATACCTTTTGATCCACCGCTTTACCATTGGGATCAATGTCAAGTTGGCATTTGGTTGGCATCGGAGTAGTAGCCGGCTTGACATCACTAAGGTTGAACCTCTTGAGCATGTCTTGAGTATACTTGGATTGTTTGATGAAGATGCCTTCTCTTCGTTGTTTGATCTCAAATCCAAGGAAGTACTTCAACTCTCCCATCATGGACATCTCAAAGTGTGTGGTCATGAGTGCGGCGAACTCATCATTGAAAGCTTTGTTAGGAGAACCAAAGATAATATCATCAACATATAGTTGGCATACAAACAACTCCCCTTTGACCTTCTTAGTAAAAAGAGTGGGGTCGATTTTCCCAATTTCAAACCCACGATCTTGTAACAACTCGGTAAGGTGCTCATACCACGCTCGTGGGGCTTGTTTAAGGCCATAGAGTGCCTTATCAAGTTGATACACATGATTGGGGAACTTAGGATCCTCGAACCCTGGGGGTTGTTTAACATACACCAACTCATTAATGGGACCATTAAGAAATGCACTTTTCACATCCATTTGTTGCAATTTAAAATTATGATGGGAAGCATAAGCAAGCAACAAACGAATGGATTCAAGACGAGCAACGGGGGCAAAGGTTTCACCGTAGTCGATACCCTCGACTTGGGAGTAGCCTTGAGCCACCAGACGTGCCTTGTTGCGGATGACAATGCCATGGGCATCTTGCTTTTTCTTAAAGATCCATTTGGTTCCAATGACATTATGGTTCTCCTTTGGTCTTGGCACCAGACGCCACACTTTGTTGCGCTCGAAGTTATTGAGTTCTTCATGCATGGCATTGAGCCAGTCAGGGTCTTCGAGCGCCTCATAGACCCCCCTTTTGATGCTTCCTAAAATGTTCTCGATGTGATGCTCGTTGGAAGCAAGCCTGGAGGCAACTTTTGCAGCACGACGCTCTAATTGCTCTTCAAGTGATAACTGAGGAGCATTGAGTTGATCATCTGGAGCGTCATCATGAGTAAGATCATGATCTTGAGCTTCCTCTTGACATTGATCTTGCTCGGGAACTTGAACTTGGCCTTGTGCACCAATTGGTGGTTCCTCACCAACTTGAGGTTGATCTTGCACTTGGCCTTGTTCATCAGGTTGAGGGCCTTCACTTTGTTCTTCGGAAGCTTGTGGGTCTTGGGTTGGTGATGGTTCCACTTGAGTGGAACATTGTCCTTCTCCTTCGGCCACAAGGGGTTCCTCAACGGGTAGGATAAATCCAACACCCATTCTTCTTATGGCTTGAGGAGGAATTTCATCACCTGTATCACAAGTACCACTTTGCTCCACTTGGGAGCCGTTATTTTCATCAAACTCTACGTTACTCGTCTCCTCTATGAGTCCGGTGGACTTGTTGAGGACACGGTAAGCATGAGAAGTTTGTAGCATAACCAACAAATATGCCCTCATGAGCTCTAGATTCAAATTTAGACAATCGAACACCTTTCTTAAGAATGAAACACTTACACCCGAACACCCGGAAGTACTTGAGATTGGGCTTGTTACCGGTAAGAATCTCATACGGAGTTTTGTTCAAGCCTTTGCGAAGATAGAGACGATTTGATGCATGGCAAGCGGTGTTGATGGCTTCGGCCCAAAAGTTGTATGGAGAGTTGAATTCAGCCATCATGGTTCTTGCAGCATCTATTAAGGTTCGGTTCTTTCTCTCCGCAACACCGTTTTGCTGAGGGGTATACGGGGCGGCATATTGATGTTTGATCCCCTCATCACCAAGAAACTCATCCAAGGTGTAGTTCTTGAACTCGGTGCCATTGTCACTTCTGATCATCAGAATCTTTGCTTCATGTTGTCGTTGAGCTTCATTTGCAAAGTTGATGACGGTTTGTTGGGTCTCACTCTTCTTCTTGAAGAAGTATACCCAGGTATATCTTGAGTAATCATCCACAATCACCAAGCAATATTTCCTACCCCCAAGACTATCAAAAGTGGGAGGCCCAAAGAGATCCATGTGGAGGAGCTCTAGAGGTCTCTTTGAATAGATGATAGTCGTGGGAGGGTGAGCCTTCTCATGTAATTTTCCTTCAATGCACGCCCTGCAAGCACGATCTTTGGCAAAGCTAACATTTGTTAGTCCTCGGACATGGTCCCCCTTGAGAAGACTTTGCAAAGATCTCATATTGACGTGGGCCAAACGGCGATGCCAAAGCCATCCCACATCAACTTTAGCCATTAGGCATGTCGCGACCTTAGTGGGTTGCTTCGAGAAGTTAACCACATAAAGACCGTTCTCGACATGCCCAACATAGGCTACTTTAAGAGTCTTGCTCCACAAGAGGGCCACAGAATCAATATCAAAGAATGTAGCAAAGCCCATGAGTGCAAGTTGGCGAACAGAAAGTAAATTATATGCAAGGGACTCAACAAGCATGACTTTCTCGATCGTGAGATCATGAGAGACAACCACTTTGCCAAGTCCCAATACCTTAGAAGATGAAGCATCACCCCATTCGACGTTGGTGGCCATAGATGAACCGAGATGCACGTCCACCACCAAGTCTTTGCTTCCGGTCATATGATTTGTGGCTCCGCTATCGAGCAACCATGATCCCCCACCGAAAGCAAACCCCTACAATAGATCAATGCTTGGATTTAGGTACCCATTTGGTAATGGGTCCTTTGAGGTTAGTGACAAGGGTCTTAGGAACCCAAATGGACCATTCAATGTACTCATAAGAAGAACCAACAAATTTAGCAAACACATGGCCATCACTAGCACGGCATAAAACATATGACGGATTAAAATCGCCGGCCATGTTTGAGGGTGTGGTGGAGTTCTACTTGACACCACCACTTTTCTTCTTGGTTGACGTGCCCTCTCCTTCTTTCACAAAGGATTGTCGGAGAGGGGGTGGTTGCTTTGTCTTGTCATTCTTCTTCTTGTTGGGCTTAGGAGCAAACCCAATTCCTTCCTTTGCCACAATTTCCTTTTGATTGCTCAAAAGGGCGTTGAGGTTCTTCTCACCTTGTATGCAAGTCACAAGGCCTTTCTCAAGTTGCTTCTTCAATTCGGCATTCTCTTCAACAAGATGCACATGCTCACAACATGGGTTAGTAGCATTTGCGTTATCAATTAAAACCATGCGAGGAAAGATAGCCTTTTCCTTGGTTAGCGAAACTTGGAGTTGATCATGAGACTCCTTGAGAGTAGCATGCATTCCTTTCAAGGCCTTGTGAGCCTTGTCAAGTATGTCAAACTCCTCTTTGAGTTTAGCATGGTCAACCGCAAGTTTTGCCTTCTGAGAGTTAAGGACACGAGAGACAACTAGAGCATGATCAAGATCTTTCTTTAATTTAGCATGATCATCGTTGTGTGACTCCTCAAGAGCCAAACGAAGACCACGCTCCTCCTCTAGGGCGTTAGAGAGATCCGATATCTCATCGGCATAGTCTCGACTATGCCCTTCCATTTTAGTGATGGTTTCCTCGTGAGCCTCAATAATGTCATTGGCCTCACCGAGTTGTTCCAAGAGAGCAACCACATGCTTCTTGGATTTGCCCTTGAGATTTTTTATGAACACATCAAATTCATTTTCTCCCTCCTTACTACCCTCACCCTCATCAATACAATTAGTTAATGAGGGGTTAGAAGAGATAGTAGAATTGATGATCGGGGTTACCTTGTTGGTGGCCTTGGCCATAAGACACTTGGCGGTGATGTTCTCGTTGGGTGAGTTGAAGAGAGATGAGTGCGGAGTGGTAGCAATTGCAATTGTGGCCATAGTGGTCACCTCATCCTCTTCATCATTGTCAACATCCTCCACATATTCTTCTTGAGCCACCAACACTTTCGGAGGAGTCTTCTTGATGAAGTTGTTCTTGTTGGGATAGGACTTTGACTTGTCCTTCCGAATAAGCTTGCCTCCAAAGTCTTCTATCTTCTCATATGGGCAATCCGCAACGAAGTGGCTTATATTTCCACAGTTGAAGCATGCCCTTACTCGTTGCTTCCCTTTGTTCCCACTGGAGTTGTTCCTGTTGAAGTTGGACCTTGAGTTCTTCTTGCCCCAGAATTGCCTAGAAGCAAGAGCCATGTGCTCGTGATAGGCATATTTGGTGTCCTCGGGGCAGCACTCATCATCATCTTCAACTTCCTCCTCTTCCACACAAGCCTTGGCCTTCAGAGCAAGATTAGGCTTCTTGGATCGTTGAGCTCTTAGGACCGCATTGTCGGCGGTAACGTCAAGGATCCTCATGGCAACAAATTCATCCAACACTTCGTTTGAGGATAAAGTGTGGAAGTCCGGTCTCTGACGAATCACAGAGGACATGGCCTTGTGATATGGCATCATGGCCTTGAGGAACTTGCGCTTGATCCAATTGTCATCCGTATCCTTACTGCCATGATCTCGAAGAGACACTGCAAGGATAGTTAATCTTCGATAAAGTTCACGAGGATCTTCATCCTCGATCATTGCAAACTCATCAGCTTCATCTTGCACCACTTCATAGTTGGAGCGTTGAATGCTTGTGCTTCCCTTGTACATTGTGCCAACATGCTCCCATGCTTCCTTGGCCACAGTGAATGGACGAAGATGAGCAATGTCTTCAGGAGGGATTGAGTCTTGAAGAATGCAAAGTGCGGACTCGTTGAACTGATGATCGGCAGTTTCTCTTGGAGTCATGTTGTCGAGATCATACGGATAAAAACCTTGCTCAATGATTCTCCAGAGGTTAGTGGAACAATGATTAATATCACGTTTGAAACGAAACACCCAAGTAGCAAAATCAGTATTTTTAACAAACTTCGGAGGGGGCCCGACGGAATTTAAATGCGGTGTGGGGACGGGTCCTCCATAGTGAGTAGGCGGAGGAGATTGGGCAAATTTCCCACTACCATGCTTGGTGACCGGGGCTTGCTCACTACTAGCTTCTCCCTTGTCGGGATTAGCCTCTGACACGTTGGTGGCGGGACGACCCACTTCCAACGGTGAGGTGGATAATTTAAGCCCCTCAAACATTTCTTTAAACATGCCCTTGACCTCGCTCGCTAGTGATTCTTTCAATGTGGTCAAGGCCACATTGAACTCCTCACGAGTGACCGAGGCTCCCCCATCTACCGTAGGCAAGGATGGATTTCCATCGGAATGGTCCTCCGTCTCGACTACGTTATCAACCATACTCTTCAGACGGTAAAGTCCTTAAAAAGAGACGAGTCTCTGATACCAATTGAAAGGATCGATATGGTTGACTAGAGGGGGGGGGGTGAATAGGCAACTAACAATTTTTAGCTTTTCTTAACCACTTAAAATTAGGCGACAAAATAAGTTGTCTAGATAAACTACTAAGAAGACAACTAATGTAAATAAGCACAACAACTACACAAGCATGCTATAGGAATTAAACAAGTGAAGCATGCAAGAGTAAAGGTAAGAAATAACCACAAGTAGAACCGAAGGAGACGAGGATGTGTTTCCGAAGTTCCTTCCCTTTGAGGGGAAGTACGTCTCCGTTGGAGCGGTGTGGAGGCACAATGCTCCCCAAGAAGCCACTAGGGCCACCGTATTCTCCTCACGCCCTCACACGATGCAAGGTGCCGTGATTCCACTAGTGGTGCCCTTGAAGGCGGCAACCGAACCTTTACAAACAAGGTTGGGGCAAACTCCACAACTTGGAGGCTCCCAACAAACCACAAAGCTTCACCACAATGGAATATGGCTTCGAGGTGACCTCAACCGTCTAGGGTGCTCAAACACCCAAGAGTAACAAGATCCGCAAGGGATTAGTGGGGAGAATCAAATATCTCTTGGTGGAAGTGTAGATCGATGCCTCCTCAAGCAATCCCGAGCAAATCAACAAGTTTGATTGGCTAGGGAGAGAGATCGGGCGGAAATGGAGCTTTTGGAGCAACAATGGAGTAGAGGGGGAAGAGGTAAGTCTTCTTGGAGAAGAAGACCCCCTATATATAGTGGGGGGACAAATCCAACCGTTATTTGAGGTTTCAGCCCGCAGAGAGCGGTAGTACCACAACTCATGCGCGGTACTACCGCTGGCTGAGCGGTACTACCGCTTGGGAAGCGGTACTACCGCAAAGGCAAAAGATTGAGACCTGATACAGCCACGGATGAAATAAATTACATCCGTGGCTACATCCGCAGGGGAAAACGGAAGTAGCAAAACGCGACACGGTACTACCGCTTAAGCTAAGCGGTACTACCGCGTGGTATGCGGAAGTAAAAAATTACTTCCGCATCCACTTCTTATACTTAGACTCAGCGCCTGGGCCAGATACACGGTACTACCGCATGGGGACGCGGTACTACCGCGGGAGCGGTACTACCGTGTCGGCAAGCGGTACTACCGTGTACCTGCGCGGTACTACCGCTTGGCAGAGCGGTACTACCGCATGCTTGGCAGATGATCAGTACAGAAGCCACAGAATTGCCTCAACGAAAGAAAACCGGTTGGACCTCCGGAGAAGCAAGGAAAGGAAGTGTGGGAGAAAGATGTGTACGTGTTGATTCTACCCAAACCTTTCCGACGCGGACCCCCTCTTAATAGTACGGCTTTCCTATTACTCAATGCCACCTACAGGGAGCAAAAATAAAACACCGTCCTTCAAAGAATCCGAGGGGCAGGCAACCGTCTTGTGCCATAAGGGAGATATACCTGTATGAGCTTAGAGCACACGATCAGTCCGCAAGAGTATTGTCATCAATCACCAAAACTATTAGGGAGAAATATGCCCTTACAAATGGCCAACTTTCCTTTTGATCCGGAGGCCGGCCAGGGTGCGGGTCATCACCGATCCTGCCATGCCACGTCATTGTTGGGGAACGTTGCATGGGTAACAAAATTTTTCCTACGAACACCCAAGATCAACCTAGGAGATGCACATCTACGAGAGGAGAGTTTGATCCACATACCCTTGTAGATCACTAAGCGGAAGCGTTCAAGAACGCAGTTGATGTAGTGGTACGTCTTCGCGATCCAATCACGATCCGTCCCGCGAAATCCGATCTAGTGCCGAACGGACGACACCTCCGCGTTCAACACACATATGGCTTGATGACGCCTTCACCTCCTCCATCGAGCGAGCAATGGTGAGGTAGTAGCTCGAGTCCTCCGGCAGCACGACGGCGTGGTGGCGGTGGTGGTGGAGAAATCTCAGCAAAGCTTCGCTAAGCGCTACGGAGAGGAAGAAGGCTACGAGAGAGAGAAGGGGCAGCGCCGTGGCGTATTAGGGTGCGACTGCCCTCTCTCTACCTCTTTATATATAGGGGGAAGGGAGGAGAGGAGGGGGCTCCCCTAGATCCAATCTAGGGGGCGGCGGCCACAAGGGGGAAACCCTAGATGGTTTTTCCTCCCTAGAAGACTTGGCCCCCAAGCGGCCAAGCCAAGGGGTGGGAACCCTAGGGGTGGCGCCCCCACCTCCTCTGGCAACGTGGGAAGGGGTGAGGGGGCGCACATCCCCTTAGTGGGCTGGTTTCCCCCCCCCTTGGCCCATGAGGCCCTCCAACACTTGTCGGGGCCCCCGAAACCTCTTTCGGTCATGCTGGCCATCACCCGGTACCCCCAGAACACATCCGGACTCCAATACCCTTCGTCCAATATATTGATCTTCACCTCCGGACCATTACGGATTCCCTCGTCACGTCCGGGATCTAATCCGGGATTCCGAACAACCTTCGGTGATCACCATAATGACTCAACTATACTTATATCGTCACCAAACGTTAAGTGTGTAGACCCTGCGGGTTCTAGAACTATGCATACATGACCGAGACACCTCTACAGTCAATAACCAATAGCGGGATGCCCATATTGGTTCCCACATATTCTACGAAGATCTTATCGGTTGAACCTCGATGTCAAGGATTCAGATAATCACGTATGTAGTTCCCTTTGTCTATCGGTATGTTACTTGCCCGAGATTCGATCGTCGGTGTCTCCATACCTAGTTCAATGTCGTTACCAACAAGTCTCTTTTTACTCGTTCCGTAATACAAGATCCCGTGTCCAACTCATTAGTCAAATTGCTTGCAAGCTTCTTGTGATGTTGTATTATCGAGTGGGCCCTAAGATACCTCTCCGTCACACGGAGTGACAAATCCCAGTCTTGATCTATGCCAACTCAACATACACCCTCGGAGATACCTGTAGAGCACCTTTATAGTCACCCAGTTATGTTGCGATGTTTGGTACACACAAGGTATTCCTCCGGTGTCAGTGAGTTGCATGATTTCAGGATCATAGGAACATATATACTTGACATGCAGAAAACGATAGCAATAAACTGACACGATCATACGCTACGTTCATAGTTTGGGTCTTGTCCATCACATCATTCTCCCAATGATATGACCTCGTTATCAAATGACAACTCATGTCAATGGCTAGGAAACCATAGCCATCTTTGATCAACGAGCTAGTCCGGTAGAGGCTGACTAGGGACATCTTGTTGTCTATGTATCCACACATGTATTTGAGTTTACGATCAATACAATTTTAGCATGGGTAATAAACGATTATCATGAACAAGGAAATATGATAATAACCAATTTATTATTGCCTCTAGGGCATATTTCCAACAGTCTCCCACTTGCACTAGAGTCAATAATCTAGTTCACATCGCCATGTGATTAACACTCAGAGTCCACATCGCCATGTGACTAACACCCAAAGAGTTTACTAGAGTCAATAGTCTAGTTCACATCATCATGTGATTAACACTCAATGAGTTCTGGGGTTTGATCATGTTATGCTTGTGAGAGAGGTTTTAGTCAACGGGTCTGCAACATTCAGGTCCGCATGTACTTCACAAATCTCTATGTCATATTGTAGATGCTGCTACCACGCTCCACTTGGAGCTATTCCAAATGGTTGCTCCACTATACATATCCGGTTTGATACTTAGAGTCATCCGGATAGGTGTTAAAGCTTGCATCGACGTAAGCCTTTAAGTCGAACTCTTTATCACCTCCATAACCGAGAAACATTTCTTTATTCCTCAAAGGAAAATTTTGACCGTTATCCGGTGATCCACTCCTGGATCACTTTTGTACCCCTAGCCAAACATGGGCAAGGCACACTATAGGTGCGGTACACAACATGGCATACCGTATAGAGCCTATGGCTAAGGCATAGGGGACGACCTCCATCCTTCCCCTTCTTCTGCCGTGGTCGAGCTTTGAGTCTCACTCAACTTCACACCTTACCACTCAGGAAAGAACCCCTTCTTTGACCGATCCATTTTGAACTCCTTCAAAATCATGTCAAGGTATGTGCTCTGTGAAAGTCTTATCATGCATCTTGATCTATTTCTATAGATCTTGATGCCCAATATGTAAGCAGCTTTACCCAGGTCTTTCTTTGAAAAACTCCTTTCAAACAACCCTTTATGCATTCCAGAAATTCTACATCATTTTGAAGGAAATATGCCCTAGAGGCAATAATAAAGATGTTATTGGTATTTCCTTATATCATGATAAATGTCTTTTATTCATGCTAGAATTCTATTAACCGGAAACTTAGTACATGTGTGAATACATAGACAAAACAATATGTCCCTAGTATGCCTCTACTAGACTAGCTCATTGATCAAAGATGGTTATGTTTCCTGACCATAGACATGAGTTGTCATTTGATCAACGAGATCACATCATTAGGAGAATGATGTGATGGACAAGATCCACCCGTTAGCTTAGCACTATGATCGTTTAGTTTTACTGCTATTGCTTTCTCCATGACTTATACATGTTCCTATGACTATGAGATTATGCAACTCCCGAATACCGGAGGAACACCTTGTGTGCTATCAAACATCACAACGTAACTGGGTGATTATAAAGATGCTCTACAGGTGTCTCCAAAGGTATTCATGGTGTTGGCATAGCTCAAGAATAGGATTTGTCACTCCGAATGTCGAGAGGTATCTCTGGGCCCTTTCGGTAATACACATCATAATAAGCCTTGCAAGCATATGACTAATGAGTTAGTCACGAGATGATGTATTACGGAACGAGTAAAGAGACTTGCCGGTAACGAGATTGAACTAGGTATTGAGATACCGACGATCGAATCTCGGGCAAGTAACATACCGATGACAAAGGGAACAACGTATGTTGTTATGCGGTTTGACCGATAAAGATCTTCGTAGAATATGTAGGATCCAATATGAGCACCCAGGTTCCGCTATTGGTTATTAACCGGAGACGAGTCTCGGTCATGTCTACATAGTTCTCGAACCCGTAGGGTCCGCACGCTTAACGTTTGATGACGATCGGTATTATGAGTTTATGAGTTTTGATGTACCAAAGGTAGTTCGGAGTCCCGGATGAGATCACGGACATGACGAGGAGTCTCGAAATGTCCGAGACGTAAAGATCGATATATTGGACGACTATGTTTGGACACCGGAAAGGTTCCGGGAGGTTTCGTGCATATACCGGAGTACCAGGGGGTTACCGGAACCCCCTGGGGAGTTAATGGGCCTTAATGGGCCATAGGGGAAGGGGAGAGGAGGCGGCCAAGGTGGGGGCGCGCCCCCACCAGCCCAATCCAAATTGGGAGGGGGGACGACCCCCCTTTCCTTCTTCTCCCTCTCCTCCTTCCTTCTTCTCCTAATCCTACTAGGGAAAGGGGGGAGTCCTACTCCCGATGGGAGTAGGACTCCCTAGGGTGAGCCATAGAGAGGGCCGGCCCCTCCCCTCCCCTCCTCCTTTATATACGGGGGTAGAGGCACCCCATAGACACACAAGTTGATCAGTTGATCTCTCCCAACCGTGTGCGGTGCCCCTCTCCACAGAAACACACCTCGGTCATACCGTTGCAGTGTTTAGGCGAAGCCCTGCGCCGGTAGCTTCATCATCTCCATAACCACGCCGTTGTGCTGACAAAACTCTCCCACGAGGTTCTACTGGATCAAGAGCTTGTGGGACGTCATCAAGCTGAACGTGTGCTGAACACGGAGGCTCCGTACGTTCGGTGCTTGATCGGTTGGATCGCAAATAAAGTTCGACTACATCAACCGCATCACTAGACGCTTCCGCTCCCGGTCTACGAGCGTACGTGTACACACTCTCCCCTCTCATTGCTATGCATCTAGTAGATAAATCTTGCGTGATCATAGGATTTTTTTTGAAATACTACGTTACCCAACAGTGGCATCAGGAGCCAGGTCTATGCGTAGATGATATGCACGAGTAGAATACAAGTGAGTTATGAACGATACTAGTCATACTGCTTACCAGCATGTCATACTTTGATTCGGCGGTATTGTTGGATGAAGCGGCCCGGACCGACATTACGCGTACGCTTACGCGAGACTGGTTCTACCGATGTGCTTCGCACACAGGTGGCTAGCGGGTGTTAGTTTCTCCAACTTTAGTTGAATCAAGTGTGGCTACGCCCGGTTCTTGTGAAGGTTAAAACAACACATACTTGACGAAATATCGTTGTGGTTTTGTATGCGTAGGTAATAACGGTTCTTGCTAAGCCCGTAGCAGCCATGTAAAACTTGCAACAACAAAGTAGAGGACGTCTAACTTGTTTTTGTAGGGCATGTTGTGATGTGATATGGTCCAGACATGATGAGTGATATGTTATTGTATGAGATGATCATGTTTTGTAAAGTTATCGGCAACTGGCAGGAGCCATATGGTTGTCGCTTTATTGTATGAAATGCAAGCGCCATGTAATTGCTTTACTTTATCACTAAGCGGTAGCGATAGTCGTGGAAGCAATAGTTGGCGAGACGACAACGATGCTACAATGCAGATCAAGGTGTCGCGCCGGTGACGATGGTGATCATGACGGTGCTTTAGAGATGGAGATCAAACGCACAAGATGATGCTGGCCATATCATATCACTTATATTGATTGCATGTGATGTTTATCTTTTATGCATCTTATTTTGCTTAGATTGACGGTAGCATTATAAGATGATCTCTCACAAAAATTTTCAAGGTATAAGTGTTCTCCCCGAGTATGCACCGTTGCAAAAGTTCTTCGTGCCGAGACACCACATGATGATCGGGTGTGATAAGCTCTACGTTCACATACAACGGGTGTAAGCCAGTTTTGCACACGCAGAATACTCGGGTTAAAACTGACGAGCCTAGCATATGCAGATATGGCCTCGGAACACTGGAGACCGAAAAGTCGAATGTGAATCATATAGTAGATATGATCAACATAAGATGTTCACCATTGAAAACTACTCCATCTTACGTGATGATCAGACATGGTTTAGTTGATTTGGATCACGTGATCATTTACATGACTAGAGGGATGTCTATCTAAGTGGGAGTTCTTTAGTAATTTGATTAATTGAACTTCAATTTATGATGAACTTAGTCCTGATAGTTTTTGCATATCTATGTTGTTGTAGATCAATGGCCCATGCTACTGTTCCTTTGAATTTTAATGCATTCCTAGAGTAAGCTAAGTTGAAAGATGATGGTAGCAATTACACGGACTGGGTCCATAACTTGAGCATTATCCTCATTGATGCACAGAAGAATTATGTCCTTGAAGCACCGCTAGGTGACAAGCCCCCTCCCGCTAATGTAGACGCTTTGAACGTCTGGCAGTCGCGGTCTGATGACTACACGATAGTTTAGTGTGCCATGCTTTACGACTTAGAACCGGGACTTCAACGACGTTCGGAACGTCATGGAGCATATGAGATGTTCGAGGAGTTGAAGTTAATATTTCAAGCAAATACCCGGATTGAGAAATATGAGATTTCCAATAAGTTCTATAGCTGCAAGATGGAAGAGACTAGTTCTATTAGTGAACACTTGCTCAGAATGTATGGGTGCTACAATCATATGACTCAACTTGGTTGCAAAGTTGACGAGGATAGTGTTATTGATAGAGTTCTTCAATCACTGCCACCAAGCTATAAAGGCTTCATGATGAACTATAATATACAAGGGATGCATAACACAATTCCCGAGCTCTTCGCTATGCTCAAGGCTGCGGAGGTAGAAATCAAAAAGGAAGATCAAGTGTTGATGGTTAACAAGGCCACTAGTTTTAAGAAAAAGGGCAAGGGAAAGAAGGGGAACTTCAAGAAGAATAGCAAGACAGTTGCTACTCCCACGAAGAAACCCAAGTCTGGAGCCAAGCCTGAAACTGAGTGCTTCTACTGCGAAGGGACTGGACACTGGAAGCGGAACTGCCCCAAGTATTTGGCGGATAAGAAGGATGGCAAGGTGAACAAAGGTATATGTGATATACATGTTATCGATGTGTACCTTACTAATGCTCGTAGTAGTACCTGGGTATTTGATACCGGTTCGGTTGCTAATATTTGTAACTCAAAACAGGGACTACGAATTAAACAAAGATTGGCTAAGGACGAGGTGACGATGCGCGTGGGAAATGGTTCCAAAGTCGATGTGATCGCCGTCGGCATGCTACCTCTACATCTACCTTCAGGATTAGTTTTAGACTTGAATAATTGTTATTTGGTGCCAGCGTTAAGCATGAACATTATATCTGGATCTTGTTTATTGCAAGACGGCTATTCATTTAAATCTGAGAATAATGGTTGTTCTATTTATATGAGTAATATCTTTTATGGTCATGCACCCTTGAAGAGTGGTCTGTTCTTGTAGGATCTCGATCGTAGTGATACACATATTCATAATATTGAAGCCAAAAGATGCAAGGTTAATAATGATAGTGCAACTTATTTGTGGCACTGCCGTTTAGGTCATATTGGTGTAAAGCGCATGAAGAAACTCCATAGTGATGGACTTTTGGAATCACTTGATTATGAATCACTTGGTGCTTGCGAACCATGCCTCATGGGCAAGATGACTAAAACTCCGTTCTCTGGAACAATGGAGCGAGCAACAGATTTGTTGGAAATCATACATACTAATGTATGTGGACCGATGAGTGTTGAAGCTCGTGGCGGGTATCGTTATTTTCTGACCTGCACTGATGATTTGAGCAGATATGGGTATATCAACTTCATGAAACACAAGTCTGAAACATTTGAAAAGTTCAAAGAATTTCAGAGTGAAGTAGAGAATCATCGTAACAAGAAAATAAAGTTTCTACGATCTGATCGTGGAGGAGAATATTTGAGTTATGAGTTTGGTCTTCATTTGTAACAATGTGGAATAGTTTCACAACTCACGCCACCCGGAACACCACAGCGTAATGGTGTGTCCGAACATCGTAACCGTACTTTATTAGATATGGTGCGGTCTATGATGTCTCTTACCGATTTACCAATATCGTTTTGGGGTTATGCTTTAGAGACATCTGCATTCACGTTAAATAGGGCACCGTCTAAATCCGTTGAGACGACGCCTTATGAACTATGGTTTGGCAAGAAACCGAAGTTGTCGTTTCTTAAAGTTTGGGGCTGTGATGCTTATTTGAAAAAGCTTCAACCTGATAAGCTCGAACCCAAGTCGGAAAAATGTGTCTTCATAGGATACCCAAAGGAGACTGTTGGGTACACCTTCTATCACAGATCCGAAGGCAAGATATTCGTTGCTAAGAATGGATCCTTTCTAGAGAAGGAGTTTCTCTCGAAAGAAGTGAGTGGGAGGAAAGTAGAACTTGATGAGGTAATTGTACCTTCTCCCGAATTGGAAAATAGTACATCACAGAAACTAGTTCCAGTGATTCCTATACAATTAGTGAGGAAGCTAATGATGATGATCATGAAACTTCAGATCAAGTTTCTGCTGAACTTCATAGATCAACCAGAGTACGTTCCGCACCAGAGTGGTACGGCAACCCAGTTCTGGATGTCATGTTACTTGACCATGATGAACCTACGAACTATGAGGAAGCGATGATGAGCCCAGATTCCGCAAAATGGCTTGAGGCCATGAAATCTGAGATGGGATCCATGTATAAGAACAAGGTATGGACTTTGGTTGACTTGCCCAATGATCGGCAAGCCATCGAAAATAAATGGATCTTCAAGAGGAAGACCGACGCAGACGGTAATGTTACTGTTTACAAAGCTCGACTTGTTGCGAAAGGGTTTTGACAAGTTCAAGGAGTTGACTACGATGAGACTTTCTCACCCATAGCGATGCTTAAGTCTGTCTGAATCATGTTAGCAATTGCCGCATTTTATGATTATGAAATCTGGCAAATGGATGTCAAAACTGCATTCCTGAATGGATATCTCAAAGAAGAGTTGTATATGATGCAACCAGAAGGTTTTGTCAATCCTAAAGGTGCTAACAAAGTGTGCAAGATCCAGCGATCCATCTATGGACTGGTGCAAGCATCTCGGAGTTGGAATATACGCTTTGATGAGGTGATCAAAGCATATGGTTTTATACAGACTTTTGGAGAAGCCTGTATTTACAAGAAAGTGAGTGGGAGCTCTGTAGCATTTCTGATATTATATGTGGATGACATATTGTTGACTGGAAATGATATAGAATTTCTGGATAGCATAAAAGGATACTTGAATAAGAATTTTTCAGTGAAAGATCTCGGTGAAGCTGCTTACATATTAGGCATGAAGATCTATAGAGATAGATCAAGGCGCTTAATTGGACTTTCACAAAGCACGTACCTTGATAAAGTTTTGAAGAAGTTCAAAATGGATCAGTCAAAGAAAGGGTTCTTGCCTGTGTTACAAGGATTGAAGTTGAGTAAGACTCAATGCCCGACCACTATAGAAGATAGAGAGAAAATTAAAGTCATTCCCTATGCCTCGGCCATAGGATCTATCATGTATGCAATGCTGTGTACCAGACCTGATGTGTGCCTTGCTATAAGTTTAGCAGGGAGGTACCAAAGTAATCCAGGAGTGGATCACTGGACAGCGGTCAAGAACATCCTGAAGTACCTAAAGAGGACAAAGGATATGTTTCTCATATATGGAGGTGACAAAGAACTCGTCGTAAATGGTTACGTCGATGCAAGCTTTGACACTGATCCGGAAGACTCAAAGTCACAAACCGGATATGTATTTTTATTGAACGGTGGAGCTGTGAGTTGGTGTAGTTCCAAGCAAAGCGTCGTGGCGGGATCTACGTGTGAAGTGGAATACATAGCTGCTTCGAAAGCAGCAAATGAAGGAGTCTGGATGAAGCAGTTCATATCAGATCTAGGTGTAATACCTAGTGCATCGGGTCCAATGAAAATCTTTTGTGATAACACTGGAGCAATAGCCTTGGCGAAGGAATCCAGGTTTCACAAGAGGGCAAAGCACATCAAAAGATGCTTCAATTCCATCCGTGATCTAGTCAAGGAGGGAGACATAGAAATTTGCAAGATACATACGGATCTGAATGTTGCAGACAAGTTGACTAAGCCTCTTCCACGGGCAAAACATGATCAACACCAAGACTCCATGGGTGTTAGGATCATCACTTTGTAATCTAGATTATTGACTCTAGTTCAAGTGGGAGACTGAAGGAAATATGCCCTAGAGGCAATAATAAAGATGTTATTTGTATTTCCTTATATCATGATAAATTTATTTTATTCATGCTAGAATTGTATTAACCGGAAACTTAGTACATGTGTGAATACATAGACAAAACAATATGTCCTAGTATGCCTCTACTAGACTAGCTCATTGATCAAAGATGGTTATGTTTCCTAACCATAGACATGAGTTGTCATTTGATCAACGAGATCACATCATTAGGAAATGATGTGATGGACAAGACCCATCCGTTAGCTTAGCACTATGATCATTTAGTTTTACTGCTATTGCTTTCTCCATGACTTATACATGTTCCTATGACTATGAGATTATGCAACTCCCGAATACCGAAGGAACACCTTGTGTGCTATCAAACGCCACAACGTAATTGGGTGATTATAAAGATGCTCTACAAGTGTCTTCGAAGGTATTCGTGGTGTTGCCATAGATCAAGAATATGATTTGTCACTCCGAATGTCGGAGAGGTATCTCTGGGCCCTCTCGGTAATAGAGATCATAATAGGCCTTGCAAGCATATGACTAATAAGTTAGTCACGAGATGATGTATTACGAAACGAGTAAAGAGACTTGCCGGTAACGAGATTGAACTAGGTATTGAGATACCGACGATCGAATCTCGGACAAGTAACATACCGATGACAAAGGGAACAACGTATGTTGTTATGCGGTTTAACCGATAAAGATCTTCGTAGAATATGTAGGAGACAATATGAGCATCCAGGTTCCGCTATTGGTTATTGACCGGAGACGAGTCTCGGTCATGTGTACATAGTTCTCGAACCCATAGGGTCCGCACGCTTAACGTTTGATGACGATCGGTATTATGAGTTTATGAGTTTTGATGTACCAAAGGTAGTTCGGAGTCCCGGATGAGATCACGGACATGACGAGGAGTCTCGAAATGTCCGAGACGTAAAGATCGATATATTGGACGACTATGTTTGGACACCGGAAAGGTTCCGGTAGGTTTCAGGCATATACCGGAGTACCGGGGGGTTACCGGAACCCCCCGGGGAGTTAATGGGCCTTAATAGACCATAGGGGAAGGGGAGAGGAGGCGGCCAAGGTGGGGGCGCGCCGCCCACCAGCCCAATCTGAATTGGGAGGGTGTCCGGCCCCCCTTTCCTTCTTCTCCCTCTCCTCCTTCCTTCTTCTCCTAATCCTACTAGGGAAAGGGGGGAGTCCTACTCCCGGTGGGAGTAGGACTCCCTAGGGCGCGCCATAGAGAGGGCCGGCCCCTCCCCTCCCCTCCTCCTTTATATACGGGGGTAGAGGCACCCCATAGACACACAAGTTGATCAGTTGATCTCTCCCAACCGTGTGCGGTGCCCCTCTCCACAAAAACACACCTCGGTCATACCGTTGCAGTGCTTAGGCAAAACCCTGCGCTGGTAGCTTCATCATCTCCGTCACCATGCCGTTGTGCTGACAAAACTCCCCCGCGAGGTTCTACTGGATCAAGAGCTCATGGGACGTCATCAAGCTGAACGTGTGCTGAACGCAGAGGCTCCGTACGTTCGGTGCTTGATCGGTTGGATCTCGAAGAAAGTTCGACTACATGAACCGCGTCACTAGACGCTTCCGCTCCCGGTCTACGAGGGTACGTGGACACACTCTCCCCTCTCGTTGCTATGCATCTAGTAGATAGATCTTTCGTGATCGTAGGAATTTTTTTGAAATACTATGTTACCCAACACATTTCTGATCAACAATATGTCATCCACATATACTTATCAGAAATGTTGTAGTGCTCCCACTCACTTTCTTGTAAATACAAGTTTCTTGCAAACTTTGTATAAACGCAAAAGCTTTGATCACCTCATCAAAGCGTATATTCCAACTCCGAGATGCTTGCTCCAATCCATAAAAGGATCGCTGGAGCTTGCATACCTTTTAGCATCCTTAGGATCGACAAAACCTTCCGGTTGTATCACATTCAACCTTTCCTCACGGAAATCGTTAAGGATACTCTGTTTTGACATCTATCTGCCAGATTTCGTAATCAAAAAATGCAGCAACTGCTAACATAAGTCTGACAGACTTTAACATCGCTACGAGTGAGAAAGTCTCATCATAGTCAACTCCTTGAACTTGTCGAAAAACCTTTGCGACAAGTCGAGCTTCATAAATGGTGACGTTACCATTAGCGTCTGTCTTCTTCTTAAAAATCCATTTATTCTCAATGGCTTGCCGATCATCAGGCAAGTCCACCAAAGTCCATACTTTGTTCACATACATGGATCCTATCTCGGATTTCATGGCTCCCAGCCATTTGTTGGAATCCGGGCCCACCATCGCTTCTCCATAGCTCGTATGTTCACTGTTGTCCAACAACATGACCTCTAAGACAGGGTTACCGTACCACTCAGGAGTACTACGTATCCATGTCATCCTACGAGGTTCGATAGTAGCTTGATTCGAAAACTCATGATCACCATCATTAGTTTCCTCTTCAACTGACGTAGGAGCCACATAAACTTCTTTCTGCACTGTGCTACTATCTGGTTGAAGTGAAGGTTCAACAACCTCATCAAGTTATATCTTCCTCCCACTCAATTCTTTCAAGTGAAACTCCTTCTCGAGAAAGGACCCGTTCTTAGCGACAAACACTTTGCCCTCGGATCTGAGATAGAAGGTATACCCAACCGTCTCCTTTGGGTATCCTATGAAGACATATTTATCCGCTTTGGGTTCGATCTTTTCCGGCTGAAGCCATAAGCATCGTAGCCCAAAACCTTAAGAACGACAAGTTAGGTTTCTTGCCAAACCACAGTTCATATGGTGTCGTGTCTACGGACTCAGATGGTGCTCTATTTAAAGTGAATGCAGTTGTCTCTAATGCATAACCCCAAAACAGTAGTGGCAGATCGGCCAGAGACATCATAGAACGCACCATATCCAATAAGGTACGATTACGACGTTCGGACACACCATTACGATGTCGTGTTCCAGGTGGCGTCAACTGTGAAATAATTCCACATTGTCTTAAGTGATTGCCAAACTCATAACTCAAATATTCCCCCCCTCGATCGGATCGTAGGAATTGAATCTTCTTGTTACAATGATTTTCGACTTCACTCTGAAATTACTTGAACTTTTCAAATATTTCAGATTTATGCTTCATTAAGTAAATATACCCATATCTACTCAAATCATCGGTGAAGGTGAGGAAATAACGATATCCACCACGCACGTCAACACTCATCGGACCGCACACATCAGTATGTATGATTTCCAACAAGTCACTTGCCCGTTCCATTGTACCGGAAAATGGGGTTTAAGTCATCTTGCCCATGAGGCATGGTTCACATGTGTCAAGTGATTCAAAATCAAGTGACCCCAAAATTCCATCAACATGGAGTTTCTTCATGCGCTTTACACCAATATGACCTAAGCGGCAGTGCCACAACAAAGTGGTACTATCATTATCAACTCTACATCTTTTGGCATCAATATTATGAACATGTGTATCACTATGGTCGAGATTCAATAAACCATTCACATTGGGTGCATGACCATAGAAGGTATTACTCATGTCAACAGAATAACCATTATTCTCTGACTTAAATGAATAACCGTAGTGCAATAAACACAATCTAATCATGTTCATGCCTCAACGTAGACACCAGATCACATTTATCTAGGTTCAACACTAATCTCGAAGGTAGAGGGAGCGTGCGATGGTGATCACATCAACCTTGGAAACACTTACAACACACATAGTCACCTCACCCTTAGCTGGTCTCCGTTTATTCTGCAGCTTTTGTTTCGAGTTACCAATATGAGGAACTGAACCGGTATCCCATACCCAGGTGCTACTAGGAGCACTAGTAAGGTACACATCAATAAGACATATATCAAATATACTTTTGTTGAAGTCGCCAACCTTCTTATCTACCAAGTATTTGGGGTAGTTCCGCTACCAGTGACCATTCCCCTTACAATAGAATCACTTAGTCTCGGGTTTGGGTTCAACCTTGGGTTTCTTCACTGGTGCGGCAACTGGCTTGCCATTCATGAAGGTTCCCTTCTTACCCTTGCCCTTCTCGAAACCAGTGGTCTTGTTAACCATCAACTCTTGATGCTCCTTCTTGATTTTTACCTTCGCGGCCTACCGCAAACAACTCCGGGATCATCTCCATCCCTTTTATGTTATAGTTCATCACGAAGTTCTAGCAGCTTGGTGATAGTGACTGGAGAACTCTATCAATCACTATTTTATCTGGAAGATTAACTCCCACTTGATTCAAGTGATTGTAGCACCCAGACATTCTGAGCACTTGCTCACTGGCCGAGCTATTCTCCCCATCTTGTAGGTATAGAACTTATCGGAGGTCACATACCTCTCGATCCAGGCATTTTTCACAAAAATAAACTTCAACTCCTAGAACATCTCATATGCTCCATGACGTTCGAAACGCCTTTGAAGTCCCGGTTAGTAGTCATCAGAACGTGTCTGCCAGATGTTCACAACATCCACAAACGACACTAGAGGGGTTGGTACATCGAGCGGTGCATTAAGGACATAAGCCTTATGTGCAGCCGCCAGGACAATCCTCAGATTACGGACCTAGTCCGCATAATTGCTCACAATATCTTTCAACTTAGTCTTTCTCTAGGAACGTATTAAAACAGGGAGCTACAGCGCGAGCTATTGATCTACAACATAATTTGCAAAGACAACTTAGACTATTGTTCATGATAAAGAGTTCAATTAATCTTATTACTTAAGAACTCCCACTCAAATCAACATCCCTCTGGTTGTCCGAGTGTAACATGATCCAAATTCACGAACCCAAGTTCGATCATCACGTGAGATGAGGTGGTTTCAATGGTGAACATCTCCATGTTGATCATATCTATTATATGACTCATGTTCGACTTTTTGATCTCCTGTGTTCTGAGGCCATCACTACAAAAAAATACACTTCAGTGATGATACATGTTTGTCATAGTAGGTCATGTTTTCTATCATGCATGTACATCCATGACGATTTTATGACAGAATCAAGATAGTCATACATGTGCTGTCGTAGAAGTGTTCCATGACATTACCAAAATTATCATCACGGAAGTGTCCACTTCCATGATGATAAATCACGCGTCACAAAAGTGCTTTCGTCAAGGGTGACCGACACATGGCATCCACCGTAACGGGACGCCGTTAAGCTATTGGGTCCGGTTTCGGATCCGATAGCCCACTAACAGCCCCGACCAATGGGGATTTTGCACGTGTAAAATCATCATTGGCTGGAGGAAACACGTGTCGGCTCACCGTTGGGACAAATGTCATTCACTCATTGGACCCAAAGCGCCTATGATACGCTGACACATGGCACGGCCCAACAGAGGCCCATTCCTGTGAAAAGGCCGACCCGTTTGACTTGGTCAAAAAGTGGCGGGCCGGCCCATGGCAAGCGTGTTAACGGCATGTTCGCATATAGCCCATTTACATCCCGCTAACCCAGGGCCCGTTTACGGCCTATCCGAATTAGGCCGAGTAGCGTCATCTGGGCCGTCCACTATAATTCCAGCCCATTTTAACTTTCGGCCCATGTATGGCCCATGACGTCTTTCGGCCCATATGAGGCCCTTATTACTCTCGTTCCATTAACGGCCCGTGTTAAAACTGGCCCGTAATGAACAGTGTATCACTTTATACCCATTAATGGTCCATTATTCCGTTGGGCCGTTTCCAGCCCATGTTATCTTTCGGCCTTCTCAGGGCCCACTTACTATTGGGCTCATTTCCAGCATTTGTTTACTTTCGGTCCGTTACTGTCATTTTCTGCTTGTGGGCCAAATACAGCCCGTGGTTGCAGTCGGCCCGTTTGTGGCCTGTTAATACGTTGGGCCATTTTCATAGCGTCATCAAATACGGCCCATTTATTCTTGGGCTCATTTCCAGCATTCGTTTACTTTCGGCCCGTTACTGTCATTTTCTGCTTGTGGGCGAAATACAGCGCGTGGTTACAGTCGGCCCATTAATACGTTGGGCCTTTTTCATAGCGTCATCAAATATGGCCTATTAACGACGGGCCGTTATGGTCGGCCCATGAACGGACGGTTTCAACTCTAGCCCATTTACGGCCATAATGTGGTCTGTTATTGGCCCATGTTTGGCCAACCGATCATACGGCCCGTAGAAGGCCCATTGACGATATGTCCCGTAGAAGGCCCATTGATGATACAGCCCGTAGAAGGCCCATTGTGTCAACGACTCGTAGAAGGCCCATTGTTTCTACGGCCCTTAGAAGGACCATTGTTTCTATGGCCCGTAGGAGGCCCATGTTAACTACAGTAAATATGTAGCCCATTGTTAATGTGGCCTAGTTTTAAAAAATATGTTATTCCGGCCACTAGCAAACCGAGGAAAAAGAACAACACTGACTACAAGAAAACAAATAAACAAGACAATAAGGAAATAAATAAGCAAGCAATTAACGCTAGCCTATTACCTCTTTTACACATATTACATCCACTGGGCATCAAAGTTCACCACCAGTGCAAATATAGGGAACAAAGCAGCATATTACATACACCGGCCGTCAAAATTGGCCACCAGTGCAAATAAACGCAGCAGCAAAACATGAGCATAACTGAAACAACTTCAGAAGATCTCAAGAAACATGGTATCCACCATGCTGGCAATAAGCTTAGCAAGTTTATTAGCTTTGTCCCATTTGGCGCTAAAATCTTGCAACGCTTGCTGTTGCACCAGAAAGTATGCATCTGAATGCTCCAGGGACTTCCGCAGTCCTTCCACTTCTTGTCGCAGCACAACTGATCGATGTCTTTCAGCTTGTAGCTGAGACTCAAGAAACCGAACTGATTCAGACAGTCAGTTTGAATAGCTTGTGCAAGCGGTAGTGGCCAGTAACTCCAACACTAAACCAAGACAAGACTTTCGGGTTGTCTCACTGTCTTCGAGATAGTCTTCCTTAGCTATTTTATCAGCTTTGTTGGAGACCAACAAGGATGTGTCACTATCCTGAACCTTGTCAGCATTGCTTCCTTTACCATTGCTTAATATGGCACTCTTCCCCAATATTCTGTCAGCATTCTAAAAGAAGAAACAAGCAGACACATAACAATTTAGCATGTACTAGTATGTGAAACTCATTTCGGTGAACCAGTTCATTCGTAAGGTGGACAGGGTTAAACTACCAAGTCATCTATTGCCAAGTACTAGTACATAATAAAAGCATCAAACAAACATATATCTATGTCCTATGGTCACTACATTGTCTTGCCAAATCAAAATAGAGACACGGTTCAAATCATATCAGTTCAAGACAAAGCAGCAGTGAAAGAATACAAAGCGTGGGAAACTACACGACACAACAAGATTTCATATGGGTACCACGGGTCTACATGTACAACAACACTATATGCTTTGTTGTGATGCTAGTAATGTGCATGATATGAGAAGTCAACTGTATACACAATTGAAATTGCAATCAACAGAGCTATTGATAAGAGCAAGCCTATTAAAGAAACATGCATGAACATACCTGCTGTGCCATTGGAGTTTCGATTGGATCCTTTAATTTAAAAATAAGTTTGTATGAGTAAATACAGTGATATAAGCGCAAAGCAGTATGCACGATAGCAATCATAGTTAAAAAAGGCGCGCCTAAGCTAGCGCTTAAGCGCGCCTAGGCTCTAGGCGTTGGCGAAACGCATTGGGCATAACTATGCTTAATCTGTGCATAACTGCGCATAAGCATGCACTTTGGTTAGTAAAGCGCAAGGCGGTGGCAAAACGCACAATTAACGCCTAGCGCTTTTTGGAACTATGATAGCAATGGAATCTTAAATTAATTCAGTTGTTCTTCAGGTTTAGGCACTTGTTCAACATGAACAGAGTACAGTAAGACGCAAGAATAAAGTACTTAAAAATCGAAAATGAGCTCATAGACCTTACCACATTCTTGGTTCGGGACCAGTACGGAACAAGGCGTTCCCAGTCATCGTCCAGTAAATGTGTCTCAGGAGAATGTAAGGGAACTTGATGAGTTTCTTTGCCGATGAAGTATGTTTTCTTCAGGTAATTCCGATACTGCCACCAAGCATTCTTGAAGATAGCAGAGGTATTAGCACATGTTACCTCATCCCGAGTTTCCAAATCGGTCCTTCTCTATAGAGAAAAATGGGAAAATTTGCTGTATTATAACCATCATGGAGGTAGGATGTATGGGACAAAGCAAAGTAATTGCCATGAATAACATTACTTACACATAACTCCTGGACAAACACCTATAACTGGCATTTTCCTTCATCTTTAGTATAATATTTCCAAGATGGGAAGATACGCACATACAATTTAACAACATCAAATGCGATAGATGCTAAAGTACGACTAGCTGGTTGTGCTTCCACCACAGGAATAGGTGTACTAACTGGTGGAGTTGGGGTTCACCGTGGTAGTACTGGCGCTTTGGGCACTGAAGCTTCCTTACTAGCTGCTCTTGTTTGGGAGCTATGTGGTGGAGATGGTGCTGTGTCAACAGGAACTGGGTTACTATCTGCTGGGGTTGGGGTTAGATTGGGCGAAGCTGGTTCTCTGTCCATCGTAGTAGGGGTACAATCTGTGAGAGTTTGGGTTATGTGTGATAGGGCTGGTTCTCATGCATGTACAACCGGGGCTATCTCCACCAAGAGGTAGCACTATTTTATTTGAAGACCGTGTTTTTAGTCCGCTTGATGCTAGCATCACCCGCTCCAATTCAAATGGCTGATAAAAAGGAAACATAGTTGAATGTACAGACATTGTATGAGAGACAGATGCAATAGATAGTGTGGAAAAAAGAGGACATGAAATAGTTGACATGTATATTGTTTAACTAAAACAGATAGCATGACATAATTTCACATATATGATGTCTATCTAAACTGGATAGCATAGCATAACATAACTCAAAGATATGATGAATAACTAAAACGCCGTGCCAAGTTAGAGCATACACCTCGGTGGGGGGATAGGACTGGTCATCTGTCTCTGAATCCATCTCTGAGGAGCTATCGGGACCCAATAAGAGATCTGCTTCGAAAGGTAGTACTGTCTGCTCTGAAGGCCTTATTTTCACTCCAGATTTTTCAATCTCCCACCCAAATGGCTAATTCACAGGAAGAGTAGTTTAATGTGCAAACATTGTCGACAAATGGAAATGTAAGGAAGAAAAGGATGGGTAAGATATCATTCAAATATATGATGCCTGGTTAAACAGGATGGCATTGCACACATATATTATGGCTGGCTAAAATACATGATACTGCATAATTCCCATATATGATATAGAAACTAAAAAGGTGGCGACAGAACATGTCTAAACTAAGTAGATGACATATATGATGTCAAAAGTAGGCACTGCAAGGCAACATATGCATGATATGACTAACATCATCATGCCAAGGTAGAGCAAACACCTTGGGGGGTAAATAGGAGTGGTCAGCGGCGTCTGAATCCGCCTCAGAACAAATATCTTCCTCTGGATTACAATCTGGAGAGGGGTGGGGAGGGTTTGCCATTGAACCCACCATGGAGCGATGTCTGCATGACATTGTATTGCCGCACAAAACTCTTCTCTTTTTCTCTACATGTTCAGCATGACTGTATACAATATCTGACATGCATACGAAAAAAATATGGTGAGATTATGTAAGGAGAGCATGCAGAAATTTAGAGTGATGGTAACAACTAGTGGATGGATCCAAAAATAATGATAGCAGGCTGATGATTGCTTTAATTTAATAAAAAGACAGATGATGATTGCTTTACTATTTGTTTCCCACCCAAGATGAACAACATAGGCATACCCTAGGTGAACCAGATATTAGACAGAGATACTATTCATTGCTTCCTTGATATGTGCCCCACAACTAATTTAGAACTCAAGTTTTAACATTAATTTGGACCCGACTTGGAGTCCAAGAGGTGAATAAGATGATAAAGGAGCAGGTAATTTTAAGCAATGCATAACATAAGCAGTATCAAAAGAGTGCGACCTCTCTTGTGGACCCATGTACTCCGCAGGTTCATCTGCTGAGTCGATGATGGTGATGCCATTGCAGTGGGTGCCGGCGGCAAGGAAGGAGATCTGAGGTGGCGAAAGACGGTCAGGAGTCGTGATGTCTGGTTTGGTGGATGTTTCTGTCGATGGAGCACCTCAGGTGAGGTGGACAACGTCGCGGCAGGAGCAGGACAAACCACACAAAGTTCCCTTCGTCACCTACCTGTAACTGAAGTAATTCTGTAAGGGCTCACTTGGCTTGCATGATTCTAAAAACGTAGGGATAGGAAAAACACCAGAATAGGATAGGAATGCACATGGTAAACAGAGCATTTGAAAACACATGATTTCTGTCAACTTGGGTGTTTGGTTTACATGAATTGGAAGAGCAGAGGAATGCAAAGAAACATGGCCAAAATAAAGTGAAACCATATGAAAGCGTGTACTATTAGAATGTTATTCGACCACTAATGCACTTGGTCTTGTTTTCATGCATAGGATTTTGAAAAGTAGGTCCAGGTGGATGTTTTGCTTCATTCCTTTCAACAAAATTCATGAATAATTGAATAGTAGAGTGCCATTGGAAAATTCTCTATTGCTATGTTTTTCCGGTGAACCAAAAAAAACCTAATGGATCGACATGAATGTATGGTAATAAGTGATGCAACAAGTGTACAACCTCTTTGCCGTAGCCATGTCGACCTCAGCATCATTGGGTTGGTCGCTGAAGCAGTTGAGGCAGAGATGGCTGTCGGAGGTGCGGAGGAAGATCTGAGTAATCTGTAGACGGCGGCCAGGGCACTGCTTTGTTGTGATGGTTCGTTCTGTCTTTGGAGCAGCCCCGGTGAGCCGTAAGACGTCAAGGCTGAAGCAGCACAAGACAAACATCGTCCATCTCAAGTGGGATTCTAATAGCATCTCCAATAGATGATGTAAAATAGATGTAAAATTTACATCACCAAAAACCACCTGACTACAACAGATGAGGTAAAAACTGTTGACTCTGAACTTAACTGTCGAAACTGAAATTTACTGTGGAATCTGAATGTTACTGTCGAAACTGAATGCAATGGTAGCAGAGAGGCACTTGACATGTAGTTTAGGGAGGGCCTGCAGTTCATGTTCAACCTGCACCCCCCTGAGCCGCCAGCCACCACCAGTCGAACCGCCGGCTCAAGCGCCGCCTCGCCGCCCCGAAACAACTCCCCACCGCCGCCCCGACCAGCCCTATAGGCCCCCCGCCCCCACCCTGAACCCTAAGATAGATAGTGGGGTACATCTCCGACGAGCCCCCGTCCCCGCCGCGGGTGGTTCTTCCTTAACTCCGGCGAGCCCCCCACCCCCTGAAAATTGACTGACCCAAAAGTCGATTCAGTCGACTGAAGTGTACCTAAATCGGAGCAGAGCAGCAGCACGAGCGAGGGGGAGAGCAGCAGCAGCAGCGCGAGCGAGAGCCGAAGCAGCAACAGCTGGGCGAGCGAGCGATCGAGCGAGAGCCGGAGCAGCAGCAGCAGCGCGAGCGAGCGAGAGCCGGAGCAGCAGCAGCTGGGTGAGCGAGCGATCGAGCGAGAGCCGGAGTAGCAGCAGCAGCGCGAGCGAGCGAGCGAGAGCCGGAGCAGCAGCAGTAGATCCTGCTGGTATGGACGCCACCGCCGAAGGGTCCTCGCACTGGGGGAGAGCCGCCGTGGAGATGTCGCCCGCGGCGCCGGCTTCAAGGTAGCCGCTCCATGGGGGTGCGGGATGGAGCACCATCGGCGCCGGGAGGTCGAGCTAAGGAGAAGGTGCGATGCGATGAGTGTGCAACCTCTTTGGTGGCGCCGAGTAGGCCTCGGCTTCGTCCGAGGAGTCGGTGAGGATGCTACGATTCCGGTGGAGCAGGTTAAGGCGGCGCTGTGGGGATGGAGCAGTCGCGATAGACGAGGCGATCGGCGGAGCAGCTCCTTGGAGGTGGAGGACGGGGCGGCTGAACCGGCGGGACGACGAGATGGACGACGGATCTTCATCCGGGGAGGTAGACGAGGGGCGTCGAGCTGTTGCGGTGGACGACGTCGTCGGGGAAGAGGCTCCGGCGGGGCAGCGGTGAGGTGGCGGACGGAGGAGGGTGGGTTTTCGTGGCTAGAGCAGAGAGGTTATGGCGGTCCGGGATTTCGAATGGCAAAAAGGAGGCGATGGAGACGCGCTTGTCCAAAATGTAGGGTGTGTTACAAAAGTACCCCCACCGATTTGAACTAGCGGACCTTTCGGCTCAGGGTTAGAAGGGGGATTTCGCGTGTCGGGATTTGGCAGCTGGAGGGAGTTTTCACGCGCGTTGTAATTTCAGGATAGCAAGGCGCGGGTTGTGAAGGCGCCAATTTTGGGAGCACGATATCTGAATTTTCGGGGCGCGGGTTGGATTTTAGGGACAAGCCTGACGTGTAATATTGTACTTGTACGTACCAAATCAATTCGCACTTCCCTCAACCAAAAAGAAAATGAAAAAATTAAACTATTCACACCACACAAAGAGAGATTCTTGCCCCGTTTTACTATAAAAATGCTATTTAAAGCTACTCATACCAACAATTTAGTGCAATTAAATGCTATTCGGTAGTATGAATCCATGTTATGTCAGATTAAATTTTTCCGCTTGCTGTATAATGCATGTAACCTACTCATACCAACATTTTAGTGCATTCCAAATGTCTATACTACCGCTGCAATTCGAACTGAATTTGAATTCGTTTCTCTATTTCAATAACAATCTACAATCATGATTGTTGCCAACTGCAACCATCATTCGTGTATTACCTTAATAACACACCACATGATTACTATAGAGATAGATCTGTACTATGTGTACTACATGAACCCGAATTCTATTTTTTGAATACACTTGATGTTGATTCGAAATAATAGTACATTTGATGTACTAACTATATATTCATAATCTAAACCATGTTCCATACGTGTACACCGTGTTTATCACACATAGTATAGTGCCCTGCCCCCTATATTATGACAAGTATTTAGACCTGAGCTGCAAAAGCCACACGTTAGCCCAAATTATGATCAATGTTCTATATGTTATACGTAGTACTAGCAAGATGCCCATCCGTTCCATAGAACATCAACATGATCAAGGGGAGTCCTTATTTGAAAATATGGAGAGGGGTGTGGGTATCTTTTTTCAAAATTGCCATAGTTTCCTTCCTATCCGCCAGATATAAATTAGACAGACTATATTGCAGGATGGCACCATCATCAACAACTCTGTTTTTTATAAGAGTAGAGATAAAATATATTATATGTAGTATAACATGTTCATAACCACACCATGTGTATCACCGTTATATATATTCACACATGCATCGGTTTAAAACACTATGATAAATCATTCAAATATCCGAATTCGCCTTTTTAAAATGAAGTATGATCTCTATTCGTATTTTAGACCCACACAATCCTCTTATCTTTGTAGCTAGCTAGCGCTAACTTTCTCTCGTGCATGCAGACGCCCGCATCCCTCTCACCCTCCCTCAGCATTCTCTAGCTCCATCGCGCAAATTCGTCTTTTCACTTAAGGTCGTTCACCCATAGTGTGTGTAGGCCCCCCAGCTCCTTCTTTATGGCACACATCGATCGATATGCCTCTCTAGCCAGGTGTGCTAGCACAAAACACAAGCTTCCCCTCTTCTCTTATCACCGTCCATGCCTCACTCCCACCACTCTCTTCATCGATCTCGTACTCGCACACTCCCCCCTTGATATAGTATGACTCTCGCACCACCTCCTAGATGCACCCCTCTCTCTCTATCCTTCTCCCCGTGCCTCATTTGCTTCTAACACACACATGCATGTATATCGATCGATCTCCCAACATATACCTAGGTTGTCTTTAACTATCCCCCCCATTGATCGACGTACCTCACAAGTTATGTCTCTCCTTTCTCTAACAAAGAACTATTGATATTCCTATGTAGTTATGTCTGCTTACCACATCCATATCGCCCCCCCCCTCATCATTCGTGCATGCCTCCTGACCTGTCTCTCACATGCACTTGCACAGATAGGCAGCCATCCCCTCTCTTATTGATATTGCAGGCGTGCCCTCCGGTTGTCTAGCAAGCATATCCCACCATTTGTTAGAAGCAACTCCACTACCACCCCCTCCAACACTCTAGCTCTGTCTCTCTCCCAACCTTATTCCTCTCCTACACATATGCATGGATGCCGATCGATCTCCCTTAATACATGAGGTAGATCGATCTCCCTTAATACACGAGGTAGGCCTCTCTCCTCCTCCACACATATACCAGCCATTGTACCTCTATAGTTAATTAGGCCTCCCTCCCCCCACCACACACCGATAGTCGAGCGATGTAGGTAGGTATCCATGCCATAGAGACAAACTGCACCTGTCCCCTCTCACGTTCCAATAGGCCATCCACTCTATATCTTTGACGTGGGCACACACAAATTCGATGGCACTCTTTATCGATCGCGCGCGCGCACACACATCATCCCTCTCTTCGATTCTATGGACACCTCAAGCCGATGATACCTCCACTCTCTTCTCGTGGATCGCCCCTCTATATGTATGACATATCCAGGACTCTATTTCACACACATTGCATATGTTACATTTTTTGATTGACCCCACCCCCCCAAAACTCTCACGAACCCACACACTATATCTCTCTATGTTTGTCTCTCTCTCACACAACCCAACGTAGGTGGTGCACGTATACAAGAAGAGAATAGGTGCACCGTGCATGTACTCATGCTTCGTGCCCAGCCACACCCGCGCGGGTACACGGTGGAGCTCATTTCTGTACGAAATGGCTGCCCACGTGCTAATTTGAACACGTGTAGCGGCCGTTTACCTACGGAGGTCGTGTACCACGCGTGCATGAAACAAAATTCGACTTGATGCGTTGGCGCGTTATTTTTAAATAAAGTTATATCGCTCAATGGCGCGTACACAGAATATAAAATGATTGTTATGGAGAAAAAGATCGTCCGCTCCACTATATACAATGGAGCATGCCTGCCTGGTTTGTCTCTCTTCAGAGTATCTCACACAAGGCTGCAGTGGCCTCTCTCTCTCTCTCTCTCTCTCTCTCTCTCTCACCGTTGGTCACTGATCCGGCCGCATCCCGTCCACCGGCGGCAAAAGGGAGGACGTGCATCGTTTCTCCGTTCAACGGTGCCGAGGCAGCACGTCCTGATTTGCGATACAGGCCGTTCTCTCTGACCAAGCTCCAGCATGGTACGGCCTACGCCACCTGCTCGCTGTCGCTGTATGGGCAGATTCCGCCTGCCGCCGCTCACCTAGTCACATCCCGACAACCTCCAGGTATCCCCTCCGGCCTTGCTCCACTGCCCGTCTTCCCACGTCGCTGCATGTGGATCTTCCATAGTTCTTTGCCCAAAACGTAGCTCGTCCGGCGTACTTTCCATATTGCAATCTCGTCCTCACACCGTTTTAGACAAGCACAACTGTGTTGTTATCTTCCCTTAAAACAAGGAATATGCTTCTTTTTTGTCATCACATGTGTTATCAACTGTTATTGGCCAGTAATTGTTTCCTTTCTACCTCTTTTTTGAAAACAAGGCTATCCATTTCACCTCGTTGCTATTGCGACCTTTTGGCGAACTACACAAATCACTTTTTTCTTAAGAGTGTTTTGTGCAATTCTACCAAAATGTCACACGGGCAATGTCTCTACATTTCAGTGCGATTGCACAAAGGGAGATTGGTTTTGCTCTATCCTCCTCATTCAACTCTAAGCCTAATCTTCTCCAACTAGTTAGTCTTAAGAGAGACTGCAAAGGTGACCGGCTTCTATTTGTGTGTTTATTGTTTCATCAGCAGTCCTCTATTATCGTAATCACACTTAATATCTTTGGAACAGGGACACTCAGCTCTATTTTAGTGGAACTGCACAAAATGATCAGAATGTTGCATGCTCCAGACAGCTACTTTTTTCCCCAACATGCCTTGTTGATTTAGACAGAGCTGGGGGGACGTTGCTGCCAATGAAAGCATGGATCAATTTTAATTTAACACCTTCTCACAACTTTGTCTTCCGTTGTGATGTAAATATTAGCTCTGATTAGCAAGGAAGTTAGTTTTTTGTTGTTTCCGAAAGAGCATCGATGGCAAGACACACGAAACAAAAGCTGAAAGCTCACACCATTGTACAATTTCATGTCGCTGGAAAATTATTTGTATAGTACGTCAATTATGTAAACAAATGCTGGAAGCGTGATAGCATTGCCAGAAGCCTCTTCGGCATCCGGGTCCATGTGCCATGCACATAATTATACTCCTTCGTTCCTAAATATTTGTATTTTTACAAATTTCAAATGGGCATATTTTAGAGTGTAGATTCACTCATTTTGCTTCGTATGTGTACTCCCTCCGTTCCTAAATATTTGTCTTTCTAGAGATTTCAACAAGTGACTACACATGGAGCAAAATGAGTGAATCTACACTCTAAAATATGTCTAAATACATCCGTATGTAGTAGTCCATTTGAATCTCTAAAAAACAAATGTTTGAGTAGTAACTCGTTAAAATCTCTAGAAAGACAAATACTCTAGAGTATATTTAAGAACCGAGGGGTAGTGCACAGCCGAATGGAAGACTCAGACCGGTCATTGCGCCGCATAAATAGTGAGTAATGAGCAGTCAAATCATAAGCCCCACCTTTCTGACTATAAGTTGCTCGAAAGAAGCAACCATCAATACGCTCTTCTTTGAATCCGCTCATACTACTCCATCCGTCACTGTTTATAGAGCGCGCTTCAGAAAAAGAGAAAATCTCTGGGACCAAGGCGACTAGCAAACGACCTGAAAAATAGCATTGGTAGTTATAGCACGGCGTCTATGGCCCTGTTTGGATACTCTAACACAGTTAGAGTTAGAGTTATTTTCTAACCCACTCTAACTCAAATAAGCACCTCTCCACCGGCATAGTTGGGTTAGATGAAACTAACCCACTCTAACCCTACCTGTTTGGATACTTTTGGGTTATTTAAACCTCCAACTAACCCAAACTAGCTCTAACCCCATTGATCCAAACAGGGCCTATTACTAGAGGAAATAATGCCTACACACATGCATGCAGTGCTTCCACCCCAGGTACACACATGCATGCACTTACTCCACTCCGTAGTACTACATCGAGAGAAAATTGCGGTTACCACGCCCTGATTAATTGAGCATTAAACCAAACGCGTCTAAAGTCTCTCCGGTGGTGGAAATGCATTGAGAGAAATGCATCATAATGAAGCGCGCCTTGTAAACTGTGACGGAGGGAGGAGTAGTATGAAGGTGCAAAGCCAAGTACGCGTACGACCAGTCGGTCAACGCACCTCTTCTTGGCATATCACTGACATGTGGGGCTGGAGTGTGAGCAAACCGATCTCAATTGACGGCAAAATGGTCAACCCGCCGTTCCTTGAGAGAGACGAGGAGCGAGAACACACAGACGGGCTCGCATAGAGACCAAGATATATTCGAGCATGGTTGATCGATATCATCATTACATGTTGGGCTGCCGTTTTCCGCCCTTCTCCGGAATAAATGTGTACTTTATCAGAGATTAAAGAAAAAATAAGAGTACAGAGGCTCCACCATGCGGTTCTAGTAAACCTTGCGCTTGTATCTTCGCCTCTTCGTGAAGTCGAACAATGATGGTACTCCGCATGTTCGGTACTACAGTGTATGCCTCTGGCAATCTGACACCGAATGAACTGATGCATGTCCACCGCCTGGGCGAGGGTACATTGCATTAGTCAAAAGGCATAAGCGAGCTTCACCTTGTCCTGCAAGCTTCTCCTCGTTCTGCGAGTTGACGGGACACACCAACAAGTAGTGCTAGTCCATACTCCCTCCTTTCCGGTTAATATGGCTTAATATTTTTTTGTGGGTAAATGAGAGAGCTTTATTCATATATAAGCATTCTTAGGATGATCAGCCAAGACACTGGTCACTAGGAACCGAGGTACCCCGCAAAAAAAGAGGTAGAAAGCGAGGTGTTTCATCAAGCCAGCTCTCGGCCACATTTAAAGTGCAGCAAGCATGGTTCGCACAAAGATGTGCCGCAAGGTTTGTTGACCTGTTTACATGCCGAATAACAAAAAAAGAGAGGAAATATTACTGAGCGCTCCTATTTGTAACAGGATATGAGCCAGAATTAAGCGATAATTGTGGCGAGTGTTCGATGCAATCAACTTCCATTATCACGTGCAAGAACCCTCGAAGAGAACCAAATGTGTTGAAGATTGCTTTATCACATTTAAAAAATATAATAAGAGTGCAAACGCTCCTTCATCCGGTTCCTAGTGCACCTCTATAGACTACTATAAACTTTGCGCTTGGCTGTTCGCCTCTTCGGGAAGTGCAACAATAATAGTACTTCTAGTATAGTGTATGCTTATGGCAATCTGACACCTAACTGTTGCACATCCACCGCCTGAGCGAAGGACATCTTGCATTAGTCAAAAGTTTCTCCTTGTCCTGCAAGCCACCGCGCGCAAGCTTCTCCCGTCCTGCAAGCTTCTCCTCGTTCGGCAAGTTGACGGGACACAACAAAGTGATGCTAGTCCATACTGCCTCCTCTCCGGTTAATATGGCTTAATTTCAAATGAGATAAATGCACTGTCTGTCACTGTATATTTGTAAAAATACGGTCAGTGGACTTCATAATAAGCTCATTGCACTCAATATATACATTTTCCGGTGTTTATACGGTCACTACCTCACCCTGGCTGAGTATGTGTGTGCATGCACGTGTAGGTTGAGCACTTGAGCGTGACCATGTGTGTTCCGTCGTGTGCTCGGACATGCATGCATTAGGGCGTCGCGCGCGTTTTTGTGTCCATGTGTACGTGTGACTGTTGCATACACGTAGGGGGAGTACGTTATTTTGAGAAGACATAATTGCTTTGTTAGTATGCTTGAAGTATTATTATTCTTATGTCAACATTAAACTTTTGTCTTGAATCTTTTGGATCTGAACATTCATGCCACAATAAAGGAAATTACATTGAGAATTATGTTAGGTAGCATTCCACATCAAAAATTCTGTTTCTATCATTTACCTACTCGAGGACGAGCATGAATTAAGCTTGGGGATGCTTGATACGTCTGCAATGTATCTATAATTTTTTATTGTTCCATGCTATTGTATTATCTGTTTTGGATGTTTAATGGGCTTTAATATGCACTTTTATATTATTTTTGGGACTAACCTACTAACCCAAGGCCCAGTGCAAATTGATGTTTTTTTTTCCTATTTTAGTGTTTCACAGAAAAGGAATATCAAACAGAGTCCAAACGGAATGAAACCTTCGCGAGGATAGTTTTTGGAACAAATGCAATCGAGAAGACTTGGAGTACACGCCAAGGAAGCCATGAGGTGGCCACGAGGTAGGGGGCCGCACCTAGGGGGGGTAGGCGCGCCCCCACCCTCGTGGGCCCCTCGTCGCTCCACCGACGTACCTCTTCCTCCTATATATACTGATATACCCTGAAAACATCTGAGAGCACCACGAAACCCTAATTCCACCGCCGCAACGTTCTGTACCCGTGAGATCCCATCTTGGGGCCTGTTCCGGAGCTCCACCAGAGGGGGGATCAATCACGGAGGGCTTCTACATCAACACCATAGCCTCTCCGATGAGTTGTGAGTAGTTTACCACAGACCTTCGGGTCCATAGTTATTAGCTAGATGGCTTCTTCTCTCTCTTTGGATCTCAATACAAAGTTCTCCTCGATCTTCTTGGAGATCTATTCGATGTAATTCTTTTTGCGATGTGTTTGTCGAGATCCGATGAATTGTGGGTTTATGATCAAGATTATCTATGAGCAATATTTGGTTCTTCTATGAATCCTTATATCCATGATTAAAATATCTTTGCATGTCTCTTGGAATTATCAGTTTGGTTTGGCCTACTAGATTGATCTTTCTTGCAATGGGAGAAGTGCTTAGCTTTGGGTCCAATCTTGTGGTGTCCTTTCCCAGTGACAGCAGGGGCAACAAGGCACATATTGTATTGTTGCCACCGGGGATAAAAAGATGGGGTTTATATCATATTGCATGAGTTTATCCCTCTACATCATGTCATCTTACTTAAGGCGTTACTCTGTTCTTATGAACTTAATAATCTAGATGCATGCTGGATAGCGGTCGATGTGTGGAGTAATAGTAGTAGATGCAGAATCGTTTCGGTCTACTTGTCACGGATGTGATGCCTATATACAATGATCATGCCTAGATATTCTCATAACTATGTGATTTTCTATCAATTGCTCGACAGTAATTTGTTCACCCACCGTAGAATCTGCTATCTTGAGAGAAGCCACTAGTGAAACCTATGGCCCCCGGGTCTATCTTCCATCATATTGATCTTCCATCAACTTGATATCTTTACTGTTCTTTTATTTTGCATTCTTTACTTTCAATCTATACAACAAAAATACCAAAAATATTTATCCTATTATCTCTATCAGATCTCACCTTTGCAAGTGGCTGAGAAGGGATTGACAACCCCTTTATCGCGTTGGTTGCAAGGTTCTTATTTGTTTGTGCAGGTACGAGGAACTTGCATGTAGTCTCCTAGTGGATTGATACCTTGGTTCTCAAAAACTTAGGGAAATACTTACGCTACTTTGCTACATCACCCTTTCCTCTTCAATGGAAAAACAACGCATGCTCGAGAGGTAGCAATAGCATGTAAGCTTTGAGTCATATGAGCGAATCAAGAAATATGGGCATTTCCTCGCAACAAAAAACAAATGGGCTAAGATGGATTGGCTTTCATCGGCCTGGTCGGCTGCCGTGTTTCATCATAGACAGTCTTAACACAAGAGGCAGCCCATAGAGACACTCTCCAGCTCTCCCAGCTTGTTGCCCATTCAAAAGAAAAGAAAAAGAGACACCCTCCAGCTTATGCTCCTCATTGGTAACCTTTTTCAACTTTAGAAAAAAGTTATGGCTCTTTCTCGGGCCCACTTGGCATCCATAAAATTAGAGGACACCATACTGCTAGCGCGGTAAAATGAGGTGCCAAATAACATGCCCACGATATACTGTACTAGTACATTGTAAAGGTTCACATGCTAGTCAACATTCACAGTAAACTAAGCTTGAGAAGATACGGTATGCATACGGACATTCACAAGCACAAAAGTTCAGCATGTTTATGCATCTCAATGATTCACCATACTATAACCAAGGCATAGCTGCGAGAAGGTGTAGAAATAAAGTAAATGATCGATGCATCTCTGAGCAAAGGGCCTCCCTGCGAACACATTAATTTCCTGGGCATGCTTGTTTCTTCTCAATGTTGGGGTTGCACTACTTGTTTGCTCCTCCACACATGACAGGCTCGTTCCACACTGTAGTTAGCAAGTCAACGTACGAATAAGCTTATTTCATCTTCCAGTGGTCATTGTAACTAGTTATGAATGTTGGAATACCTGGAGCACCATGAGGGTTAGCTGACAGCAAGTAGATGCAGCCATATATTTTTGTGAGGTTCTACCATAATTGAGGTTTGTGTCCCTTCCCCTTCTTATGAGAATTCTTCTTGAAGTTGATATAATGTGATAGCTTGTTCTTTGCGTCAAACTTGCCTTACCCCTGTGATTTGTTCTTGTTATTTTCGGGCTTGTTGGGCTAGAAGTTCTTCTAGTGTACCATGTGGGCACTAGAAGCTCCCTCAGCGACTCGAGCATGTGTGTCTTCTGCTCCCGCCTTCTCTTCAAAATCAAGAGTGCAATTGAGATCCAAAACGGAAAAATCCTGTCCCTTGTGTTTCAGAGAAGTAGCAAAATTGTAATACGAAGGTGGAAGCTTGGCAATGATGGTCACAACAACAAATTTGTCCGGCAACACACACTTAAAGTACTCTAGTTCCTTAGCGAGTGACTGTATCGCATGAGACTGCAGAACAGAGCACTCATCAGTCATCTTGTAGTCACACTATTGGTCCATGACGTATAACTCGCTGGCACCGTCCGATGCCCAAAATGTGGGCTCAAGCGCAACCAACATGTCTATGCCACTGTCAAGCGACATATATGAATCCACAATGGACTCGTCAAGAACACTCAGAAGGCCGCCTTTTAAGAGGGTGTCCCTGTTCTCAAAAGCTTCCTGCTGTGCAGGATTAAGATCGCCCCAGGCTTGCCCTTAGTGGCATCATAGCAGTACATGGTCTGAAACCAGTAAAGTGCTCTCGTGCGCCACCTTTTATATTGCACCCCCTTAAAGGTAGGTGGCTTCAAAAGCGAAGCAAAACCACTCGGAGTAAATTGCCTATAATCAGGTTTTTGGATTGGATTGTTGAATATATAAGCAAATTACTATGAGGTTTAATTCGAAGAAACAGTAAATAGATCATGACAACAATTGCAAAGATCAAAGTAATGATGCGGACTACACCAGGAGGATAGAATCACATACTATGCAGCGGGAGCAGAACCGCTATGGTTGATGTTGTCGCTCATGTCGTTGAAGAAGAGGTTGCCGTTGCTGTTGCTGAGGTCTGGGAAGAAGGTTGTCGTTGAGGAAGTCGTCGCTGGCAGCAGATGCGCGAGTGTGCTCCCCAAAAACCTGATCGCCCCTCTATAGGATCACGAAAGGCGGGGTTTCAGAGGACTGCTGTCCATCTCGCGGTGCACGCCGGAAGAAGGGATGGAGAAGACTTGCGTGGCGGCGCTATGATTTGGAACGGTGCGAAACCATATGATACAGCGACATGCGGCTAAGGTAGAGCCTGTCAGGTTGGTAGTGCGAGTAAACCCCACATCCAAGTCAATAAAATGGCCCCGCTATCCAAAAGAATAGGAAACAACTGAGTAAATACGGTGTCCGTTAATTCTTAATTAATGACTTAATGAATTGAACTTTGCACGTGCTATGCACTTACCCACGTACTAGTAGTAGGTAGATAGAGAAGAGAAGAGATGTAGATGTAGATAAAACTCGATCAATAACCGCGCCACCGCGTTCAGGTTGCACTTGTATGACTCACATGTGGTCACAGACCCTACATTAAGTGGAGATGTGTCAAATTATCACGTTAGATGCCGCTTCGTGAGAAATGCGCTCCAATGTGGGCGTACTCGCGCATGTGCAGGAGGGGACGAATGCGTGCGTCCACCAACCTCTTCTCTTTTTCGTGTGCAAATGCGCTCCACCGTGGGTGTACCCACGTTTGTGCGGGAGGGGACGAGTGTGTGCGTGCACCTCGTCTCTCTCTCTCTCTCTCTATCTCCTAGTACATTTTAGTGACATCGCAAGTTTTATAGCATGCTGACTAGCCCTTATTAGACTGGCTCTAAAGTTACTCTCCACTGTGAGTAGTCTAATACCAGGCGTGCAGCGGGCGGCGCCCTCGGCCGGTGCGCCACTTCAATGGAGGACGCAGTGAGAGGTCGCGTCACACTGACTTACCATTAATGTGGAGCGGCGGAATCAGCTGGCGCAGGGCGGGAAGCGCGCGCGGGAGGGGGTAGGGGTTTTTGGTGGGCCATGAAGGTGAGAAGCCAGCTTGAGACCGTTCCTGACGGGGAAATATCAGGTGCTCCCATACTCCAATTTCTAGTACTACTGTAGTACAATAGTGTGGGCTATGTAGAGGGCGTACTAAGCAAGCTTCTGATCGTTGTGCGAGTTGACAGGACACATAAAAGTAGTAGTTTTTTGTTTTTGAAACATACATCAATGTAGTACTAGTGTAGGCATCTCCAAAGAGGGGCGACCATGTCCCTAGCTACCATCTCATCCCATGCTCCGTCATTGAGTACGTGCATTATTCACGTGGTATTGAAGAATAAAATAGCATATGTGCCATTGAAGAAAAAAATAAAAATAAAAATACGCCACCATGTCATGGTTGAACTTTGATTCGTTCATGCCCTCGGCTTACGTTGGTGACCGTTGGTGAGTCTCACTTATCTCTACTTCTGTACATGTACATGTGCATGTACGTCTACGCTACATCTACATGTACACCTACTATAGTACAACAAGCTTTAAACACTACATCTACGTCTACACTACATCTTGCCTGACACGACCTGGATGCTGGATGTCCCACGGGTCGGCAAAAAGGAGGAAGAACGATGTCCAGCGACCGAGAAGCACCAAGGAACCGTGCGGTGAGAGAGATGAGTGTGGTGACCCCGGGAAGAAACAATGGCGGTGAGAGAGATGAGTGTGGTGACCCCGGGAAGAAACAATGCCAAGCGCGCGAACCTAGGCAAAATACTTAAATGAAATAAGCCCACCAATGCATGAAGAACTTTAGTTTCTAAATCATGAAATGAAAAATGCTTATAGTAAAACCGACTTCTAGGGGATGGCTACTTTGTGTCATGCATGGCAATAAATATGATCTTCTATGATACTACTCTATGATACTATGCACTATGAAAGTAGTATCATACATACTAGTATATGATAATCCCCACTATGAGTATCCTAAACGTGCAAAAGTACTCAACCAATACGCTCATTTTCCGCGAAAAAATGTACTCCCTCCGTCTAGGTGCATAGGGCATCTAAGGCTCCGCACTATGATTTAGGCGCATGAAGATTGGCCGCTAAAACTGGTGTGTCTGGAGCTGGAAAATCTCGTCGGTTTTGTCAATTAATTACTAATCCTTCGTGGCCTCCAACAATCAGTTTCCAGCCAATGTCCTATAGTTCAATGTATGTATGTGATTGGTGCATGCAAACCGCTCATCAAGGAGCCGATGGTTGGTGCATGCAAATGCTTTTACTACAAGGGCTGGTATGGCTACTATGGTGCATGCAGTGCGGGAGTGGAACGAGGCTAATTTAAATGTACTCCCTCTGTCTAGGTGAATAAGTAATCTTGTGCACCGCAACCAAGGTGGAGAGGAAAACATGAGAACTTAATGAGTATTCGCTAATTAATACCTTTGCATGCAATAATAATGCACCACGCCTATGTGTTTTGGGATAATTTGATTTTCATAGAGTGACTTATACACTTAGACGGAGGGAGTATACGTGACTAGAATTCTTGGAAAATCTAAGTTCCTTTAGGTGCCCTATGTACCTGGACGGAGGAAGTATTTACTACTGCATTAATTGCAATGCATGTATGTGTTGCCAAAAAAGGACCAAGAAGCTTTACATGTATTGGTGAGTTTTATCTTAATTCTTGCAAGCATAGATTTAATGCACCCTGTAATCTGAACATGTGATGGGAATTAATAAAAATGTGACTTATAAAACGGAAAAACTAGGCCCTATATACATGGAAGGAGGGAGTACACTTGATGTTGTGCGGATACTGTCCAATATTCGCTTGTACTTTATGGTTGCTTGGTCTGAGCAAATTACTCTTGGAATATCGGAGTACGAGCGCATTCAATGAAGAGTGAATGATGGTTGCTTCGCTCAAGCAACTTTTACTAGTATACTGCAGGAAAGGCGGGGCTCTATGATTTGACTGCTCATTAGGCATTATTACTGCAGCGCAACGAGTGGGGTGAATCTCGCCAGCGGTCACGTGGACCCGGATTCTAGATGTCCCACATGTGGGCGAAATGATGTTTGAAAGATTTGTGGCATTCCTATCAAGCTTCCGGGATATGTTTATATGTACACATATTTTTCCAGCATAATGGAATTTTGTTGTAATGCTATGAAGCTTCCAACTTAGTTACATGTGTCATGTTGCCTCCAAAGTTGTCTCGTTACAACATTCCATCAAATATAAACGAAACTAACATGCATGCTAATGCATCTCAATGATTCGCAGATGAGCGTCAATATTTACATCACAACTGAATACAAAGTTGTGAGAATGTGTATAAATAAAGAAAAAATAAAAACTGAAAGATGATGTCCGTAGGCGTGGTTCTATTTCCTCGCGTCATTGGTTGGCAACTAGTTTCATGCAGCTCTGTTGAGCTGAACAAGAAATGTTAGGCAAGAAATGATTCTATGGAGGACATGGACCATCCGATTATTTTGTGCGGTTCCACTAAAACCGAGCTAGCTGAGCATGCCTGTTTGCAAAGATATTGAACATGTGTTATCACATTAATAGTGGCACCAATAGTTGTTGATGAAACATACACACACAAGTAGAAGCCAGTCACCTTTGCAATCACTCATAAAACTAACCTCTTATTGGAGAATATTAGGCTCGGAGTTGGATGAGGATAGCAAAACCGACCTCCCTTTGTGCAATCGCACTGAAATGTAGAGACGTTGCTCGTGTGACATTTTAGTGGAACTGCACAAGACACTCTTAAAGAAAAAAGTGATTTGTGCAGTTCACCAAAAGGTCGCAATAGCAACGAGGTAGAATGGATAACCCTATTTGCAAAAAAGAGGTTGAAAGGAAACAATTACTGGCCAATGATAGTTGATGACATATACGACGATAAAAATTAGCATATTCCTTGGCCTAAGGGAAGATAACATCAATGTTCTTTATCTAAAACGGTGTGAGGAGGAGATTGCAACATGGAAAGTACGCCGGCCGAGCTACATTTTAGGAAAAGAACTAGGGATGATCCACATGCAACGACGTGGGAAGTTGGGCAGTGGAGCAAGGCCGGTTTCAGAGTAAGTTGTACCTGAGGGTCGTCGGTATGTAATGCGTAGGGCGGCGCCGGGTGGGATATGACGCGGCAGTGAGAAAGGGGCGAAAGCCCTACCGTGGCGGAGCTTCGTCCGAGAGAATGGTGTGTACCGCTTGGGACGCGCCGGCAATGGGTTTCCTGCCTCGGCACCAGCGACCAGAGCAACACTGCACATCCTCCCTTTCCGCCGGCGGATGGGATCCGGCCGGATCAGTGACCAGCAGTGAGAGAGAGAGTGTCCACCACCATTTTGTGTGAGAGAGTGCGAACTGTGAAGAGACCAACCCCACCAGGCAAAGCATCAGATCCTGCCTATATTATATATAGTGCAACTATTTTCTAAATAAAACATGTCACACTTTCTTTCTTTCACGCGTGGTACACGACCCTCCATCAAGTGGACAAGCACTACAGGCGTCAAATTTTCAGAATGTGGGCTACCTTTTTCGTACAGAAATGAGCTCCACGGTGTACCCGCGGGGGTGTGGTCGGGCCAGAGGCGGGAGTACGTGTGTCGCTGCGTGCACGTCTTCTCGTCATGCACGTACCCCACCTATGTGGGGATTTGTGAGAAAGATGGTGTGTGCGTTCGTGAGTGTGTTTTATGTGGGTGATTTCCTGAGTGTATTTTTGTGCGGGAGTCACATGTAGGGAATATGTGTCGATGATATCTGAAACCAAAAAAAATGGAACACATGCAATGTGTGTGAAACTGAGGCCTAGCTAGATATATCATACAAAGGATGCAATCCATGAGAAGAGATGGGAGGGATCATCGACATGTGGTGTCGATAGAAACGAAGAGAGGGATGGAGTGTATGGGTGCGAGATCGATAAAGAGAGATTGCGAAATTGCGTGTGCGCACAACAAAGATATAGGACGGCCGGCCTACTAGAACTTGAGAGGGGAAAGGGCATTTTGTGTGTGCCAGGGGGAACTGACTATAGCGTTTGATCTAGCAGTGCGTGTCTCGGGGAGGGGGGCTAACTAGAGAGGTAGATCGACTGGTACGTGTGTGGAGAAGAAGAGACCTAGCGACGTATCGAGGGAGATTGATGGGCATCCATACATGTATTGGAGAGGAATATGGTTGGGAGAGAGACAGAGCTAGGGTGCTGGAGGGGGGTTGGTGGAGTTGCTTCTCGGAGATGATGGTGCGAGAGGCCCAGTAGATAAACGGGTACAACTGCAATCAATAAGAGGTGTGTGTGTGTGTGTGTGTGTGTGTGTGTGTGT
>LR738709.1:301389033-301403223 GCA_902687465.1 Secale cereale
GCAAACTCAACATAGCAACAGCATAAGGATTACATAGGTGCCTCGATCATGTAGGGCAGCTCACGAGGACTAATTAGTGAAGCACAAGAACGGGAGGAGAACATCACATAGCTACTGGTCATGGACTCATGGTCCAAGGGAGACTACTCACGAGTCATCCGGGAGGCATCCATGGTGGTGGAGAAGCTCCCGGTTGTGATCCTCCCCTCCGGCAGGGTGCCGGGAAGAGTTCTCCTGGTGCTCCCGATCTTGGAAGCGGCGGCGGCGGCGGAAAAGAGATGGAATCGCGAAAAGAAGTCATGTTTCGAGGGTTTCGGGGAACCCTTTAAATATATGCCAAAGTAGGGCACCGGGGGACTCTCGGGGGGCCGAGGCCAACCCCCCCCCCGGCGCGGCCCGGGGGGGCGCGCCCACAGGGCGCCTGGAGCCCCTGTGCCCCCCCCCCAGGCTGCCCTACGGACGCAGTGTTGTTTCCGGAACGCTGATTTTTTATATATTTTTTCTGGATTTTTCTGGGCAGTTCTCGAAACGTGAAAACCTGAAATACAAAAACAGCCAAAAACAGAAACTGGCACTGGGGTGCACTGGATTAGTAAGTTAGTCCAAATATGATCAAAAGTGTATGGAAGTGTATGAATATCATAGCAATATCACCCAAAAGTGGCATGGAGCAAGCAGAAATTATAGATACGTTTTGGACGTATCAACATCCCCAAGCTTAATTCCTGCTCGTCCTTGAGTAGGTAAATGATAACAAGAATAATTTCTGTGGTGACATGCTATTAACCATATAGGACTTTCTCATAGTCATATGACAAAAGCTTACTGAGACAATGATTCTATAGTAATTAAGTTGTCTCAAGAGAAAATCACAAATGACTGAAAGTTTTACAACATGAAACTGAAACATCAAAAAGATAATGAACATGATGTGCAAATATGATAAAGTGATATCTAGCTTGCCCCTTTTAGTGATGCAAAACATAAATGCAAGGGCACCTTCAAGGTTTTAAGTGATGACTAGATACAATCATTTCAGAATAAACGATATCACAACCATGCAGAAGACAATGCTACTTTGGGACAATGCACATTACACTCAGAATGACAATCATGCTCTCAGTAGTTGGTGCTTCAATATAAAGGTAAAAGAAAGGTTAAGTGCTAGAGCTTTTTATTTGAAAACATGGAAGCAATTGTGTCAACGGTAGTAGTACTTCATATGTGTCATGTATAAAACATCTTATAAGTTGCAAGCCTCATGCATCGAATACCAATAGTGCTCGCTCTTTGTCCTAATTAGCTCGGATCCCCATGGGTTATCATTGCATTGCATATGTTTTAACCAAGTGTCACAAAGGGGTACCTCTATGCCACCTGTACAAAGGTCCAAGGAGATAGATCGCATTTGATTTCTCGTTTTTGATAAATCTCAACTTGAGGACATCCATACCGGGACAACATAGAAAATAGATGATGGACTCCTCTGTAATGCATAAGCATATTCTCATGAGAGATTGAGGATTAAGGTCCAAGCTAAAACTTCCACCATGATGCATGGCTTTGGTTGGCGGCCCAATGTTCTTCTCTAACAATATGCATATTAATTCAACCCACGGTGAATCACCCTTACTTCAGACAAGACGAACATGCATAGCAACTCACATGATATTCAACAAAAGTGTGACAGTTGATGGCGTCCCCAGAAACATGGTTACCGCTCAGCAAGCAACTCATAAGAAATAAGATACATAAGCAACATATTCTTTACCACAATAGTTTTTAGGCTACTTTCCCATGAGCTATGTATTGCATGGTTAGTTTGCTTAGTGCAGGTGGAGGTTACAAAAGACTGGGAGCGACCAACTAAGAGAGCAATGACGGTCATAATCATGTAGAGCGACAAAGCAATATTGAATCAGGCATGGTAGTTATATCGCTACTTAGAAACAAAAGATCATCAAGGCTTGACAGACTTTCTTTTCACAGTCTTGAATATGCGTGAGCATACGCCAAGTCAATCAAAATAAATTCTCGAAGGAAGATATTACTAAACCGTACCACATCATAGGCAAACAAACCAAGTTGGTATTCCAATAACACATTGGGAACCTCCCAGCTATTTGAGATTAACCAAAAGAAAACCTGAACTACTAAGCACCATCATGAAAGTAGCATCTTTATCATAGACACATTAACCCATGCAACGGAAGCAAACTCTCTTAATAAGGTGAACATGGTAATTAAAGAGAGTTCAAGCAACCAACTAAATAAAAGCTCTTGAAAAGATAAGCATGAATACTAAGAGCGGAGCACGATAGTAGCTATTAAAAGACAAAGAACACACACATCATAGATAGACATGAAAATTCTATGTAATGTTCTAGGTAGAGGTGGAGTGTGTTTCTCTCCCACATAAAGGAATGCTGAGTTCCGACTCGTTATGAAAAACTAAAAAGAAAACTAAAAGCAAGACGCTCCAAGCATAGCACATAACATATGAAGTGATAAAAATATAGCAAAACGAAAGACGAACTGATAATGTTGATGGAGAAGGGGATGCACGGGGGCATCCCCAAGCTTAGACGCTTGAGTATCCTTGAATATTTCTTGGGGGTGCACGGGGGCATCCCCAAGCTTGAGCGCTTGACACTCCTGAATCTTTTTATCATCTTCCCTCGCACACTTGAAAACTCCCTTCATACACAACTCATCATAATCTGATTAGCGAGGTTAGTACCCTTAATAAAATAATTATACCTTGCTGGAAATAAGGATATTCTTGAAGTTCTACTGTTTCTCAAGATTGACAAAAGGTTTTTGCAAAGAAAAAGCAAGTTCTCAATTTGCAAAGTGAAGGTAAGGCAAAACAGGACAGAATCTGTGAAAAACAGAACAGCAGGCAGTAATTGACCTGTTCGGGATACTTCTGCAACTCAAATAAAAAAACTCAGAACTGACACACGAAAGACAATTATATATATAATTCTGTCGAAAAAATTCAGACCAAAAAGATGATCTGGTGATTTTATACGAATTTTTCTATCCAAGGACAGAATCTATTTCCTGGACAGCATCTCACAACTTTTGAATTTTCTAGCAATCGGAGGCTATACTTGGCACAAATATGAAAAGCAAAGATACAATGATGATGCTACAGCAGTAAACAACATCAAGACACAACAAAAGCAAAAATTTATTCATGTGGGCTGCCTCCCAAAAGCGCTTTCTTTTATGCCTTTAAGCTAGGCATAATGCATAGATCAAGTTTTATCAAGAGTAAAAGAATAACTAGCCCGTACAACGGACTCAAAAGGTAACTTGACCTTCTTACGAGGGAAGTGTTCCATCCCTTTCTTGAGAGGAAACTGAAATTTTATATTACCCTCCTTCATGTCAATGACAGCACCAACGGTGCGCAAAAAGGGACGTCCCAAAATAATTGGACATGAAGGATCACATTCAATATCCATAATAGTGAAATCAACGGGCACATAATTATCATTGACAATAATAAGAACATCGTCGATCCTCCCCAAAGGTTTCTTTATGGAAGAATCAACGAGACGAACACCAAAAGAACAAGAATCATAAGGTTTCAATTTAAGCATATCATATATCCTTTTGGGCATAACAGAGGTACTAGCACCAACATCATATAATGCATAATAAGAGAAGTCATTCAAATAAATTTTTATCATAGGATCCCAACCATCTTCTAGCTTTCTAGGTATGGAGGCTTCTACTCTAAGTTTCTCCTCCCTAGCTTTGATGAGAGCATTAGTGATATGCTCTGTGAAGGCAAGGTTAAGCGTGCTAGTGCGGGGATCTCTAGACATCTTGTGAAGGAAATCAATAACTTCTGTAAGAGTGCAATTATCAAAATCAAGGTCACGAGCATCAAGTAAAGTAGTAGTGGTGTCCTTAAGGTTCACTTGTTTGGTAGCTTCTATAGTCATAACATCACCATTAATAGGTCCATTGGGACCAGGAGTACATTGGGTGCTAAGAGTGTGAACATCCTCAATAACTTGGATAGTAGCAACAGTATGGTGGGTAGGAAGGCTCTTAATTCTTTCCTCTTCCTCCCTTTCTCTAGCCCATCTTTCTTTTAGCTTAGCCATCATCCTAATATTTTCATTAATTTGTACTTGAGTAGCATTAATAGGGATGACTTCCCTCTCCTTAAGTGGAGAAGTTTCAATTTTTAGCAATTTTACCTCATTGGCTAAGTGGTCTACCTTGAAAGAAAGATCATCTAGTTTATGTAGTTTCTCTTCTACATTCTTATTAAAGGCTTTTTGGGTAGTGATGAAATCTCTAAGCATGGTCTCTAGTTCAGTATTGGAGTTCTTGGTACTAGGATAAGCATTGTTGTTCCCATAAGAGTTAGAGGGGAACGGTCTAGAATTGTTACCAAAGTAACTCCTATAAGCATTGTTGTTAAAATTGTTTCTAGAGATAAAGTTCACATCTACTTGTTCTTGAGCAATCAAAGAATTTAAAGGAACATCATGAGGATCAATAATAGATTGCTTCGAAAGTAGAGACATGATCAAGTCAACTTTTTCATTAAGGGAGGAAATCTCCTCGACAGAGTTTACCTTCCTACCTGTTGGAGTGCGTTCGGTGTGCCATTGGGAATAGTTGGTCATCATCTCATCGAGAAGCTTTGTGGCAGCACCAAGGGTAGTTGACATAAAAGTTCCTCCCGCGGCCGAATCTAACAAGTTCCGCGAGGTAAAGTTCAAGCCTGCATAAAAAGTTTGGATAACCATCCAAGTAGTCAAACCGTGAGTAGGGCAGTTCTTGATAAGAGATTTCATACGTTCCCAAGCTTCGGCAACGTGTTCATTATCCAATTGTTTAAAATTCATGATGTTACTTCTAAGTTGGATAATTTTAGCAGGTGGATAGTATTTTCCGATAAAAGCATCTTTGCACTTGTCCCATGAATCTATGCTATTTCTAGGCAAAGACTGAAACCAAATTTTAGCTCCTCCTCTCAAGGAGAAAGGAAAAAGCTTAAGCTTAACAATATTACCATCTATTTCTTGGTACTTTTGCATATCACAAAGTTCTACAAAGTTGTTCAAGTGTAAAGCAGCATCATCTCCAGCACCGGAGAATTGTTCTCTCATGACTAAGTTTAGTAAAGCAGGTTTAATTTCATATGAAGGTGTTGAAGTGGCAGGTGTAGTGATAGGTGTGCTCATAAAGTCATCATTGTTGTGACTAGTAAAGTCACACAACTTGGTGTTCTCGGTGGAACCCATAGTAGCAAGCAAGCAAGATAACTATTTTTGTGATTTTCGATAAAAGAAACTAAAAAAATGAAAGGTAAACTAACAAGACTAAAAAGCAAAGGTAAAAGATAGCATGCAACTCCCCTATCCTGAAGAGTGGAGTCCCCGACAACGGCGCCAGAAAATACTCCTTGATGGGCCTCGAACCCCTCGTTGGTTACCCCAAGTGGAAGGTGTAAGATGCAGTAAGTAGAAGTGTTTTCCCCTAGCAAAGATGCCAAGGATCGAATCCCCAGAGACTCCTAGGTTCAACAAGTAGGTGTCAATTGCTAACGGCGCAATTAGCAATCAATGTGGACCTGCACACAGATACAAATAACTTTGCTCCCAACGAGTACAGAGAGGTTGTCAATCTCTCCGGCCTTGTAGTTCACAAAGGGTTAAAAGTAATATGATAGTAGTGATAGATAGTGTTTTTGCAATAGTAAGTAAATAGCAAAAAGTAAATAGTGGATGTGATCAATGATGGTAATATGGACCGGAGTCTCATGATGTTCACTAGTGATGTCTCTCTCCCAAAATACGATAAAACATCTATGTGAGGTAAACAAATTATAGCTGGGCAATTGACAGGACCCACGAGCGCATACTAATGCTGATTACATTGCAAGAAAGGTTGAGGTTTAAAGCATGGGCGGTACGCCAAAGTAAGTAGACCGAAATCCATCAATATCTACTACTAATCATCCACCTTGAGATATCTATCCAGAACATCTCGCTGGTATTAAGTTGCGAGTCCCACCCATAGTGTAAACTCAATGCAACAGACAACTGCATTAAAAGAACTTTGCGTAAAGTAGACAATCCTTGCACCCGCGGGCACAAGCACCATTGTTTTCCCCCTTGTGGCAACAGCACATCCCCTAGACTCATGTTTCTGTCACTCAAGCTAGTCATCGAGGGGCATGAACCCATAATCGAGCATAACGTTCCCTCTTGGAGTCACTACTTACTACTCGGCCAAAGCAATAAATAACAACGGAGAACATGCAAGAATTACTTATGAATTAAAATATAAAAGAGGTGAATCAAATATATTACTCAAGATCAATCTGAACATAATCTCATAATCCATCGGATCCCAGCAAACTCAACATAGCAACAACATAAGGATTACATAGGTGCCTCGATCATGTAGGGCAGCTCACGAGGACTAATTAGTGAAGCACAAGAACGGGAGGAGAACATCACATAGCTACTGGTCATGGACTCATGGTCCAAGGGAGACTACTCACGAGTCATCCGGGAGGCGTCCATGGTGGTGGAGAAGCTCCCGGTGGTGATCCTCCCCTCCGGCAGGGTGCCGGGAAGAGTTCTCCTGGTGCTCCCGATCTTGGAAGCGGCGGCGGTGGCGGAACAGAGATGGGATCGCGAAAAGAAGTCCTGTTTTGAGGGTTACGGAGGACCCTTTAAATATATGCCAAAGTAGGGCACCGGGGGAGCCTCGGGGGGCCCAGGCGCCCCCCCGGCGCGGCCCAGGGGGGGGGGGGCGCCCACAGGGCGCCTGGAGCCCCTGTGGCCCCCCAGGCTGCCCTTCGGACGCAGTGTTGTTTCCGGAACGCTGATTTTTTATATATTTTTTCTGGATTTTTCTGGGCAGTTCGCGAAACGTGAAAACCTGAAATACAAAAACAACCGAAAACAGAAACTGGCACTGGGGTGCACTGGATTAGTAAGTTAGTCCAAATATGATCAAAAGTGTATGGAAGTGTATGAATATCATAGCAATATCACCCAAAAGTGGCATGGAGCAAGCAGAAATTATAGATACGTTTTGGACGTATCAGCATCCCCAAGCTTAGACGCTTGAGTCTCCTTGGGGGTGCACGGGGGCATCCCCAAGCTTGAGCGTTTGACACTCCTGAATCTTTTTGTCATCTTCCCTCGCACAGTTGAAAACTCCCTTCATACATAACTCATCATAATCTGATTAGCGAGGTTAGTACCCATAATAAAATAATTGTTCCTTGCTGGAAATAAATATATTCTTGAAGTTCTACTGTTTCTCAAGATTGCCAAAAGGTTTTTGCAAAGAAAAAGCAAGCTCTAGGTTTGCAAAATGAAGGAAAGGCAAAACAGGACAGAATCTGTGAAAAACAAAACAGCAGGTAGTAAATGAATTTTCCGGGGCACTTCTGCAACTCTAATAAAAAAACTCAGAACAGACGCACGAAAGAAAATTATATAGAGCACGCTGTCGAAAAAATTCAGACCAAAAAGATGATCTGGTGATTTTATACGAATTTTTCTATCCAAGGACATAATCTGTTTCCTGGACAGCACGTCATAACTTTTGAACTTTCTTGCAATCAGAGGCTACACTTGGCACAAAATTTGAAAAGCAAAGATACAATGATGATGCTACAGTAGTAACAACATCAAGACACAACAAAAACAAAATTAAATTTATTCTGGGCTGCCTCCCAAAAGCGCTTTCTTTTATGCCTTTAAGCTAGGCATAATGCAAAGAGATCAAGTCTTATCAAGAGTAAAAGAATAGCTAGCCCGTATAACGGACTCAAAAGGTAACTTAAACTTCTTTTGAGGGAAGTGTTCCATCCCTTTCTCGAGAGGAAACTGGAATTTTATATTACCCTCTTTCATGTCAATGATAGCACCAACGGTGCGTAGGAAAGGACGTCCCAAAATAATTGGACAAGAAGGTTCACATTCAATATCCATAATAGTAAAATCAACGGGAACATAATTATCATTGACAACGATAAGAACATCGTCGATCCTCCCCAAAGGTTTCTTTATGGAAGAATCAACGAGACGAACACCAAAAGAACAAGAATCAAAAGGTTTCAATTTAAGCATATCATATATTCTTTTGGGCATAACAGAGGTACTAGCACCAACATCACATAAAGCATAGCAAGAGAAGTTATTCAACTTAATTTTTATCATAGGATCCCAACCAACTTCTAGCTTTCTAGGTATGGAGGCTTCTACTCTAAGTTTCTTCTCCCTAGCTTTGATAAGAGCATTAGTGATATGCTCTGTGAAGGCAAGGTTAATCGTGCTAGTGCGGGGATCTCTAGACATCTTGTGAAGGAAATCAATAACTTCGGTAAGAGTGCAATTGTCAAAATCAAGGTCGCTACCATCAAGTAAGGTGGTAGTGGTGTCCTTTATGTTCACTTGTTTGGTAGTTTCTATAGTCATAGCATCACCATTAATAGGTCCATCGGGACCAGGAGTGCATTGGGTGCTAAGAGTTTGGATATCCTCAACAACTTGGATAGTAGCAACAGTGTGGTGGGTAGGAAGGCTCTTAATACTATCATCTTCCTCCCTTTATCTAGCCCATCTCTCTTTAAGTTTAGCCATCATCCTAATATTTTCATTAATTTGCACTTGAATAGCATTAATAGGAGTGACCTTCCTCTCCTCAAGAGGAGAAGTTCTAATTTTAAGCAATTCTACCTCATTGGCTAAATTGTCTACCTTCAAAGAGAGATCACCTAGTTTGTTTAGTTTTTCTTCTACACTATTATTAAAAGCTTTTTGGGTAGTGATGAGATCTTTAAGCATAATCTCTAGTTCAGTACTGGAGTTCTTGGTGCTAGGATAAGCATTGTTGTTCCCATAAGAATTAGAGGGGAACGGTCTAGGATTGCTACCAAAATTACTCCTATAAGCATTGTTATTAAAATTGTTTCTAGAGATAAAGTTCACATCTACTTGTTCTTGAGCAATCAAAGAATTTAAAGGAACATCACGATGATCAATAGAAGATTGCTTCGAAAGTAGAGACATGATCAAGTCAACTTTTTCATTTAGGGAGGAAATCTCCTCGACAGAGTTTACCTTCCTACCTGTTGGAGCGCGTTCGGTGTGCCATTGGGAATAATTGGTCATCATCTCATTGAGAAGCTTTGTGGCAGCACCAAGTGTAGTTGACATAAAGGTTCCTCCCGCGGCCGAATCTAACAAGTTCCGCGAGGTGAAGTTCAAGCCTGCATAAAAAGTTTGGATAACCATCCAAGTAGTCAAACCATGAGTAGGGCAGTTCTTGATAAGAGATTTCATACGTTCCCAAGCTTGGGCAACGTGTTCATTATCCAATTGTTTAAAATTCATTATGTTACTTCTTAGTTGGATAATTTTAGCAGGTGGATAGTATTTTCCAATAAAAGCATCTTTGCACTTGTCCCATGAATCTATGCTGTTTCTAGGCAAAGACTGAAACCAAATTTTAGCTCCTCCTCTCAAGGAGAAAGGAAAAAGCTTAAGCTTAACAATATTACCATCTATTTCTTGGTACTTTTGCATATCACAAAGTTCAACAAAGTTGTTTAAGTGTAAAGCAGCATCATCTCCAGCACCGGAGAATTGATCTTTCATGACTAAGTTCAGTAAAGCAGGTTTAATTTCATATGAAGGTGCTGAAGTGGCAGGTGTAGTGATAGGTGTGCAGATAAAGTCATCGTTGTTGTGACTAGTGAAGTCACACAACTTGGTGTTCTCGGTGGAACCCATAGTAGCAAGCAAGCAAGATAACTATTTTTGTGATTTTCGATAAAAGATACTAAAGCAAAAACTGAAAGGTAAACTAACAAGACTAAAAGCAAAGGTAAAAGATAGCGTGCAACTCCCCTATCCTGAAGAGTGGAGTCCCCAGCAACGGCGCCAGAAATTTCTTTGCTAGGTGGCTTCTCACCCCTCGTTGGTTACCCCAAGTGGAAGGTTTGAGATGCAGTGTAGCAGAAGTTTTCCCTTGGCAATACCAACGATCGTTTTCCCTGAGACTCCCAGTTTCAACAAGAAGGTGTCAACTGCTAACGGCGCCAGATATTAGCAATCAACGTGGACCTGCACACAGATACAAATAACTTTGCTCCCAACGAGTACAGAGAGGTTGTCAATCCCTCCGGCCTTGTAGTTTACAAAGGATCAAACACAAGTGATTGGAGTGATAGGTATAATTGCACTAGTAAGTAAAAAGCGGAAAAGTAAATAGCGGATGTGATCAATGATGGTAATATGGACCGGAGTCTCATGATGTTCACTAGTGATGTCTCTCTCCCAAAAGACGATAAAACTGCTATGTGAGGTAAACGAATTACAGCTGGGCAATTGACAGGACCATGTGCGCAAACCAATGCTAACTAAGTTGCAAGAAAGGTAGAGGTTCAAAGCATGGGCGGTATGCCTAGGTAAGTAGACCGAAATCCATCTGCATCTACTACTAATCATCCACCTTGAGATATCTATCCAGAACATCTCGCTGGTATTAAGTTGCGAGTCCAACCCATAGTGTAAACTCAAAGCAACAGACAACTGCATTAAAAGAACTTTGCGTAAAGTAAACAATCCTTGCACCCGCGGGCACAAGCACCGTTGTTTTCCCCCTTGTGGAAATAGCACATCCCCTAGACTCATGTTTCTGTCACTCAAACTAGTCATCGAGGGGCATGAACCCACAATCAAGCATAACGTTCCCTCTTGGAGTCACGACCTACTACTTGGCCAAAGCAATAAATAACAATGGAGAACATGCAAGAATTACTTATGAACATAAATATAAAAGAGTTGAATCAAATATATTACTCAAACACAATCTGAACATAATCTCACAATCCATCGGATCCCAGCAAACTCATCATAGCAACAGCATAAGGATTACATATGTGCCTCGATCATGTAGGGCAGCTCACGAGGACTAATTAGTGAAGCACAAGAACGGGAGGAGAACATCACATAGCTACTGGTCATGGACCCATGGTCCATGGGAGACTACTCACAACTCATCCGGGAGGCGTCCATGGTGGTGGAGAAGCTCCCGGTGGTAATCCTCCCCTCCGGCAGGGTGCCGGGATGAGTTCTCCTGGTGCTCCCAATCTTGGAAGCGGTGGCGGCGGCGGAACAGAGATGAGATCGCGAAAAAGAGTTCCCGTCTCGAGGGTTTCGGGAGACGCTTTAAATATATGCCAAAGGGGGGCATCAGCGGAGCCTCGGGGGGCCCAGGCGCCCCCCCCGGCGCGACCCAGGGGGGGCGCGCCACCAGGGCGCCTGGGGCCCTGGTGGCCCCCCTCCGGCTGTGCTTCGGGCGCCTGGTAGGTTCTGGAACGCTGAGTTTTTATATAATTTTTCTGGATTTTTTCTGGCAGTTCTCGTAATGTGAAAACCTGAAATACAAAAACAGCCGAAAACAGAAACTGGCACTGGGGTGCACTGAGTTAATAGGTTAGTCCAAATATGATCAAAAGTGTATGGAAGTGTATAAATATCATAGCAATATCACCCAAAAGAGGCATGGAGCAAGTAGAAATTATAGATACGTTTTGGACGTATCACCTCCCTCTTGCTATAAATGGAGAGGTGCAGACTCCCCTCCGCTCATCTCCATCTCCTCGCTGCTTGCTCTTCTTCGCTACATGCATCCATGGCGCCACCAAGGAAGTTCTCCTTAGCTGAGAAAGGCAAGGCCCCCAACGAGGGCCTGGACGTTCTCCCGATGAAAAGGGGCCATGGGCGCCCCAGAAGTATGTTGCGGCCCCAGTTGTGGCCTCCCAGGGGCGCGAGCGTGCTTCTTCGCGCTCGATCGTCGCTTCTGGGAGCCACGGCGGCGCTTCCTCACGCGGCGAGGACCACGGCGGACTTCCTCTTGGCAGACGCGTTTCCGGAGTTCGTCGTGTGGTTCGAGAGGCCCGCCGACACCTGGCTTCCGCTCCCGCGCTTCCTCGTGAGGTCGCTGCCCAGGAGGCTTGAAGGCCTATGGCTGCAAGCCGACGGGTGCTGCAGCAAGGCCTTGTGGGTGGGGGTCGAGGTCGCTACCGTGGGCGGCATGTCCTTGATACGCGGCTGGTAGACGTTTTCCCGCACATGGGGCCTGAGCGAGAGGTGCACCCTCCACTTCAAGTACGACGGCTTCGCTACCCTCTATGTGAGGGTGTTTGGAGAAGATGTGACGCCCCCGATTTGTCCGTACACTATTCATGCATGCAAATGTGTACGACCAAGATCAGGGACTCACGGGAAGATATCACAACACAACTCTAGACACAATTAAAATAATACAAGCTTCATATTACAAGCCAGGGGCCTCGAGGGCTCGAATATAGAAGCTCGAAAGCAACAGAGTTAGCGAAAGCAACAATATCTGAGTACATACATAAGTTAAACAAGTTTTGCCTTAAGAAGGCTAGCACAAACATCAACAATCGAAGAGGCAAGGCCTCCTGCCTGGGACCTCCTAACTACTCCTGGTCTTCAGCTGTCTCCACGTAGTAGTAGGCTCTGTCGGGGTAGTAGTAGTAGTCGACTGGGGTGGCATCTGGCTCCTGTGATCCGCCATCTGGTTGCAACAACCGGAAAGAAGAAAGAAGGGGGGAAAGGGGAGCAAAGCAACCGTGAGTACTCATCCAAAGTACTCGCAAGCATCAGATCTATACTAAGTATGCATCAGTATCAAAGGAAAAGCTGTATATGTGGACTGAACTGCAGAATGCCAGAAGAGGAGGGGTAAAGCCTAGCCTATCGAAGACTAGCATCTTCAAGCATCTTCTCGGAAGCACCATCTTGCAGCATTAGAAAGAAATACAGAATAGCAGTTTATAATTAACAAGAATGTTGTAGTATTAACGGCCTAGAGATCCTTCCTCGACTCCCTGCGAGAAAGTAATCTCGCGGCCACATATCCATCACATATCTCAAGTATCCATTTCTAGTTATAATAGATCAGGATATAAGACTGAACGTCCATTACCGTGGACACGGTTACTTGAATAGATAACTTCCCTGCAGGGGTGCACCACGTTACCCTCACGCTCGATCATCTCTGGCCGGACACACTTTTCGGAGTCAATGCCCGGCCTCGGAAGATCAACACGTCGTAGCCCTACCTAGGCTCAGCAGAGAGGTCCCCGCCGGTCTACATCCTAAGCGCTCCGGGGACATGGGCCATCGCCCGTTGCACTCCGGGTCATTGCGCGCAGGGTGAATACTAGTACCGCCTCGGATGGCCAGCACGATCCGACCGTGCCGCAATGCTGAACTGGACGTCTGACAAAGCTTCGGCTGATACTACGACGCCGAGGCCCATAACTATTCTCGCGTGGCGGTTAGTGCGTAAAGGCCAGAGGCCAACTCAGAACAAATACCCAAATCTGTTAGTGCATTATTGACAGAAGTGACGGCTGTCGGGACAAGTCCGGAGCTATCACCTCTCCTGGGTGATACCGCTAAACAGCCAGCCGCCACCGTAAGAACTCCCGCGGGTGCTCACCGGGCCCGCCCGCCTTTCTCAAAGGTCTCAAGTAAAGTCCATGTAACTGTGTGTCCAAAACATTAAGGTGGAAAACCGAGGAATCACCCCCGACGAATTCCACTCGATGTGTCTGTCAAGGCGAACTATGAGGAATCACCCCCGAGGTTCACACTTGAGGGGTTGCACGACAGAGTCGTATCGAGAATGGAGAAAGAGGAATCACCCTCGATGACCACGACCGAATAGCTACACTACAGAGTTATCATCATGAGTGCGTTACGAGGCTTCACCCTCGGCACCCGATAGTACCTCTGCATAGTCGAGCAACAAAGGGGTGTGATGTGATGTGAAGTGTCGGGCTCCGGTCTTCGATCACGTTGCTCGAGTCGTCGATGATGAAGCAGGGGTAACAAGGACAGTCGGGCTTCGGTCTTCGATCACGTTGCTCGAGTAGTCGATGATGAAGCAGGGGCAACAAGGACAAGGTGGGGTCACTGATGGATCACTAGCCAACCTATACTAAGCAGTTTAGCATAGCATGTAGGTAACAATAGCAGGTACAAAAGCAGGCTATGCATCAGAATAGGATCAAACAATAACAGTAGCAAAATTCTAATGCAAGCATAAGAGATAATGGAATGGGTGATATCGGGATGATCAAAGGGGGGG
>LR738709.1:301403233-301496189 GCA_902687465.1 Secale cereale
CTCTGCTGAAATGGAAGGAATGTCGTTGTCGACGTAGTCGATCACCAGGGCATCAACAAGAGTCTCGGGGTCTACCGGAGAGAAGAAGGGGGAAGAAACAATAAATACATAGCACACATATGCAATACAGATGCACGACATGACAATAAGCGATGCTAGGGGTGTTCTAACACAGTACTACATGGTACCGGCGGAGGGGGATAACATCCGGGAATGTTTTCCCGGAGTTAGGCATTTTCGGACAGGCGAACCGGAGGGGAAAAGTTCCATGTTCGGTATGCTAGGGATGTGTGGTGGATGAACGGACCACATATTCGGATTTGTCTCGAAATTCTGAGCGACTTTCATATATAAATCTTTTTCATCCGAGTTACGGATTATTTTATATGATTTTTCAAAGTTTTATTAATATTCTGAAATTATTATTAATTCGAAATTAAATAATAAATTGCTAAGGGTACCCAGCTCTGTGTACACAGAAGTGTACCAGAGGCTGACAGGTGGGCCAGGGGGTCCCAGTTGACCAGTCAACGTTTGACTGGTCAACAGGGGGTGGGGCCCCCCTGTCATAGAGACATCTAACTAAATCTAGATTAGTTAGTTTAACCAGTTAATTAGCTTAACTAAAACATTTTAATTAAGTTAATTAATTAATTAAGTAATTAATTAATTATTTTAAAATTATATTTTTTTATTCCTTTTTTTTATTCCTTATCTTTCTCTTTTTTTTTGGACAGGGGCGTGGGGGCCCAGCTACCAGTGGCACAAGGCCACTGGAGCGGGCGGTGCTAACGGGCACGGGGCGGGTATCGGCCGCGCGAGCGCTGGCGCCCGTCGGGGCGGACCCGGCGGCCGTGGCCACGGCGGGGCGAGGCCACCGGCGGCAGGGGAGCTCGCCGAGCGGGTCAGTGGGGAGGAGGAGGTGGGAGGCCGACGACGCGGGCGCGCGGGGCCCGGCGGAAGGCGAGGCCAACCAGCCGGGGCCGTGCCCTGCGGTGCCGAGGCCACGGCAAGCAGCGGCGGCGCTGCCCCGCAGCGGCGAGCAGGGAGGGCGCGCTGGCGCGGGCGGTGGCGTGGGGCACGCGGCCAGGGGAGGCCTTGGGTGCCGCGGCCGTCGCGCGAGTCAGCGGGAGCGGTGGCGTGGCGGCGAGGCTATGCGCGGGGCAACGGCGAGGCGAGGCTGCGGCGAGCACGAGGGCGCAGGAGCGCGGACGCGGTCCTTCGATGGCGACCATGGCGAACTCAAGGCGGCGATGTAGGGCACGGGAAGCGACGGGTTGGGTGCTACGAGTTCCTGAGAACTCCAGGAACACGAGGCGGAGCTCGTCGCGAGCTTCGCGAGCAGTGGTCGCGGTGGTGAGATGAACTGCGACGGTGAGCTTCGGACGTGGCGCCTAGCTAGGCTACGGGCACGAATTAGATGGTGAAACAGAGGGATTTTGGGCGCCTTCTCACATCGTTGACGAGGAGCTGCTCGGTGATGCCGGAGGGACTCGTGATGGAGCGAATCGACGACGAGTGTGCGGTGTCTGTGGCGGAGGAAGACGTGTCGATGGCGTCGATGTAGGAGAGCGGATGGGGGCGCGAGAGAGGAGGGGGCTCGGGGAAGCTAGGGTTTGCGTCGGTGAGGGAAGCCAACCTTATAGGCCGGGGGAGCCGGCGGATGGCCGCCACGGCGATGGCCGCGGCCGTGTCGGCCATCGGGCATGGCCACGAGGGGAGGGGAACAGGAAGATGGTGGGGAATGGGGAGCTGGGCCGGCCTAGTGGCTAGTTGGGCCAAAGCCCAGGGGTGGGGTGAGGCCTTTTAGGTTTTATTATTTTTTTGTTTTATGTTTTGCTTTCTGTTTTCTTTTATTGCTTTAACTTAGTTTTAGCTTTTAAAAATATAACACTAGCCCCTAAATTAGTAATATCAATTATGTCATTGCCACAACTATTTTGGCACTAAAATAATTTAGTTTATATTTGTCCATTATTTAAATAGCATTTAAACAAATGTTTAGCCACTATTATTTTTACAGAAAGGGCATTTAAATACTTTTCAAAAGTGTTGGGTCAGCACCATAATTGGTTATGGAATATTTGCTACACTTTGAACATTTTAGTTTTGTTCTTTGAAAACTTTATTTGTTTGGCTTTATTTTAATTTGAATTCGAACCGGTCTGAACCAAAGTGATTTCTAGCAACAGTAAAAGCGATGACGTGGCATCAATAGCAGAGGATTACTGTAGCTTAATTATCCGGGCGTTACAAATCTCCTCCACTACAAGAAATCTCGTCCCGAGATTTAGGAGGTAGAAGGAAACAGTTCGGGGTATTCTTCACGCAGACGATCCTCGCGTTCCCAAGTGGCTTCGTCTTCAGAGTGATGCGACCACTGGACCTTGAGGAACTTTATCGCCTTTTGACGTGTGCGGCGTTCAGCTTGGTCGACAATGCGGACCGGATGCTCTTTATAGGAGAGGTCTTGCTGCAACTCGAGCACTTCATGATCCACTGCGCGGACTGGGTCCTTGAAGCAGCGGCGGAGCTGTGACACATGAAACACATCGTGAACCTGAGAAAGATTCGACGGGAGTTCCAACTGATATGCCACTTTTCCACGTCTCTCGAGAATAGTGAATGGACCAATATAGCGAGGAGCTAGCTTGCCCTTGATACCGAAGCGGTGTGCACCCTTCATTGGTGTGACACGAAGATAAGCCTTTTCGCCAGGTTGATAGACCAGGTCTTGGTGATGACGGTCATACTGACTTTTCTGACGTGACTGAGCAGTCTTGAGATTCTCGCGAATGATGCGGACTTGTTCTTCAACGTGTTGGATAATATCCGGACCAAAGAGTGTACGTTTCCAGTTTCTGACCAGTTGAGAGGGGTTCGGCACTTTCGTCCATATAACACTTCGAAGGGGGCCATCTTCAGACTAGCTTGATAGCTATTGTTGTAAGAGAACTGAGCATACGGGAGAGATTCCTCCCATTTCTTGCCGAAGGAAATAACACAAGCTCGAAGCATGTCTTCGAGAATTTGATTGACGCGTTCAACTTGTCCCTGTGACTGAGGGTGAAATGCAGTGCTGAAAGATAGATGAGTCCCCATTGCTTCTTGGAAACTTGCCCAGAATCTTGAAGTGAATAAGCTGCCACGGTCTGAGCTGATAACCAATGGAATACCGTGGAGTGAGACAATCCTGGACATATAGAGAGTTGCCAGCTGACTAGCAGTGATCGTTTCTTTGACGGCCAGGAAGTGTGCAACTTTAGAAAGTCGGTCAATGACGACAAGAATAGCATCATTACCTTTCTGCGATTTGGGAAAACCAGTGACAAAGTCCATTTCGACATGGTCCCATTTCCATTCAGGAATAGAGATAGGTTGTAGAGTTCCAGCAGGCCTTTGATGTTCTGCTTTGATACGACGGCAAACGTCACACTCAGCAACATAACGAGCAATGTCTTGCTTCATATTAGACCACCAGAATCTCTGACGAATGTCTTGGTACATCTTGGTACTACCAGGATGAATAGACAGAGGTGTATCATGAGCTTCTTTCATAACCTTTGGAGTCTGATCCAGATGTTTCCTTGCACATGGTACCACTAGGCGACCTTTGAAGTACAAGGCGCCATCATCGGCAATGGTGAAGAATGAGGGCTTTCCTTTTGTGAGATAGCGTTTAATCTTCTCGACTTCAGAGTCATAATGTTGAATAGTCTTGATACTGCTCATGAGATCGGGTACGACAGCCAGGGTATTAAGGGAACCCTGGGAAACAACACGAAGATTCATCTTCTGAAATTCTGGATGAGGGGGTGTGAATGCTCCAGGAGGAACAATATGGAGGTTCAGCTTTCTGAATTCTTCAACAAGCGAGGTTTGAACCTTGTGAACCTGGAGGTGGTTGCAATAAGACTTGCGGCTCAAGGCATCAGCCATTACATTAGCCTTGCCCGGTGTATAAGAAATACCCAAGTCAAAATCAGCTACAGTCTCCATCCATCTCTGCTGACAGAGGTTCAGGTCTGGATGAGTAAACAGATACTTCAGACTTTGGTGGTCGGTGAATATCTCGCAACGATTACCGAGAAGGTAATGTCGCCACTGTTTGAGTGCATATATGGCAGCAGCAAGCTCGAGGTCATGAACTGGATAGTTCTCTTCATGAGGGCGCAACTGACGAGAGCCATAAGCAATCACCTTGCACTCTTGCATTAGGACACAGCCTAATCCTTGACGTGAAGCATCACAGTAAATGACGAAATCCTTCTTAGTATCTGGAGGAGCAAGCACTTGGGCAGAAGTCAGCTTGTCTTTGAGTGCCTGGAAACTTTCCTGACACTTTTCTGTCCATTCGAACTTGACACCTTTGTGAAGCAGACCAGTCAGGGGTTTGGCCACCTTGGAGAAGTTCTCGACAAATCGACGGCAATAGCTGGTGAGTCCGAGAAAACTTCTGACTTGTTTGACATTCTTCGGAGGAGTCCAATCAAGAATAGCCTGAACTCGCTCGGGGTTGACGGCAATACCATCCTTGGAGATAACATGCCCAAGGTAGGTTACTTCGGGAAGCCAGAACTCACACTTGGAATACTTAGCATATAGTTGATGTTCTCGAAGCTTTTCCAGAACAAGGCGAAGATGTTCAACGTGTTATTCTTTGTTCTTGGAATATACAAGGATATCATCCAGATAAACCACGACAAACTTATCGAGGTATTCCATGAATATATAATTCATTAATCGGGAGAACGTTGCTGGAGCATTGGTCAACCCGAAAGACATGACGGTGTACTCGTATGAACCATAGCGAGTAATGAAGGCGGTCTTGGGAATATCCTCTTCACGAACCCGAATCTGGTGGTAACCCAACCTCAAATCAAGTTTAGAGAATACTGAGGAACCAACAAGTTGATCATACAAATCATTGATTCTGGGAAGCGGATACTTGTTCTGAATTGTTGCTTGGTTGATAGGTCGGTAATCTTGGACCAAACGATTCGTACCATCCTTCTTCTTGACAAAGAGAGAAGGTGCTCCCCAAGCAGATGAACTTGGACGGATAAAACCCTGAAGAAGTGAAGTGTCGATTTCCTCCTTAAGCTCAAGGAGTTCATGCGGCGGCATCTTGTATGGCCGCTTGGCAATAGGAGTAGTGCCCGGTTTCAGGTCTATGACAAACTCAACAGCTCTAGCAGGGGGTATTCCTGGAAGTTCTTCTGGAAAGACATCTTCGAAATCACGAACGACTGGAATGTTCTCTATTCCTTCAAGAGGTGAAGCATTCAATGCATTCAGAACATATATCTGATTCTCGGCATCCTGCGCTGTTTGGGTTGAGCATTGGACTGTCTGGCCAGAAGGGTGAGTGAGTTGGACTGTCTTGGCAGCACAGTCAATCAAAGCATTATGGGCTGTCAACCAATCCATTCCAAGAATGATGTCAATGTTGGAAGGTCCGAGCACAATGAGAGAAGTCGGAAAAAGTAAGCCTCCAATTTCGATTTGGTTGCGAGGGCATAACATTGTGGTTTGCCACTTGGACCCTGGAGATTGAATTGCCAAAGGAATGGGCAAATTTTCCATATCTAACCCATGTAGTCGAGCAAATTGTTGGGACATGAAAGCATGCGATGCTCCTGAATCAAAGAGAACAGAAGCTGGCACCGAATTAACGCGAAGGGTACCCATCACGATTTTTGGGGACCCACGAGCTTCTTCAATCTTGGCATGGGTGACTTGACCATAACTCATTGTAGGCGTCCTCGCACTTCCACTTCTGGAATGACGGTTTCGGCTTCTCTTCTTACAACCAAGAGGAGGACAGGATACATTCTGCGGTTGACCCTGGTGACAATCGAGGGTAAGGTGTCCTAGTTGTCCACACTTGCGGCATAAACGATCATTGTGGGGAGGAGCCACAATATTGGACTGTCCACCCTGAATAGTTAGTTGACTCGGCGGCGGAGGCAGACGAAGTGCAACATAAGACGGCCTTGGTGTCGGAGCAGGTCGGTGATGAACATTGTGTGGGATCCAGACTCGACGTTTCTGAGAAGGCTGGCCCGAGGATGGGCCTACATCTCTAGTACGCTTGAGCGACTCCTGGTACTCGGTCAGACCAGTTTCAGTTCGAAAAGCTTGGCTGACGAGCGTCGCAAAGTCTACGCAATCATGAGCAACAAGTGCGAGCTTTATATCGGGACGCAATCCTTCATGGAATTTCTCCTGCTTACGAGCGTCAGTGTCGACGTCATCCTCAGCATAGCGGGATAATTCAAGGAATTTCCTCTGATACTCGTCCATAGTCATTGTGCCCTGTGAGAGTCTGCGAAACTCCTTCTTCTTTTGGTCCATCAGACCTTGAGGAATGTGCCGTGCACGAAAGGCTAACTGAAATTCCTGCCAAGTGGTTACAGTTTCTGTAGGCAACATACCCATGTGGCTTTCCCACCATTGGGCAGCTGGACCCTTTAAGTGAAATGTCGCAAAGGTGACGTAACTGGCAGGGGCAACATTAGCTGACTTCATCTCAAACTGGATGTCACGAAGCCAATCATCAGCATCCATAGGATTGGTGGAGTTGCGGAAAATGGACGGGTTGAGACGCACAAATTCTGGCAGTGTTATTGGGGCAAGCTGTTGATGAGCATTCTGGTTTGGAAGCTGAGCCATTACACCAGTCATAAATTGATGATTCAGTTCAAACTGCTGCATCATTGCGGCAATATAGGGTGGATGTGGTGGATCGTCAGCCATCCTGCTAAAATGTAATAGGGAGTAGTTTAGCATTGAGCATTTGTTAAGACTAGTGACCGTTCATGATGAAACTTGCATAGTGAAGGAAACACTATGAATGCATCGTTGTAGTCAACAAAACATACTGTGCACTATTCAAAACTACTACTAAGGAAAACTATGGCTATATCCATCTTTGGGGTGAATGTGGTCACGGGATCCTAATGTTTGAGTTAGTAAATTCGTTTAACCCGAATAGAAGAGAGATTAGAATCCCAGAGTATAGACGAGGAGTAAAAGATCCTAATACCACCCAATTGGCGATGTGGGCCCGTAAGCCACACAGCCATGTTAGTAAAACAGCCTTTCAAAGACTAGACTCAACTTCGGCCAAGGAGTTGGAAAGGGGGATCCTACAGGCAGTCGGCTCTGATACCAACTTGTGACGCCCCCGATTTGTCCGTACACTATTCATGCACGCAAATGTGTACGACCAAGATCAGGGACTCACGGGAAGATATCACAACACAACTCTAGATACAATTAAAATAATACAAGCTTCATATTACAAGCCAGGGGCCTCGAGGGCTCGAATATAGAAGCTCGAAAGCAACAGAGTTAGCGAAAGCAACAATATCTGAGTACAGACATAAGTTAAACAAGTTTTGCCTTAAGAAGGCTAGCACAAACATCAACAATCGAAGAGGCAAGGCCTCCTACCTGGGACCTCCTAACTACTCCTGGTCGTCAGCTGTCTCCACGTAGTAGTAGGCTCCGTCGGGGTAGTAGTAGCAGTCGACTGGGGTGGCATCTGGCTCCTGGGATCCGCCATCTGGTTGCAACAACCGGACAGAAGAAAGAAGGGGGAAAGGGGGAGCAAAGCAACCGTGAGTACTCAACCAAAGTACTCGCAAGCATCAGATCTATACTAAGTATGCATCAGTATCAAAGGAAAAGCTGTATATGTGGACTGAACTGCAGAATGCCAGAAGAGGAGGGGAAAAGCCTAGCCTATCGAAGACTAGCATCTTCAAGCATCTTCTGGGAAGCACCATCTTGCAGCAGTAGAAAGAAATAAAGAATAGCAGTTTATAATTAACAAGCATGTTGTAGTATTAACGGCCTAGAGATCCTTCCTCGACTCCCTGCGAGAAAGTAATCTCGCAGCCACATATCCATCACATATCTCAAGTATCCATTTCTAGTTATAATAGATCAGGATATAAGACTGAACGCCCGCTACCGTGGACACGACTACTCGAATAGATAACTTCCCTGCAGGGGTGCACCATGTTACCCTCACGCTCGATCATCTCTGGCCGGACACACTTTTCGGAGTCAATGCCCGGCCTCGGAAGATCAACATGTCGTAGCCCTACCTAGGCTCAGCAGAGAGGTCCCCGCCGGTCTACATCCTAAGCGCTCCGAGGTCATGGGCCATCGCCCGTTGCACTCCGGGTCGTTGCGCGCAGGGTGAATACCAGTACCGCCTCGGATGGCCAGCATGATCCGAACGTGCCACAATGCTGAACTGGACGTCTGACAAAGCTTCGGCTGATACTACGACGCCGAGGCCCATAACTATTCTCGCGTGGCGGTTAGTGCGTAAAGGCCAGAGGCCAACTCAGAACAAATACCCAAATCTGTTAGTGCATTATTGACAGAAGTGACGGCTGTCGGGACAAGTCCGGAGCTATCACCTCTCCTGGGTGATACCGCTAAACAGCCAGCCGCCACCGTAAGAACTCCCGCGGGTGCTCACCGGGCCCGCCCGCCCTTCTCAAAGGTCTCAAGTAAAGTCCATGTAACTGTGTGTCCAAAACATCAAGGTGGAAAACCCAAGGAATCACCCCCGACGAATTCCACTCGATGTGTCCGTCAAGGCGAACTATGAGGAATCACCCCCGAGGTTCACACTTGAGGGGTTGCACGACAGAGTCGTATCGGGAATGGAGAAAGAGGAATCACCCTCGATGACCATGACCGAATAGCTACACAACAGAGTTATCATCATGAGTGCGTTACGAGGCTTCACCCTCAGCACCCGATAGTACCTCTGCAGAGTCGAGCAACAAAGGGGTGTGATGTGATGTGAAGTGTCGGGCTCCGGTCTTCGATCATGTTGCTCGAGTCGTCGATGATGAAGCAGGGGTAACAAGGACAGTCGGGCTTCGGTCTTCGATCACGTTGCTCGAGTAGTCGATGATGAAGCAGGGGCAACAAGGACAAGGTGGGGTCACTGATGGATCACTAGCCAACCTATACTAAGTAGTTTAGCATAGCATGTAGGTAACAATAGCAGGTACAAAAGCAGGCTATGCATCAGAATAGGATCAAACAATAACAGTAGAAAAATTCTAATGCAAGCATAAGAGAGAATGGAATGGGTGATATCGGGATGATCAAAGGGGGGGGCTTGCCTGGAAGCTCTACTGAAACGGAAGGAATGTCGTTGTCGACATAGTCGATCACCAGGGCATCAACAGGAGTCTCGGGGTCTACCGGAGAGAAGAAGGGGGAAGGAACAATAAATACATAGCACACAGATGCAATAGAGATGCACGACATGACAATAAGCGATGCTAGGGGTGTTCTAACGCAGTACTACACGGTACCGGCGGAGGGGGATAACATCCGGGAATGTTTTCCCGGAGTTAGGCATTTTCGGACAGGCGAACCGGAGGGGAAAAGTTCCATGTTCGGTATGCTAGGTATGTGTGGTGGATGAACGGACCACATATTCAGATTCGTCTCGAAATTCTGAGCGACTTTCATATACAAATCTTTTTCATCCGAGTTACGGATTATTTTATATGTTTTTTCAAAGTTTTATTAATTTTCTGAAATTATTATTAATTCGAAATTAAATAATAAATTGCTAAGGGTACCCAGCTCTGTGTACACAGAAGTGTACCAGAGGCTGACAGGTGGGCCAGGGGGTCCCAGTTGACCAGTCAACATTTGACTGGTCAACAAGGGGTGGGGCCCCCCTGTCATAGAGACATCTAACTAAATCTAGATTAGTTAGTTTAACCAGTTAATTAGCTTAACTAAAACATTTTAATTAAGTTAATTAATTAAGTAAGTAATTAGTTAATTATTTTAAAATTATATTTTTTTATTCCTTTTTTTATTCCTTATCTTTCTCTTTTTTTTTGGACAGGGGCGTGGGGGCCCAGCTGCCAGTGGCACAAGGCCACTCGAGCGGGCGGTGCTAACGGGCACGGGGCGGGTATCGGCCGCGCGAGCGCTGGCGCCCGTCGGGGCGGACCCGGCGGCCGTGGCCACGGCGGGGCGAGGCCACCGGCGGCAGGGGAGCTCGCAGGGCGGGTCAGTGGGGAGGAGGAGGTGGGAGGCCGACGACGCGGGCGCGCGGGGCCCGGCGGAAGGCGAGGCCAACCAGCCGGGGCCGTGCCCTGCGGTGCCGAGGCCACGGCAAGCAGCGGCGGCGCTGCCCCCGCAGCGGCGAGCAGGGAGGGCGCGCTGGCGTGGGTGGTGGCGTGGGGCACGCGGCCAGGGGAGGCCCTGGGCGCCGCGGCCGTCACGCGAGTCAGCGGCAGCGGTGTTGTGGCGGCGAGGCTATGAGCGGGGCAACGGCGAGGCGAGGCTGCGGCGGGCACGAGCGCGCAGGAGCGCGGACGCGGTCCTTCGATGGCGACCATGGCGAACTCAAGGCGGCGATGTAGGGCACGGGAAGCGACGGGTTGGGTGCTACGAGTTCCTGAGAACTCCAGGAACACGAGGCGGAGCTCGTCGCGAGCTTCGCGAGCAGTGGTCGCGGTGGTGAGATGAACTGCGACGGTGAGCTTCGGACGCGGCGCCTAGATAGGCTACGGGCACAAATTAGATGGTGAAACAGAGGGATTTCGGGCGCCTTCTCACATCGTTGACGAGGAGCTGCTCGGTGATGCCGGAGGGACTCGTGATGGAGCGAATCGACGACGAGTGTGCGGTGTCCGTGGCGGAGGAAGACGTGTCGATGGCGTCGATGTAGGAGAGCGGATGGGGGCGCGAGAGAGGAGGGGGCTCGGGGAAGCTAGGGTTCGCGTCGGTGAGGGGCGCCAACCTTATAGGCCGGGGGAGCTGGCGGATGGCCGCCACGGCGATGGCCGCGGCCGTGTCGGCCATCGGGCATGGCCACGAGGGGAGGGGAACAGGAAGATGGTGGGGAATGGGGAGCTGGGCCGGCCTAGTGGCTAGTTGGGCCAAAGCCCAGGGGAGGGGTGAGGCCTTTTAGGTTTTATTATTTTTTTGTTTTATGTTTTGCTTTCTGTTTTCTTTTATTGCTTTAACTTAGTTTTAGCTTTTAATAATATAACACTAGCCCCTAAATTAGTAATATCAATTATGTCATTGCCACAATTATTTTGGCACTAAAATAATTTTGTTTATATTTGTCCATTATTTAAATAGCATTTAAACAAATGTTTAGCCACTATTATTTTTACAGAAAGGGCATTTAAATACTTTTCAAAAGTGTTGGGTCAGCACCATAATTGGTTATGGAATATTTGCCACACTTTGAACATTTTAGTTTTGTTCTTTGAAAACTTTATTTGTTTGGCTTTATTTTAATTTGAATTCGAACCGGTCTGAACCAAAGTGATTTCTAGCAACAGTAAAAGCGATGACGTGGCATCAATAGCAGAGGATTACTGTAGCTTAATTATCCGGGCGTTACAACGGTCGGTGTGCAGAGTGCTGCCCTGAGGACGACAGTGACGATGGCGAGCCCGCCCTTGGTGATGTCCGTGGCTCTTCCAGCGACGATGGCTCCTCCTCCGGGAAGAGCACTAACGGCAGCGGCTTCGATGAGCCACCATACCGCCGAGCCCGGATCGGGGGAGGCGACAAAGTACCTTGCCGTCGCGCCACGGTGAAGCGGGAGGGGGGCTCGGGTTGAGCCCCCAAGTTGTTGGTGCCGGGCCTTGGGAGCTGTATCGGGCATTCCTCTACTTTTGGTACTTTCCTACATTTCCTAAGAACAGGTCCCGCTGGGATATGTAATGGACCATGGTGCTTGCTGAGGGAGTCTTGGATCGAGGGGTCCTCGGGAGGCCATATAACTCTTCGTGGGCCGGACTGGTGGGCTGTGAAGACCATAGTTGAAGATCATCTCTCGTATCCGGATAGGACTCCTGTATTCGTATAAAGGCAGATTTTAGATTTAGGTGTAATCTTTCCTTCCTTTGCAAGATGGTATGTACAAATCCTAGTCCCCTCCGGTGTGTATATAAACCGGAGGGTTTAGTCCATAGAGGCTAACGGAGAATCTCAAATCCTCATAGGCTAGACTTTAGGGTTTAGCCATTACGATCTCGAGGTAGATCAACTATTGTATTCATATATTCATCATTATTAATATAGCAGGAAGTACGGTTTTACCTCGATCGAGGGGGCCTGAACCTGGGTAAACATCGTGTCCCCAATCTCTTGTTACCATCGATCCTCAGGCGCATAGTTCGGGACCCCCTACCCGAGATCCGCCGGTTTTAACATCAACATTGGTGCTTTCATTGAGAGTTAACCTATGTCGTCAACCAAAGGACTGATGGATCGTGCCATCAACAACGACGGCAACACCGAGGGAATCTTCGCTCTTGGTCAACTCTTCATGTTCGGTGGCTTCGCACCAACACTGAAGGCCACCTCGAGTAGATTGAGAGCTACGCCCCTGGTCATCAGGTCAGATTCGTCAGCTTAAACTACATTGCTGATATCCGCGGAGACTTGATCTTCGACGGATTCGAGCTCGCGACAACCTCTCTCTGCCCTCACGATGAACATGATCTAGCTCTGTCATCGGATCAGAAGATAGTACCTGCAACAGTTCTGGCCTTAGATCCAGAATAGATCGCGTCGCCCGAGGACGGAAAGCTCAACCCCGCCACGGAAGCTGCAGACTCTACGGTGTTGGAGCCGCACATAGACCCAACTATAAGCGGGGTCTATGCTATCGGAACCCCAGACCTAACTCCGGCCTTAGATTTCGAATCACTCGCATCTGTGTCCTTCAAGACAGATCGGGCGTCTAACGCCGTATTTAGCGCTGCAGACATCTTCAAGCACTCACCCTTTGGCGACATGCTAAAGTTGTTAAGATCCCTCTCCTTAGATGGGGACACACAGCCGCATTGTATCCAGTTCGAACTGGAGGCTGATGGAGAATTTTGCTCCCCACCCACCACCCACTTGGTAGCCACGGTTGAAGATCTAACCGATCTACTTGACTATACTTCCGAAGACTTCGAAGGGATGGACCTCGAAATTGAAGCGGATCCAGATCAAAGCCGGCCCGTCACCGGGCAGTGGACAGCTACGTCTTCGTACGACGTGTACATGGTGGATACACCTAAGGAGGCGGAGGGCGACGACGAAAACAATCCCTTAGAGGACAAGTCCATCGAAGAACCTCCCAAACGTGGCGTCCAAAGCACCGAACTAAATCCCGTAAAGGAAAAGATAGCAACACCGTCACTAACGACGATGATATTCCGGAACAAACCGAAGACCTTGCAGACCCAGTGATGGAGCAGGAGGAGCGATAGGACGGCGAACAGAGTCCGAAGCCGTTGTCCAGTGATAGCGATGCTGAAGAGAGAAATTACGAACCTGCCTCCTAAGAGGAAGTTAGCTTGGGCGACGATGAATACATCATCCCAGAAGAACCCTCAGAACAAAAGCGCTTCCATCGGAAGCTTATTGGCACCGCAAGGATCCTGAAAAAGCAGCAGAGACGGCTTCGAGCCACACATGACACGCTCAATGATAGATGGAACGAGGTGCTAGACGCCGAACAGAAACATGGCTATAACAGCCAAACCAAAGGCTATCCCAAGCGTAAATTGCTGCCCGAATTGGACGACGAGGCCTCTGCGCCCATACCGTCGAATAATAACACCGCCGACAAGCTGGACCGACCACCTCGCGGATGGGACAGAGTTGCTAGCAATGGCGTACACAAGCCCGCACCACCACCCCGTAAAGGAAAGGAGGATGCGGCTCAAGTCCAAAAACACGATCTGCGTGAGGACCTGAACAAAAAAGCTAGCAAGACTAGGTCTATCTACGAACCTAGGGACCGGGCTCCCGCACGGGACGACGGCTATCAAGCCAATCGCGCCGGTAACATACTAGTTCGGGGTCAATACCGAACATCACAACCATCGGACATGCGCCATGATATAGCAAAATACAGAGGTGCCGTACACCCTCTGTGCTTCACCGATGAGGTGCTGGATCATGATTTTCTAGAAGGTTTAAACCCGTGAACATCGAAGTTTACGATGGAACGACGGATCCTGCCGTCTGGATAGAAGACTTTATGCTTCACATCCACATGTCTCAAGGAGATGATCTCCACGCCATTAAATATTTACCCCTCAAGCACAAAGGACCAGCTGGGCACTGGCTAAACAGCCTCCCAGTGAACTCCATTGGGAGTTTGGAAGAACTTGAGGACGCTTTTCGGGTCAATTTTCAAGGGACTTATGTCCGGCCCCCGGACGCTGACGATCTAAGTCACATCATCCAACAACCCGTGGAGTCAGCCTGCTAGCTTAGGAATCAGTTTCTCACCAAGAAGAACCAAATCGTCGATTGTCCGGACGCTGAAGCCTTAGCGGCATTCAAGCACAGTATCCAGGATGAATGGCTAGCCAGACACCTTGGACAAGAAAATCCAAGGACAATGGCAGCCCTAACTACACTCATGACTCGCTTTTGTGCGGGTGAGGATAGCTGGTTAGCTCGTAGCAGTACCAGCAACCCTAGAACATCTGAAGTCAGGGACGGCAATCGGAAGCCACGATGTAACAAAAACAAACATCGAAACAATGCTGGAAGGCCAGATGATACAACGGTAAACGCCGGATTCAGCGGCTCCAGACACGGTCAACGGAAGAAGCCATTTAAAGGCAACAAAGATGGTCCATCCAGTCTGGAAAAAATATTAGATAGGCCCTGCCGAATCCATGGCACCCTAGAGAAACCTGCAAAACATACCAACCGTAATTGTTGGGTCTTCAAGCAGGCTGGCAAGCTCAATGCCGAACACAAGGGGAAGGAGCCTTAGAGCGAAGACGACGACGAACCTCGCCAACCGAATACAGGGGGACAGAAGAAATTTCCACCGGAGGTCAAAACAGTGAACATGATATATGCCACTCATATCCCAAAGAGGGAGCACAAGCGCGCACTCCGAGATGTCTACACCGTTGAGCCAATCGCCCCCAAATTCAACCCATGGTCGGCCTGTCCGATCATTTTTTATTGTAAGGATCATTGGACTAGTATTCATCATGGGGGTTCGGCTGCCCTAGTGCTCACCCAATAATCGACGGATACCATCTAACCCGAGTCCTTATGGACGGCGGCAGCAGTCTCAATCTGATATATGAGGACACTATCCGCAAGATGGGGATCGACTCATCAAGAATTTAGCCAAGCAGCACAACCTTTAAAGGAGTGATACCGGGTGTAGAAGCCCGCAGCACGGGCTCTATAACATTGGAGGTCGTATTCGGCTCTCTCGAGAATTAATCTTCGACATAGCTCCATTCCGAAGTGGCTATCACGCTCTACTTGGAAGAACGGCCTTCGCCCGCTTTAATGCAGTCCCGCATTATGCCTATTAGCTTAAAATGCCTGGACGACATGGCGTTATCATGGTCAATGGAAACATGGAGCGCTCTCTCCGCACGGAGGAGGACACTGAGGCTTTAGCAACCGAAGGCCAAAACGCCCTATTCAAGCCGGATAATTTACCAATAGCGGACATAACTAAACCTTTTTTTTATCTTTTTTTTCGATCGCGTACGATGTCTCTCCCACGCACCCACCCCCACCCACTATGGCGATCACCATAGTTGGCCACTAATTTCTTCATTTGTTCTGGTGATTGGCTTCGAAGTTCTCTATGGATCACGTTCATACCCATCTTAAATGGGTTCCCATGGTGGTTCGACCGTGGGTTTGGATTTCTCCCAGGGTCTCAAGTTTGCTGATGAGATCTACAGATCTATTGGGTTTTTGGTGCATCCCATGGATGGGAGGCGTTCCTTCAAGTTAGTGGTCTCCTTCAGCCGTCACATCTTCCGACTTAATGAAGATTCTTTGGCGGTGGCCCTTGAGTCGGCGATCGGAGGCTCTGCCATTGACCTAAGGGTTTCCCACATCTCAGGCAAGGTCTTTGCTTTCCATGTTTCTTACAAACAAGTTGGATATTATATCATGGATCTACGTTCATTCTCCTGCTATGATTTCAAATGCTACTTTAATCTTTGGGGCAATGGGGGACCCAATTGGGAAAGAGAAGTGAATATTTGGAGAAAAGAATGTGATGCCGAATGGATTTTTGTTAGTCCTAATAAGCGGCGTTCTACCATGGCTCTTTTGGCCATGAATAAGCCTCCAGTTCGCTCCTCTATCAAATCTGCAAATTCGTTGAGGAAGAAACTGTCATTTGCTACGTTTGAGAACTACATTGCTTGTCGTGGTGATTGTTTCCAAGCTTCTGAAGATTACATCCAAACTGCTTTAGATGATGGGTATAATCTACCCCCCCCCCCCATGAGAGAGTTGTCATTCACCTTCCTCATCATCCTGATCTCCACTGGACGGTGGCGAGGCAACCTATCAGGTTTGGCACAGTTGGATCGTCCTTGTTGATGGCTGGTTGTTCAGCCACCCCTCAATCCGCGGCGGCCCCCAGCCGAATCTCATCCCGTGATCAACGTGATCAGTTTGACAGTCTTGGAGGCAACATGCATGGCTTCTCAAAATAATGGGCCTTCTGTTCTCCTCGGTATTGATATTCCTGGGTTGAGCCCAGTGGATCCTGGACCCTCAACTCAGCATCATCCTTCTGCAACTGAAAGGCACTTGGCGACCTTGGGCATTGGGCCTACCAATTCTGGCGATATTGGGCCTCCCACTCCACATGCGATTGCTAGGCCTTCTCCGCCAACCCTGTCGCCAGGCCCCGCCATTCCATCCTCACAGGAGGCAGCCGCTCAGTTCTCATCTATGGTCAATGACATGGTGGACCGGATTATGACCTGTTCATCTTTCTCTCAGCAGGGCCACCTGTCATCCTCTTGTGGAATACGAATGGTTTGCTCGGCTTGCTCCCGCTTGGGTCACTCTAAAAAACATTGTAATGATTTCGCTCAACGTAATGGATTGGCTTGGATTCACGGTATCTCTGATTTCACGGCATCACCTGCCTCTCTTCGAATTCACTCCCCGGTTAATGCGTGCGACCCCAAGGTCTCATCGCCCCTACCATCTAGCACATATCCTGTTGGCGACCCTCAAGACATCCCTGCTCCACCACCACCACCTCCATTGTTGTCGTCCCTGTGTGCGACCCAGCAACCTGCCATGGCCAACTACGAGCTCGACCCGGAGCGCTTTGTCCCGGCGGGCCATCACATCATTGATGGCGGTGTGTTCCGGCTTCCTCACACCTTCATCACGCCTCCCTCCCGCCCTGCTAGATGATACGTCTCCAATGTATCTATAATTTTTGATTGTTCCATGCTAGTATATTATCCTTCTAGGATGTTTTATGGGCTTTAATATACACTTTTATATGATTTTTGGGACTAACCTACTAACCCAGAGCACAATGCCAGCTTCTATTTTTTCCTTGTTTTTGAGTTTCGTAGAAAAGGAATATCAAACGGAGTCCAATTGACGAGCTAATTTTCGATGATTTTTTCTGGACTAAAAGAAGCCCCCGAAGTAAAAGAGTTGGGCCAGGAGAGCCACGGGCTTCCCACGAGGGTGGGGGCGCGACCACCCCAAGTGGTGGCGCCCCCTATCTCGTGGACGGCCCAAAGACCCCCTCTAACGTGAGACCTACGCCAAAAATTTCTATAAATACTGAAACCTCCGGAAAGTAACCTAGATCGGGAGTTCCATTGCCGAAAGCCTTGTTGCCACCGAAAAACCAATCTAGACCCGTTCGGGCACCCCACAGGAGGAGGGAATCCCTCTCCGGTGGCCATCTTCATCATCCCGATGCTCTCCATGACGAGAGGGGAGTAGTTCACCCTCGGGGCTGAGGGTATGTACCAGTAGCTATGTGTTTGATCTCGCTCTCTCTCATGTTCTTGAGATGTCACGATCTTGATGTATCGTGAGCTTTGCTATTATGGTTGGATCTTATGATGTTTCTCCCCCTCTACTCTCTTGTAATGGATTGAGTTTCCCGTTTGAAGTTATCTTATCGGATTGAGTCTTTGAGGATTTGAGAACACTTGATGTATGTCTTGCATGTGCTTATCTGTGGTGACAATGGGATATCACGTGATATACTTGATGTATGTTTTGGTGATCAACTAGCGGGTTCTGTGACCTTGGGAATCTAAGATTGTGTGATGCATATCGTATAATCATACCTACGGATACTTGAGATGACAATGGAGTATCTAGGTGACATTAGTGTTTTGGTTGATTTGTGTCTTATGGTGTTATTCTAGTACGAACTTTATGATAGATTGAACGGAAAGAATAGCTTTGTGTTATTTTACTACGGACTCTTGAATAGATCGATCAGAAAGAATAACTTTGAGGTGGTTTCGTATCCTACCATAATCTCTTCGTTTGTTCTCCGCTATTAGTTACTTTGGAGTGACTCTTTGTTGCATGTTGAGGGATAGTTATGTGATCCAATTATGTTATCCTTGTTGAGAGAACTTCCACTAGTGAAAGTATGAACCCTAGGCCTTGTTTCCTATCATTGCACTATTGTTTATGCTCACGTTTACCACTTGCTACCTTGCTGTTTTTATATTTTCTTATTACAAAAACCTATATCTACTATCCATATTGCACTTGTATCACCATCTCTTCGCCAAACTAGTGCACCTATTCAATTTACCATTGTATTGGGTGTGTTGGGGACACAAGAGACTCTTTGTTATTTGGTTGCAGGGTTGCTTGAGGGAGACCATCTTCATCCTACGCCTCCCGCGGATTGATAAACCTTAGGTCATCCACTTGAGGGAAATTTGCTACTGTCCTACAAACCTCTGCACTTGGAGGCCCAACAACTTCTACAAGAAGTAGGTTGCGTAGTAGACATCAAGCGCTTTTCTGGCGCCATTGCCGGGGAGGTTAGTGCTTGAAGGTATATCTTTAGATCTTGCAATCGAATCTTTTAGTTTCTTGTTTTATCACTAGTTTAGTTTATAAAAGAAAACTACAAAAAAATGGAATTGAGGTTACCTCATATGCTTCATCATTTTAATATCTTTCGTGCAAATGATGGGAAGGAAAATTGTGCTCAAGTACTAGAAGAAGAATTACATAGAATGATTGGCATAAAATATGTACATGATGAGCATGATTGCAATGTTGTTAGTATGAATCCTTTCAATATCCATGATGCTAATGATATGGAAAGCCACAAGCTTGGGGAAGCTATGTTTGATGAAGATGATATTTTCAGTCCCCTAAATTTTGATGATAATATTTATTATGATGAAAGAATGCCTCCTATTTATGATGATTATATTTATGAAAGTGAATTTGGAGAGGTCATTACTTTATTTAGTGATGAATCCACTATTTTGGAAGAGGTTCCAATTGATTATGAGAACAAAATTGCTATCTATGATGATTATTGTGATGACTTGTATGCTATTAAGAATAATGATAACCATGAAACTTGTCATCATGATTTTAGTTCTCAATTCGATTATGCCTCACATGATAATTATTTTGTTGAGATTGCTCCCACTATTATTAGTGAGAAGAATTTTGCTTATGTGGAGAGTAGTAAATTTTCTATGCTTGTAGATCATGAAAAAAATGCTTTATGTGCTGGTTATATTGTTGAATTCATTCATGATGCTACTGAAAATTATTATGAGAGAGGATCATATGCTTGTAGGAATTGCAATAATATCAAGTTTCCTCTCTATGTGCTTAAATTTTTGAAGCTATGCTTGTTTTGCTTTCCTATGCTTGTTGATTATTGTTCCCATAAGTTGTTTGCTCACAAAATCCCTATGCATAGGAAGTGGGTTAGACTTAAATGTGCTAGTCATATTCTTCATGATGCTCTCTTTATGTTTCAATTCTTATCTTTTACGTGAGCATCATTGAAATCATCATGCCTAGCTAGGGGCGTTAAACGATAGCGCTTGTTGGGAGGCAACCCAATTTTATTTTATTTGTTTTTGCTTCTTTTAGGAATAAATATTGCATCTAGCTTCTGTTTAGATGTGGTTTTGTGTTTTAATTAGTGTTTGTGCCAAGTAGAACCTTTGGGAAGACTTGTGTGAAGTTTATATGATCATGCTGTAAAAAACAGAAACGTTAGCGCTCACGAGAACAGTCACCAGATTTTACTGGAGAGTGCAATTTAGTTGATTCTTTTTGAAGATGATTAATCGACAAATTCCTCATGTTTACCAATTTATTTCAGAATTTTTAGAGTTACAGAAGTATTCGAAAGTTACAGATTACTACAGACTGTTCTGTTTTTGACAGATTCCGTTTTCTATGTGTTGTTTGCTTGTTTTGATGAATCTATGAGTAGTATCGGAGGGTATGAACCATGCATAAGTTGGAATATAGTAGATATTACACCAATATGAATTTAGAATGAGTTCAGAACAGTACCTAAGTGGTGGTTTTATTTTCTTATACTAACGGAGCTTAGGAGTTTTCTGTTGAGTTTTGTGTTGCGAAGTTTTCAAGTTTTGGGTAAAGATTCAATGGACTATGGAATAAGAAGTGGCAAGAGCCTAAGCTTGGGTATTCCCAAGGCACACCAAGGTAAAATTCAAGGACAACCAAGATCCTAAGCTTGGGGATGCCCCGGAAGGCATCCCCTCTTTCGTCTTCGATCATTGATAACTTTACTCGTTGCTATATTTTTATTTACCACATGATATGTGTTTCTCTTGGAGCGTCAATTTGTTTTATTTTGTTTTGCTTGCTGTTTGAATAATATCACAAGATCTGAAATTCTTAAATGTTAGAGAGTCTTCACATAGTTACATAATTATTCAACTACTCGTTGATCTTCACTTATATCTTTCGGAGTAGTGTGTCATTTGTTCTAGTGCTTCACTTATATCTTTTTAGAGCGCGGAGATGGTTTTATTTTGTAGAAATTGTTGATATCTCATGCTTCACTTATATTATTTTGAGAGTCTTTTAGAACAGCATGGTAATTGGCTTGGGTTATGAAATTTGTCCTAATATGATAGGCATCCAAGATGGGTATAACAAAAACTTTCATACAAGTGCATTGATTATTATGAGAAGTTTGATACTCGATGATTGTTTTGAGATATGAGGATGGTGATATTAGAGTTATTCTAGTGGGGTAATTATGAATTCAAGAAATACTTGTGTTGAGGTATGCAAGTCCCGTAGCATGCACGTATGGTAACTGTTGTGTGACAAATTTGAAGCTTGAGGTATTTCATTGAGTGTCATCCTTTGTGTGGAGGTCGGGGGCGCGCGATGGTTAACTCCTACCAACCTCCCCCTAGGAGCATGCGTGTAGTACTTTGTTTTGATGACTTGTAGATTTTTTCAATAATTATATGAGTTCTTTATGACTAATGTTGATTCCATGGATTATGCGCACTCTCACCCTTCCGCCATTGCTAGCCTCTCTTGTACCACGCAACTTTCGCCGGTACCATACACCCACCATATACATTCCTCAAAACAGCCACCCACCCTACCTATCATGGCATTTCCATAGCCATTCTGAGATATATTGCCATGCAACTTTCCACCATTCCGTTTATTATGACACACTTCATCATTGTCATATTGCCATGCATGATCATGTAGTTGACATGGTATTTGTGGCTAGGCCACCATGCATAATTTTTCATACATGTTACTCTTGATTCATTGCACATCCCGGTACACCGCCTGAGGCATTCATATAGAGTCATACTTTGTTCTAGTATCTATTTGTAATATCGAGTTGTAAATCAATATAAGTGTGATGATCATCATTGTTAGAGCATTGTCCCAAAGAAAAAAAGAAAAAAAGAAGAAAAAAAGAAGGAAAGGCCAAAGAAAAAAGAAAGGCCCAAAATAAAGAAGAAGAAAAAAGAAAAAAAGAAGAAAAAAAAATAAAAATAAAAGAAAAGAAGGGACAATGCTACTATCTTTTTCCACACTTGTGCTTCAAAGTAGCACCATGATCTTCATGATAGAGAGTCTCTTGTTTAGTCACTTTCATATGCTAGTGGGAATTTTCATTATAGAACTTGGCTTGTATATTCCAACGATGGGCTTCCTCAAATGCCCTAGGTCTTCGTGAGCAAGCAAGTTGGATGCACACCTACTTAGTTTCTTTTGTTGAGCTTTCATACATTTATAGCTCTAGTGCATCCGTTGCATGGCAATCCCTACTCACTCACATTGATATATATATATTGATGGGCATCCCCATAGCCCATTGATACGCCTAGTTGATGTGAGAATATCTTCCTCTTTTGTCTTCTCCACAACCACCACTCTATTCCACCTATAGTGCTATATCCATGGCTCACGCTCATGTATTGCGTGAAAGTTGAAAGAGTTTGAAAAAAATTAAGTATGAAACAAGTGCTTGGCTGAAACTGGGGTTGTGCATGATTTGAGTATTTTGTGTGACGAAGCTGGATCATAGCCTAACTATATGATTTTCTAGGGATGAACTTTCTTGGCCATGTTATTTTGAGAAGACATGATTGCTTTGTTAGTATGCTTGAAGTATTATCATTCTTATGTCAATATAGACTTTTATCTTGAATCTTTCGGATCTGAACATTCATGCCACAATAAAGAAAATTGCATTGAGAATTATGTTAGGTAGCATTCCACATCAAAAATTCTGTTTTTATCATTTACCTGCTCGAGGACGAGCAGGAATTAAGCTTGGGGATGCTTGATACGTCTCCAACATATCTATAATTTTTGATTGTTCCATGCTAGTATATTATCCTTCTAGGATGTTCTATGGGCTTTAATATACACTTTATATGATTTTTGGGACTAACCTACTAACCCAGAGGCCAGTGACAGTTTCTGTTTTGTCCTCGTTTTGGAGTTTCGCAGAAAAGGAATATCAAACGGAGTCCAATTGATGAGCCAATTTTTGATGATTTTTTTGGGACCAAAAGAAGCCCCCGAAGTAAAAGAGTTGGGCCAGGAGAGCCACGGGCTTCCCACAAGGGTGGGGGGGCGCCAACCCCAAGTGGTGGCGCCCCCCTATCTCATGGACAGCCCAGAGACCCCCCTGATGTGAGACCTATGCCAAAAATTCCAAATATACAGAAACTTCCGGAAAGTAACCTAGATCGGGAGTTCCGCCGCCGAAAGCCTTTGTTGGCACCGAAAAACCAATCTAGACCCGTGCTGGCACCCCGCCGGAGGGGGGAATCCCTCTCCGGTGGCCATCTTCATCATCCAGATGCTCTCCATGACGAGGGTGGAGTAGTTTACCCTCGGGGCTGAGGGTATGTACCAGTAGCTATGTGTTTGATCTCTCTCTCGTGTTCTTGAGATGGTACGATCTTGATGTATCGTGAGCTTTGCTATTATAGCTGGATCCTATGATGTTTCTCCCCCTCTACTCTCTTGTAATGGATTGAGTTTTCCCTTTGAACTTATCCTATCGGATCGAGTCTTTAAGGATTTGAGAACACTTGATGTATGTCTTGCATGTGCTTATCTGTGATGACAATGGGATACCACGTGATCTACTTGATGTATGTTTTGGTGATGAACTTGCGGGTTCCGTGACCTTGGGAATCTATGCATAGGGGTTGGCACACGTTTTCGTCTTGACTCTCCGGTAGAAACTTTGGGGCACTCTTTGAAGTACTTTGTGTTGGTTGAATAGATGAATTCGAGATTGTGTGATGCGTATCGTATAATCATACCCACGGATACTTGAGGTGACAATGGAGTACCTAGGTGACATTAGGGTTTTGGTTGATTTGTGTCTTAAGGTGTTATTCTAGTACGAACTCTACGATAGATCGAACTGAAAGAATAGCTTTGTGTTATTTTACTACGGACTCTTGAATAGATCGATCAGAAAGAATAATTTTGAGGTGGTTTCGTACCCTACCATAATCTCTTTGTTTGTTCTCTGCTATTAGTTACTTTTGAGTGACTCTTTATTGCATGTTGAGGGATAGTTATGTGATCCAATTATGTTATCCTTGTTGAGAGAACTTCCACTAGTGAAAGTATGAACCCTAGGCCTTGTTTCCTATCATTGCACTACCGTTTATGCTCACGTTTACCACTTGCTACCTTGTTGTTTTTATATTGTCTTATTACAAAAACCTATATCTACTATCCATATTGCACTTGTATCACCATCTCTTCGCTGAACTAGTGAACCTATACAATTTACCATTGTATTGGATGTGTTGGGGACACAAGTGACTCCTTGTTATTTGGTTGCAGGGTTGCTTGAGAGAGACAATCTTCATCCTATGCCTCCCACGGATTGATAAACCTTAGATCATCCACTTGAGGGAAATTTGCTACTGTCCGACAAACCGCTGCACTTGGAGGCCCAACAACGTCTACAAGAAGAAGGTTGCGTAGTAGACAATACTAGACGCCATGAAGATTACATAGTGGCGGAGGTCATGCCCGCGCCGCCGCCGGGCGAAGCTGGTCAGGTCAGAGAAGAGATTGTCCCGTTCCTTCAAAATAGAGGTATCATGGTCCGCTCTGCTCAGCCGTGGTTTCATGGGGTTGGTCTTTTTCAAGTGCATGACCCCGCGGTTCGCTTGAGCTTGATTCAACATGTTCCTTTTGATCTTGGCAACGACCGTTTTGTACTTTTTATGAAGCATGATGAAGGGGAAAGTTTCAAGGGGGTTCATGGTTTTCGTACTGGCTGGTTAATGTTTTTTGGCATTCCGCTTGATTATCGCACAATAGAGCACATATCTCAAGCTGTTAGCACCTTTGGAAAATTTATCTCTTGGAACAGTGAGGACCCATATCTTGTCAGAACCATTGTTCATGTGTCACACCCTAATTTTCATGTCACTTTTCTTAAGCTTATTTTCATGTTAAAAATGTGGATTTACAAAAACCTTTGAGTGTTTTTGACTTTGATTGATTTGGATTTTGTCTGTTGTTTGCTAGTGCTCTAAAAATCAAATAAATCCTCCAACTCTTATACTTCATCTCCTTGACCCAAAACCTTTTCCCAATGATCATGCCATGTGTATAGACCAGTATAGAATTTTCTTATAAAAATATTTTGGCCAAATGGTATTTTCTAAAATTAGTTTTCCAAAACCCCCTGAATAGAGGTTTGCACTGCAAGTACCTTATCTAGGGTGTGAAAAATCTTTCAAAAAGATTATTTGAATCCTATTAGGTATAGGACTCCCAGAAACCACAAAAGTATAATTTTAAAAGTTATTTTTATATTTTATTTAAAAGCTTTTTCTTAAGGCCAGAAATGGTCTTTAATAGGGAAAAATTATTTAATCATTTCAAAAAATATTTTCCAAAATTCACGGAGACTCATAGGACATATATTGTCCATATATAAGAGTTTCAGCACATGGTCATGTTCAAAATATTGGGCAAATCCTTCCAAAACCCTTTCTGGATATTTCAAGCTTTTGAAATATTTACAAAGGAAATATTCTCCAAAAATTCCAGGGAAATTCTATCATGTCATATATGACATATTTGATGATCTTGCAAAGCCTCATACCTTGAAGATCAAGGAAACATCATTTAGTCCCCTCAAAACCATTCTGTCCATATTTGAAGTTTGAGCAACTTTACATTGCCAAACTTGTCCCAATGCTCTCAAATTTGGTGCACATGCTAGAGATGCCTAATGAGGCATCTAGACCAAATGGCACAAGATTTGGAATAGAGCAACTTGATCTGATCACCCCAAAACCCTTTCTGTTCAAATGCAAATTTGAACAACTTTACATTACCAACTTTTTATCTGGAGCTTCCAACTTTGTGGGCATGATCAATACCCCAAATGATGATGCTACACCAAGTGGTGCATCAAGGGGAGATGATTTGCTTAACTCAAACATGGTGAAACCATTTCTGTTGATTTTTAGGGTTCACCAAAGTTACATTGGCCACTTTGCCCAAATGAGCTCAAATTTGGTAGAGGAGCCTAATTATATGTGACATTCCATCCTGTTAAGTCCCATGCCAATTGGAAGTCATTTGCCTCCCCAAAACCTGATCAAACACCTTTTGTCCAATTACCAAAACAAGTGTTTGGACCTCTTTTACCATTTCCCTTTACCCCAAATTCTTACCACAGCTTCCCCTGATCATCCTCTACCCCCAGTAACTCTCTATGGCCTCAGCTCAATTATTGGAGGGGGGTAAAACCCCAATTCCTACTGCTAGACAGCAGTTTTTACCTTCTCCATCACCTCCCTCCTCATCCCAGTGACTCCCCAAGGAATCCAAGACCACAGAGCATTTCTTTACTCCCCCTGACCTTCTAGACAACTTTGGGCAGGTTGGACACGACCAGAGCGGCGAGGACGTGGCCATGCCAGCCAAACGGGTGCTCTGGAGCACGCTACAGTGCTCTAGCGCACTGTAGCCTCGCCCAACCAGGAGCCCCCGACCACCTCGGGCCTCCTCCTCGTGTCCCCCGAGGTCTCCTCGACGTCCGCAACCTGCCGGGCTGTCGGTCTTATCCTCCCCTGTCCTCCTCCTCTCTCCACGAGCACGCCCGAGAGCGTCCATGGGCGTCGCTCACGGTGCACCGTGGTTGCCCCTATAAAAAGCCTCCCCCCGAGCACCCCTTGCCTCTTCTGGACCCCCCACTCTCCCGTGCACCTCCTAGACACGCCCCCTCTCCCTCTCATGCGCTCTTCCTCCCTCCATGGCCGAAGTGCCGCCGCCAGCCGTCGCTCGGCATCGGGCACCACGGCCATTCTCTCCTCCCCCTTCTCTGTTGGCCGCCAGGAGGAGAACCCCAGGACCATGAAGCTACCCCCAGTCCACCCTTCCTTCCCACTAGCGTCTCTGGCACCGCCCCCGTCTCGACCCGAAGCCGCCGCCGGCGCCTCGGCCGCCGTCGCTCCTGCTCCTCCCGGCCAGCTTGAAGGCCAGGGATGGGCGCGGCTTGCTCCGATGGGCCCTTCGGTGCGCCGGGCACCACCGGGGACGGCCGGAGCCGCCGGGGAACGGCGCCGGCATCGCCCCTGCCTCCTCCTCTGCGTCGGGCGGGGGGAGGACGATGAACCTGACAGGCGGGCCCCGCCTGTAAGCACCACAGGTCCGGTGGGAGCAGCTGACGGGTGGTCCCCCCCCGATAAGTGGAAGCGCACTTGCGTGGCTGCGCCTTCCTGTGGTGGTGGCGCCCGCCGTAATTACGCCTTCGGCGTCACCACCTCCATCACGCCGCTGAGCCACTGGGCTGAGCCCAGTAGGCAATGGTTAGCTGGGCTTCGCCCAGAGCACTGTATAAGGTTGAACCCTTATTCCTTTTCTTTTTCTTTTTTCAGTCAACTTCCAAAATCCCCCAAATATTCAAATGAACTCCAAATTGCATGATTCAAATTTCCCGTGGCTCCATAAATCATGCTCTATCACATGGTGCAACATGCACACTATTCCAGAAACATTTCTTTCACAAATATTTATCAAATGCCCATATTCCATTTTCTATGATGAACTTTAGAAAATCACAGAGAGCTCATTTTTGATCCAAATGCAGTGATTCAAATTCCTAGATACTTGTCATGTCCAAACTTAGTTTTGGAACATTTTTAATAATAGTTTCTGTACCCCACCAAATATTGAGCCATTTCTTCATATTTATCAGCTTTGCAAAATCCTAGGAAATTCATCTGGATTCCAAATCCAGTGAAACCAACTCCTAAATGCTTCTAAAATCATGACTTGATGATGGGTACCTTTGCTCATCATTCAAGGAAATATTTCTGTATACTTCTTCCAAATCCATAAACCCTTTGGTTCCATCACATTGAAATGTTCCAAACTACCTATTGATCCAACACCTATGAAACCACCTTGGTTATTTTTCATATGACCAGAGGTATCCTAGAAAAGTCCAACTCCTATTTTTAGAGCACTTTTATTTTTGCTTTGATTGTGTTGCTTATTATGATTGTTTCCATCGTTAGTTGACGTAATAAACGGAGTATTCGGAGATGGACCAGAAGATTTGAAGACTCGGAAGAATAAGGCAAGCAGCCCTTTGACCATGTTCGAGAAACCTTTTTATGCATGTCTCATAGCACCTTATTATTCAATGCATCGGAATCATGTTGAGGTGGAGACCACTTTGGTTGCTACCTTTGTTACTTACTATTGATACTTGCATCAAACATGACCCTACCTTCCTATGAGGGTTATGTGGGTGGGAGTTGATAGTTGTATGCTATAGTAGTTTGCTACGCAAAATGGGTCGGGGTTATGCATTGGGAGGAACAAGTGTGGTCTGACATACTTGCAAATGACCAAGTGGGTGCCACTAATGCCCCTGGGAGTTGACGAGGAGCTAGGGCACTACTTGGTGAAGAGGTAGTGTGCCGAGGCTTGACGGAAGTGTTGTTTACAGAGATGGATTAGATTTATGTGTGACTACCGTCCCAACCAAACATGCGCAACCACTCTACCCTTATATGGGAAAGGGCATTATTGATTACCTAGGTCGATACTAGCATGGTGCCCGCATTACTAGTGACGGGGGTGACATGAGGTCACTCTCGGGACGGGGTCGTGCTTGGATAGGCGGCCATGACTGTCTTTACAGGGCACCGGACACACCGTTGGTACCCCGTGCTTGTGGTATGTGATGAATATGGGAGCGAGGCTCCAAGAATCTTGAGATGTGAAATGAGGGGCACGGGGCTGCTACCAATCGAGTGGACTCCATATTAGTGTCGTCTAGGGAAAGATAGTGATCGGGTGCTTACCCCGGGTACTTGAGGTATCGCGGGTCGTGGATGACACGGAAGTTCCCCGGATCTTGTGGGTAAAGTGCGCAACCTCTGCAGAGTGTCAAACTATTCGAATAGCCATGTACGCGGTCAAGGACAGTTGGGTGGTGGTACTTAGACTATGTCCATAAGTTCTGGGAAACAACACGATTCAGAGATATTGTTGATGTGATTGTGAGAAAGTCTCAATGAGCTTGAACATGAGTTGATTACAACTCTTTCTCGATATTGATGTCTGTGACCTCCTGATACTTGTTACAGACACATGCATATCCATGTTATATGTTGATCATACTTGCATATGAAAAACTAGCTTTCCGCAAAACTACCAATTTAGCAGTAGAGCCTTGCATAAATTATTCTGTTATCACACTTGGGTTGCTTGCGAGTACATTCAATGTACTCATTGGCTTGCCACTGGTTATTTTATTGGCCAGGCATGAGAGAACAGGTTATGATGAAGATTTCTTGGTGACGAGCATGTGAGCTAGGACGCTTCCCGGTCAGAATGCCTGTAGGGTTAAGGCAGATGGCATGGGTCCATGTTGTCATTGAAGATTTCCGCTGCGATGATGTACTCAAGACTTGACCATTATTGTCCTATTTGTGTAATACGGTATGTATGGATGTAAGACTCTTGTTATTCAGCTTCTATGTGTTCAGTGAGCATTGATCTCTGGGATCACTGTACACGTGCATTCGGTGATCACGACTTATGAGTCGGGGTCCCCACAGAACTGGTATCAGAGCCATCCTGACTGTAGGAATCCTTAGTTAGCATGGTCGTTAGTTAGGGTAAAGCTATTTTCAAAACTATTACTAGTTTTCAAAACTATCTATACTTCTCTTCCCTTCTCAGTTTTTCGAAAACTAGGCTATACTTGATCTCTTCCTCTTCAAAACCTTAGTCGCTAGAACCCCTATGCCCCTGACCACTGGGTCTTTTGTAATCCTCGTGGAGTGCACCTTGCCAAACACTTACCCACCTCTTCTGAGCGCAAGATTGACGACACCACGACAAGACGATACCAACGGAAGTTACATCCTCGATGGATAAGGACATGAAGACCCAGAAGATGGGGGACACCCTTGACAAGAGCCCCCAAGATGGTGCAACTTTGGCCTACAAATGACCAGGGTATAGGTTATGCAAAATCATGATATGCATCGCTAATAGAGTAATCCTGTCACTACCGTTGTTGTATCGGCAACCACCGGTGGATGAGAACCTCGCCATTTGGTCCGCCTCACTATAGTGAGCAGGAAAAACGGTTCTCTTCATCCCCCGCTCTTGGTGTCGATGTTTTCATCAACGAAATCGACATGTTGGACCTCTATTATGCCTTGTTATTTGCATATGGATTGCCTACTTAGTACCCTCGACGCCCCGGAAGGCACAAGGGATCGTCATGATTAAAGAGACAAGAGAAGACAAGTCAACGCCAGCTACAAGGAGGCACCTTCACCACACCACCTCATCAGGCGAGAAGCTGTTGGAGATTCTTCAGGCTCAACCTGGATTGTTCATCAAGTAACTACAAGGGACATAGCAACATCTGAGGAAGCCCAGAAGACTGCACGAGGCACAAGTCACGACACTGAGTCTGAGAACCCCTAGGGTAGGATGAGTCGTGTACCCCCTATGCGCAGTCGAGTCCATATGATGGTTCAAATGGAACCATGATTGTGTGTTGTTTGCTTTTATTTGCTTGTGTTTTGATATAAGTCGCACTTTTGCCCCAGGCAATAAGTGCATGGATATATCACCTTCCTTGCCTTGTTTCTTTTGTTTCGGCCTTTTTGCACCTGTTTGTTGCACCTGCACAATAGAACCCCCTTTAGGCATTTCCCTCCTCTACGCTGCTTCTTCCCTCTATTCTCTCTCCCCCCCAATTGAAGTCCCGCAAGACAAGATGCACCAAGGATTCTACCTCGGCAACCAACTGGCACTGAAGACTTCTGCTACAACCTCCACGATCTAGTGCAACCCCGTAGAGTTAAGTTTAACCCTCCAGACCAGCAACCCCACTCCTAGACCCTTTGAGACTTCACGAGATACTCCAGCACGAGCCCTTAACCATGTGCCTAACCCATGGTAAAGCGAGAGAACCAGTTAAGCCTTTATAACCTTGCACAACACTGGGTTCGTAAAGGAGCTAGTGGACACGATGAGTGAGCATATTTTCATCCTAATATAGCACGAGGTCTGACGATGCCATAGATAGACCAGTTCGAGGATATTGGACATATGACTTGGTGGTTTATATCAGTGACTTCGAGGAATTATCTGAGACCCTGGTGGATTATGAGGTTTTCATGTTGGTGGGATCATGACTTTGGGGAAGCATGTAGGAGTGCCCGTTGGACATGAGATTTGGATTTATGTAGGTGATTCTGGTTGGTATAGATGCTGGATATGTCTGCATGGTTCGGAGTAAGATTGGATTTAGGCCTATGATCCTGATTATGATATCATTCTTTTCGGTGGACAATAACCTAGGAGATTGGATTATTTGTCGGAGTTGATTTAGAGATCTATATAGTCGTGATCTTGGAGTTTACTTGACCCGGATGATGGGAATTTGGTGGACATACTATCATAATGCATAGTCCTTCCGAGTATTTGGGTATTGAGATCTTGTGGAACACCGTAGATATCGGATTTGTAGAATTGTTGGATTATGTGGTGATTGATGGTAATTACCGGGCTATTGGAGTTGATCTATAGGAAGGAAACAAATCTTGGAGTGGCATATGACGTGTTTCCTCAGAATAGAGATGCATTATCTTGAGCCTTGCAAGAATAGGTTGAGTGCTTGGATTGTGGAGTTTAATTTAAGCTCAACAGCATGTATGATCTACCTTTGGATTTTAGAGGTAGGCATACATATAGATTTGGGGATCATAGACAAGTATAGTTTTGTTAGACCGTCTCTTGAGAGTCATGAGGTTATGTATGGCATAAGTGGTGATTGAAGTTGGTCTATGCGAGAGGCCGCTTTTCCGTTCAGAGTACTAGATAGAGCTATTGGCATCTCAGAAACTGTGCTTAAGGATAAGATGATATAAGTTCACTCACTCACTAGAATCCTTGAAACCCTTAAGCCCCACCGAACCACAACCTGGTCAGATTCTGACCACGGGCCTTCGCTCTAAGTCAGGAAGGCCTCTGCAAATACTCAACCGAGACCACCACCAATACCCAGCTTACCTTGCGTACCCCTTAGACCTCATGGAGTAATTGGACAAGTTGGGTAACATCATTATTTGATGGCCTACTTGTCTACCCGAAGACAAAGAAGAGACGAACAGCTGGATAGAAGACATTTGAAGGCCGCCCTGTCAAGAAGGAAGATCTACACCGACCACCGTCATCAAGAAGTAAACTTCCGCGTCGAAGACCGGGCGTATCTGCAAACCACTCCTCTCTAAGGAACCGAGCATTTCCGTGTCGAAGGAACGCTCACACCAGATGTATCAAGACTTGAAGGCACGATTCTGGCGGCACGTGATGAAAAGAGAGATTGCAACCTATGTTGCAAAGTGTGATGTGTGCCAAAGGGTCAAGGCTGAATATCAGCGACCCACCGGATTGCTTCAACCACTCAAGGTTCCTGAGTGGAAGTGGGATAAAGTCGGAATGAGCTTCGTCACTGGTTTACCAAGGTCGGATGGAGGACATGACTCTATCTGGGTCATAGTCGATCATTTGACCAAGGTGGCCCATTTCATTCCTGTCAAGACCACTTATGATGGCAACTGGCTGGCAGCTCTCTACATCGACCAAATAGTAAGTCTTCACGGTATTCCCAAGGAGATTGTGTCAGATCGAGGAACCCAGTTCACCTCAAGGTTCTGGAAGAAGTTCCAAGAAGCCTTGGGAACCAAGTTATCTTTCAGGACGGCTTTCCACCCACAGACCGGAGGTCAGACAGAATGAGTCAATCAGATTCTCGAAGTCATGACTCCGAGCCTGTGCCTTGGCATATGGAGCCAAGTGGGAGGATTGTCTCCCTTTTGACGAGTTCTCCTAAACAACAGTTACCAGTCGAGCCCTCATATGGCACCATTTGAGGTGTTGTACGGACGCTGATGTCGCACACCCCTCAACTGGTCAGAGGCTGGAGTAGGACTAGTCTTTGGACCGGATATTCTCCGCGCAGCGGAAGAGCAAGTCCAACTAGTCAGAGAACGTTTGAAGGCAGCCAAGTCAAGGCAAAAGAGCTATGCTGACGCTCACCGTCGGAACATGAGTCTCCATACCGGGGACCACGTGTACATGCGGGTAACTCCTCTGAAGGGAAACAAGCGTTTCCACGTCAAGGGGAAGCTCGCACTAAGGTTCATTGGACCCTTTGAGATCACTGCAAGTCATGTAGTAGACGGCTCCCCAGCTAGATCTACCACCTGAGATACCCTCCGTGCACCAATCTTCCACGAGCCCCCACTCTGGAAGTACTTCTAACCTCCTAGCTAGCCCGATGCCCGCAAGGACATCGATCACCGAGCCTTTGACAACTAACCCAACCTAACCTATGCAAGAGACCCCTCAGCAACCTCCATCAAGGAAGGCATCAAGCAAGAAGCCATACCATCAAGCACTTCAAGATTCCAAGGAGCACCACTCGGAAGCAGAACCAACAAGAAGAAGTGAAGACTACCCCGTATCCAAGACTCCGCCTTTCTTTCCACGCCTAGTCTGGGAATCTCGGGGACGAGATTCTTGTAAGGGGGGTAGGTTTGTCACAACCTGATTTTCATTTCACTTTTCTTAAGCTTATTTTCATGTTAAAAATGTGGATTTACAAAAACCTTTGAGTGTTTTTGACTTTGATTGATTTGGATTTTGTCTGTTGTTTGCTAGTGCTCTAAAAATCAAATAAATCCTCCAACTCTTATACTTCATCTCCTTGACCCAAAACCTTTTCCCAATGATCATGCCATGTGTATAGACCAGTATAGAATTTTCTTATAAAAATATTTTGGCCAAATGGTATTTTCTAAAATTAGTTTTCCAAAACCCCCTGAATAGAGGTTTGCACTGCAAGTACCTTATCTAGGGTGTGAAAAATCTTTCAAAAAGATTATTTGAATCCTATTAGGTATAGGACTCCCAGAAACCACAAAAGTATAATTTTAAAAGTTATTTTTATATTTTATTTAAAAGCTTTTTCTTAAGGCCAGAAATGGTCTTTAATATGGAAAAATTATTTAATCATTTCAAAAAATATTTGCCAAAATTCACGGAGACTCATAGGACATATATTGTCCATATATAAGAGTTTCAGCACATGGTCATGTTCAAAATATTGGGCAAATCCTTCCAAAACCCTTTCTAGAAATTTCAAGCTTTTGAAATATTTACAAACGAAATATTCTCCAAAAATTCCAGGGAAATTCTATCATGTCATATATGACATATTTGATGATCTTGCAAAGCCTCATACCTTGAAGATCAAGGAAACATCATTTAGTCCCCTCAAAACCATTCTGTCCATATTTGAAGTTTGAGCAACTTTACATTGCCAAACTTGTCCCAATGCTCTCAAATTTGGTGCACATGCTAGAGATGCCTAATGAGGCATCTAGACCAAATGGCACAAGATTTGGAATAGAGCAACTTGATCTGATCACCCCAAAACCCTTTCTGTTCAAATGCAAATTTGAACAACTTTACATTACCAACTTTTTATCTGGAGCTTCAAACTTTGTGGGCATGATCAATACCCCAAATGATGATGCTACACCAAGTGGTGCATCAAGGGGAGATGATTTGCTTAACTCAAACATGGTGAAACCATTTCTGTTGATTTTTAGGGTTCACCAAAGTTACATTGGCCACTTTGCCCAAATGAGCTCAAATTTGGTAGAGGAGCCTAATTATATGTGACATTCCATCCTGTTAAGTCCCATGCCAATTGGAAGTCATTTGCCTCCCCAAAACCTGATCAAACACCTTCTGTCCAATTACCAAAACAAGTGTTTGGACCTCTTTTACCATTTCCCTTTACCCCAAATTCTTACCACAGCTTCCCCTGATCATCCTCTACCCCCAGTAACTCTCTATGGCCTCAGCTCAATTATTGGAGGGGGGTAAAACCCCAATTCCTACTGCTGGACAGCAGTTTTTACCTTCTCCATCACCTCCCTCCTCATCCCAGTGACTCCCTAGGGCATCCAAGACCACAAAGCATTTCTTTACTCCCCCTGACCTTCTAGACAACTTTGGGCAGGTTGGACATGACCAGAGCGGCGAGGACGTGGCCATGCCAGCCAAACGGGTGCTCTGGAGCACGCTATAGTGCTCTGGCGCACTGTAGCCTCGCCCAACCAGGAGCCCCCGACCACCTCGGGCCTCCTCCTCGTGTCCCCCGAGGTCTCCTCGACATCCGCAACCTGCCGGGCTGTCGGTCTTATCCTCCCCTTTCCTCCTCCTCTCTCCACGAGCACGCCCGAGCGCGTCCATGGGCGTCGCTCACGGTGCACCGTGGTTGCCCCTATAAAAAGCCTCCCTCCGAGCGCCCCTTGCCTCTTCTGGACCCCCCTCTCTCCCGTGCACCTCCTAGACACGCCCCCTCTCCCTCTCATGCACTCTTCCTCCCTCCATGGCCGAAGTGCTGCCGCCAGCCGCCGCTCGGCATCGGGCACCATGGCCGTTCTCTCCTCCCCCTTCTCTGTTGGCCGCCAGGAGGAGAACCCCAGGACCATGAAGCTACCCCCCACTCCACCCTTCCTTCCCCCTAGCGTCTCAGGCACCGCCCCCGTCTCGACCCGAAGCCGCCGCCGACGCCTCGGCCGCCGTCGCTCCTGCTCCTCCCGGCCAGCTTGAAGGCCAGGGATGGGCGCGGCTTGCTCCGCTGGGCCCTTCGGTGCGCAGGGCACCACCGGGGACGGCCGGAGCCGCCGGGGAACGGCGCCGGCATCGCCCCTGCCTCCTCCTCTGCGTCGGGAGGGGGGAGGACGACGAACCTGACAGGCGGGCCCCGCCTGTAAGCACCACAGGTCCGGTGGGAGCAGCTGACGGGTGGCCCCCCCGATAAGTGGAAGCGCACTTGCGTGGCTGCGCCTTCCTGTGGTGGTGGCGCCCGCCGTAATTACGCCTTCGGCGTCACCACCTCCATCACGCCGCTGAGCCATTGGGCTGAGCCCAGTAGGCAATGGTTAGCTGGGCTTCGCCCAGAGCACTGTATAAGGTTGAACCCTTATTCCTTTTCTTTTTCTTTTTTCAGTCAACTTCCAAAATCCCCCAAATATTCAAATGAACTCCAAATTGCATGATTCAAATTTCCCGTGGCTCCATAAATCATGCCCTATCACATGGTGCAACATGCACACTATTCCAGAAACATTTCTTTCACAAATATTTATCAAATGCCCATATTCCATTTTCTGTGATGAACTTTAGAAAATCACAAAGAGCTCATTTTTGATCCAAATGCAGTGATTCAAATTCCTAGATACTTGTCATGTCCAAACTTAGTTTTGGAACATTTTTAATAATAGTTTCTGTACCCCACCAAATATTGAGCCATTCTTCATATTTATCAGCTTTGCAAAATCCTAGGAAATTCATCTGGATTCCAAATCCAGTGAAACCAACTCCTAAATGCTTCTAAAATCATGACTTGATGATGGGTACCTTTGCTCATCATTCAAGGAAATATTTCTGTATACTTCTTCCAAATCCATAAACCCTTTGGTTCCATCACATTGAAATGTTCCAAACTACCTATTGATCCAACACCTATGAAACCACCTTGGTTATTTTTCATATGACCAGAGGTATCCTAGAAAAGTCCAACTCCTATTTTTAGAGCACTTTTATTTTTGCTTTGATTGTGTTGCTTATTATGATTGTTTCCATCGTTAGTTGACGTAATAAACGGAGTATTCGGAGATGGACCAGAAGATTTGAAGACTTGGAAGAATAAGGCAAGCAGCCCTTTGACCATGTTCGAGAAACCTTTTTATGCATGTCTCATAGCACCTTATTATTCAATGCATCGGAATCATGTTGAGGTGGAGACCACTTTGGTTGCTACCTTTGTTACTTACTATTGATACTTGCATCAAACATGACCCTACCTTCCTATGAGGGTTATGTGGGTGGGAGTTGATAGTTGTATGCTATAGTAGTTTGCTACGCAAAATGGGTCGGGGTTATGCATTGGGAGGAACAAGTGTGGTCTGACATACTTGCAAATGACCAAGTGGGTGCCACTAATGCCCCTGGGAGTTGACGAGGAGCTAGGGCACTACTTGGTGAAGAGGTAGTGTGCCGAGGCTTGACGGAAGTGTTGTTTACAGAGATGGATTAGATTTATGTGTGACTACCGTCCCAACCAAACATGCGCAACCACTCTACCCTTATATGGGAAAGGGCATTATTGATTACCTAGGTCGATACTAGCATGGTGCCCGCATTACTAGTGACGGGGGTGACAGGAGGTCACTCTCGGGACGGGGTCGTGCTTGGATAGGCGGCCATGACTGTCTTTACAGGGCACCGGACACACCGTTGGTACCCCGTGCTTGTGGTATGTGATGAATATGGGAGCGAGGCTCCAAGAATCTTGAGATGTGAAATGAGGGGCACGGGGCTGCTACCAATCGAGTGGACTCCATATTAGTGTCGTCTAGGGAAAGATAGTGATCGGGTGCTTACCCCGGGTACTTGAGGTATCGCGGGTCGTGGATGACACGGAAGTTCCCCGGATCTTGTGGGTAAAGTGCGCAACCTCTGCAGAGTGTCAAACTATTCGAATAGCCGTGTCCGCGGTCAAGGACAGTTGGGTGGTGCTACTTAGTCTATGTCCATAAGTTCTGGGAAACAACACGATTCAGAGATATTGTTGATGTGATTGTGAGAAAGTCTCAATCAGCTTGAACATGAGTTGATTACAACTCTTTCTCGATATTGATGTCTGTGACCTCCTGATACTTGTTACAGACACATGCATATCCATGTTATATGTTGATCATACTTGCATATGAAAACTAGCTTTCCGCAAAACTACCAATTTAGCAGTAGAGCCTTGCATAAATTATTCTGTTATCACACTTGGGTTGCTTGCGAGTACATTCAATGTACTCATTGGCTTGCCACTGGTTATTTTATTGGCCAGGCATGAGAGAACATGTTATGATGAAGATTTCTTGGTGACGAGCATGCGAGCTAGGACGCTTCCCAGTCAGAATGCCTGTAGGGTTAAGGCAGATGGCATGGGTCCATGTTGTCATTGAAGATTTCCGCTGCGATGATGTACTCAAGACTTGACCATTATGGTCCTATTTGTGTAATATGGTATGTATGGATGTAAGACTCTTATTATTCAGCTTTTGTGTGTTCAGTGAGCATTGATCTCTGGGATCACTGTACACGTGCATTCGGTGATCACGACTTATGAGTCGGGGTCCCCACATCATGCTAGCTTTTCGGACACACCACTGGTTCCCCGTGATGTCGTGTCTGGTGATTATGCTGAATGGGGCAGGGCTAGAGTTTCATGGACTATTGCTTGCTATGTACTGGGTGATGATTTTGCAGAACAGATGCCAAATGATGAAGATCCGATGCCGCTTGATGGAAATCCGCACCCTCTGCCTGGAAACCTGGTGCCTAACAATTTCCCATTTGTTTTACCGTTGTATCTTTAGCTCAGTTGGAATGACTTACCTGAATTCGCCCCGGAGCAACCTGCTGCTGAGGGCTGGGGTCACACAGTTTGGGGACCTAATCAGCCAGCCCCTCCAGAACAAGAGCAGGTTTCGATTGTTATTGATCAGCCCGAGGAAACACTGTCATCTCAGCCCCAGCTGGTTCACATTCAACAACAGGAAGATCCCCAAATGCAACACCTGGCCATTGTGCCCTATCAGCTACCAATGCTCCAACAGCAGCAAGTCTATGTGGGTATGATCAAAATTGTTGCAGGCCCAGTGCTTCCCCTTGAGATGGTTTGGAAGAGGTCTTTTGAATCAATAATGGTAGATATCGCAATTTCAAAAGTTCCTAGCCCACTGTTCTTCCAACCTATGAGCTCTATATTTCTTCCAAAGAGACTATGGTCTATTGCTTTTGATGAGAGTGTTGGTTTCTCTTCTCTAATGCCACAACAGGGTGTCTCTGTCTCTCCTACGAGGAGAACCCTTTCTCCGATTAAAAGGCCAATGGCCAGGGCTCTCTTTCATGCTCCTGAGAAGTGATACGTCCAAAACGTATCTATAATTTCTGCTTGCTCCATGCCTCTTTTGTGTGATATTGCTATGATATTTATGCACTTCCATACACTTTTGATCATATTTGGACTAACCTATTAACTCAGTGCACCACAATGCCAGTTCCTGTTTTCTGCTGTTTTTCTATTTCAGGTTTCCCCCATATTAAAAGTGCCCTAAAAATTCCAGGAAAAATACAGGAAAAATCAGCGTATCGGGAGCTTCAAGAAAAACCAAAGCAGGGCCAGAGGGGAGCCAGGGGCAGCCCAGGCGGCCCCACCCCTGGCCGCCTAGGGGGGGCGCCTAGGCCCCCCTCTCCGCTTCTGGTGACCCCCTTTGGCATATATACTCCTCGCGTCCCGAAACCCTGGAGGACGGAACCCTTTTTCGCGATCTCGTCTTTGTTCCGCTGCCACCGCGCTTCTAAGATCGGGAGCACTAGGAGAACTCTTCGTGGCACCCTGCCGGAGGGGAGGACCACCACCGGGAGCTTCTCCACCACCATGGACGCTTCCTGGATGAGTCGTGAGTAGTCTCCCTTGGACCATGGGTCCATGACCAGTAGCTATGTGATGTTCTCCTCCCCTCTTTGTTCTTCATGGATTAGACCTCGTGAGCTGCCCTATGTGATCGAGGCACATATGTAATCTTTATGCTGTTGCTCTGCTGAGTTTGCTGGGATCCGATGGATTATGAGATTATGTTCAGATTGTGTGTGAGTAATATATTTGATTCACCTCTTTTATATTTATGTTCTTGAGTAATTCTTGCATGTTCTCCGTTGCTTTTTATTGCTTTGGCCGAGTAGTAGGTAGTAACTCCAAGAGGGAACGTTATGCTTGATTGTGGGTTCATGCCCCTCGATGACTAGTTTGAGTGACAGAAACATGAGTCTAGGGGATGTGATGTTGCCACAAGGGGGAAAACAACGGTGCTTGTACTTGCGGGTGCAAGGATTGTTTACTTTACGCAAAGTTCTTTTAATGTAGTTGTCTGTTGCTTTGAGTTTACACTTTGGGTGGAACTCGCAACTTAATACCAGCGAGATGTTCTGGATAGATATCTCAAGGTGGATGATTAGTAGTAGATGCAGATGGATTTCGGTCTACTTGCCTTGGCGTACCGCCCATGCTTTTGAGCCTCTACCTTTCTTTACAGCATAGTTAGCATTGGTTTGCGCACATAATCCTGTCAATTGCCCAGCTGTAATTTGTTTACCTCGCTTAGCTGTTTTATCGTCTTTTGGGAGAGAGACATCACTAGTGAACATCATGGGACCCCGATCCATATTACCATCACTGATCACACCCGCTATTTACTTCCTGCTTTTATTTCCTAGTTGCAGTCATACCTATCATTATTACCTCTTGCGTTTGATCCTTTGTAAACAGCAAGGCTGGAGGGATTGACAACCTCTCTGTACTCGTTGGGAGCAAAGTTATTTGTATCTGTGTGCAGGTCCTATCAACCGCTAAGTATCTGGCGCCGTTAGCAGTTGACACCTTCTTGTCGACCCTCGGAGTCTCACGGGATTCGATCCTTGGTATCTTGCCAAGGGAAACTTGCCGTTACGCTACATCTCAAACCTTCCACTTGGGGTATCCAACGAGGGGCGCGAAGCCATCAAGCAAAGTTTCTGGTGCCGTTGCCGGGGACTCCACTCTTCAAGATAGGGGAGTTGCACGCTATCTTTTATCTTTGCTTTTTAGTCTTGTTAGTTTACCTTTCAGTTTTTTCTTTAGTGTCCCTTATCAAAAATCACAAAAATAGGTATCTTGCTTGCTGCTGCAATGGGTTCCACCGAGAACACCAAGTTGTGTGACTTCACTAGTCATAACAACGATGACTTTATCTGCACGCCTATTACTACACCTGCCACTTCAGCACCTTCTTATGAAATTAAACCTGCTTTGCTGAACCTAGTTATGAAGGATCAATTCTCCGGTGCTGGAGATGATGCTGCTTTGCACTTAAATAATTTTGTTGAGCTCTGTGATATGCAAAAGTACACAGAAATAGATGGTGATATTGTTAAGCTCAAGCTTTTTCCTTTCTCCTTGAGAGGAGGAGCTAAAATCTGGTTTCAGTCCTTGCCTAGGAATAGTATAGATTCTTGGGACAAGTGCAAGGATGCCTTTATTGGGAAGTACTATCCCCCTGCTAAAATTATCCAACTAAGGAGTAACATAATGAATTTTAAACAATTGGATAATGAACACGTTGCCCAAGCTTGGGAACGCATGAAATCTCTTGTCAAGAACTGCCCTACTCATGGTTTGACTACTTGGATGGTTATCCAAACTTTTTATGCAGGCTTGAACTTTACCTCGCGGAACTTGTTAGATTCGGCCGCGGGAGGAACCTTTATGTCAACTACACTTGGTGTTGCCACGAAACTTCTCGATGAGATGATGACCAATTATTCCCAATGGCACACCGAACGCGCTCCAACAGGTAGGAAGGTAAACTCTGTCGAGGAGATTTCCTCCCTAAATGAAAAAGTTGACTTGATCATGTCTCTACTTTCCAAGCAATCTTCTATTGATCCTCATGATGTTCCTTTAAATTCTTTGATTGCTCAAGATCAAGTAGATGTGAACTTTATCTATAGAAACAATTTCAATAACAATGCTTATAGGAGTAATTTTGGTAGCAACCCTAGACCGTTCCCCTCTAATTCCTATGGGAACAACAATGCTTATCCTAGCACCAAGAACTCCACTTCTGAACTAGAGATTATGCTTAAAGACTTCATCACTACCAAAAAAACCTTCAATAAGAGTGTAGAAGGAAAACTAAACAAACTAGATAATCTCTCTTCGAAGGTAGACAATTAGCCCATGAGGTAGAGTTGCTTAAAATTAGAACTTCTCCTCTTGAGGAGAGGAAGACCACTCCTATGAATGCTATTCAAGTGCAAATTAATGAAAACATTAGGATGATGGCTAAAGTTAAAGAGAGATGGGCTAGAGAAAAGGAGGAAGAAGATAGAATTAAGAGCCTTCCTACCCACCACACTGTTGCTACTATCCAAGTCGTTGAGGATATCCAAACTCTTAGCACCCAATGCACTCCTAGTCCCATTGGACCTATTAATGGTGATGCTATGACCTCAACCGTAGAAATTCCTATGACCATAGAAGCTACCAAACAAGTGAACCTAAAGGACACCACTACCACTTTACTTGATAGTAGTGACCTTGATTTTGATAATTGCACCCTTTCTGAAGTTATTGATTTTCTCCACAAGATGTCTAGAGATCCCCACACTAGCACACTTAACCTTGCCTTCACAGAGCATATCACTAATGCTCTCATCAAAGCTAGGGAGGAGAAGCTTAGGGTAGAAGCCTCCATACCTAGAAAGCTAGAAGATGGTTGGGATCCTATGATTAAAATTAAGTTGAATAACTTCTCTTGCTATGCTTTATGTGATGTTGGAGCTAGTACCTCCGTTATGCCCAAAAGAATGCATGATATGCTTAAATTGAAATCTTTCGATCCTTGTTCTTTTGGTGTTCGTCTTGTTGATTCTTCCATAAAGAAACCTTTGGGGAAGATCGACGATGTTCTTATCATTGTCAATGATAATATGTTCCCGTTGATTTTACTATTATGGATATTGAATGTGAACCTTCATGTCCAATTATTTTGGGACGTCCTTTTCTTCGCACTGTTGGTGCTATCATTGACATGAAAGAGGGGAATATAAAATTCCAATTTCCTCTCAAGAAAGGGATGGAACACTTCCCTAGAAAGAAGATTAGGTTACCTTTTGAGTCCGTTACACGAGCTAGCTATTCCCTTACTCTTGATAAAACTTGATCTTCTCTTTTTGCACCATGCCTAGCTTAAAGGCATAAAAGAAAGTGCTTTTGGGAGGCAGCCCACAACGAATTAGGTTTTATTTTGCTTTTGTTGTGTCTTGATGTTTGTTACTACAGTAGCATCATCATTGTATCTTTTCTTTTCAGCTTTGTGCCAAGTTTAGCCTCTGATTGCAAGAAAGTTCAAAAGTTGTGACGTGCAGTCCAGAAAACAGATTCTGTCCTTGGACAGAAAAATTCGTATAAAATCACCAGATCATCTTTTTGATCTGAATTGTTTTGACAGCGTGCTCTATACAATTGGCTTTCGGGCGTCTGTTCTGAGTTTTTTGATTTGAGTTGCAGAAGTGCCCCGAAAAAATTATTTACTACATGCTGGTCTGTTTTTCACAGATTCTGTCCTGTTTTGCCTTTTCTTCGTTTTGCAAACCTTGAGCTTGCTTTTTCTTTGCAAAAACCTTTTGGCAATCTTGAGAAATAGTAGCTCTTCAATATTATCCTTATTTCCAGCAGGGAAAAATTATTTTATTATGGGTACTAACCTCGCTAATCAGATTATGATGAGTTATGTATGAAGGGAGTTTTCAAGTGTGCGAGGGAAGATGATAAAAGAAGATTCATGAGAGTCAAACTCTCAAGCTTGGGGATGCCCCCGTGCACCCCCAAGAAATATTCAAGAAGACTCAAGCGTCTAAGCTTGGGGATGCCCCCGTGCATCCCCTTCTCCATCAACAATTATCAGTTCGTCTTTCGTTCCACTATATTTTAATCACTTCATGCGTTATGTGCTATGCTTGGAGCGTCTTGCTCTTAGTTTCCTTTTTAGTTTTCTTTAGCTTTGCTTGCTGTTCATAACAAGTTAGAACCCAGCTTTGTTTGTGTGGGAGAGAAACACGCTCCACTTCAACCTAGAACACAAAATAGGATTTTCATGCTTATCTTTGCTGTGTGTGTTCTTTGTCTTTCCATAGCTATTGTCATGTTTAGCTCTTAGTTTTCATGCTTTTCTTTTTAAAGAGCTTTTGTTTAGTTGGTTGTTGAACTCTCTTGAGTTTTCATGTTTATCTTGTTAAGAGAGTTTGCCTGTTGCACTGAGTTGTGTGTCTTAACTTAAAGTAGGTAATTGAGGTTGCTATTTAATTTTGGTAGTAACTTGCAATAGTTTTGAGGTATTGCCATGAGTAATGTCTGAACTTTTGGTGTCAAGAGCTTTAGCCTATTAGTGATAGATGTCGTATTTTGGGCAATCCGTGTTTATTTTCGAAAACCTACAAAATAGTTGAGAACTTTAGCTACTAGATGGATCACTAATCTTTGGAGGGATCGAATATTAGAGTACACTCACGTACCATGGGTCGAGGATGCGCATGGGTAACCAAACCCCCATACACACCTCCTCGGGGTACTTGTCTCTTTGTGAACCTCCTAATTAGATTGAGAGTTACCGATAATAAGTGCATGAGTTCTTCGGACTAATGTGAGTATTCGAAAGTTGACACTTCCACCTAACCATATTTTTCTAGCCTCTTCGGTACCGTGCATTGCCCTTTCTCACCTCGAGAGTTGGCGCATACTTCGCCGGTGCATCCAAATCCTTGGCACGATACGCTCTGTCATCATAAGCCTCATTATATCCTTCCTCAAAACAGCCACCATACCTACCTATTAAGGCATTTCCATAGCCTTTCCGAGATACATTGCCATGCAACATCCATCTTCTCATGACTTGATCTTCATGTCATACATGCTTTTTGCTTGATCGATGAGCCGCATGCTAGTTGGGCCTTGCCCTAATCATTGCTACATGATGCGCTAGTATCATTGCATATCCTGCTACACTGGCAGAGTCATACATTTGCATACATCATGATAGTTTCATTTTCTTTATGTTGAGTACTTTTGTAAAGTGTGAAAGATCTTCTATACTTCTTGTAATATATAGAGTGTTGCCCCTAAAGTGAGGAAAAGATCCCAAAGAGGACAAATCAAAAGATCCCAAAGAGGACAAAATCAAAAGATCCCAAAGAGGACAAATGAGAGATAAATAGAAAGAGCCATGGAGGCCACAAAAAAATAAAAAAAAATAGAAAAAAGAGAAAAAGAAATAAAAAGAGAGAAGGGGCACACTACTATTTATTTTGAGAGATCCACACTCGTACTCCATCTTATACCTTGTACTCCATAGAGATTATCATTCATGCATATAGCTATGTGGGGACCTTCACACTATAGAACTTGGCTTGTATATTCCAATGATGAGCCTCCTCAAAAGAGCTCTAGGTCTTCTTGAGCAAGCAAGTTGGATGCACCCCCACTAGTTCCATTGGAGAGCTTACCTTAGCTCATATGTGCATCCGTTGCATGGCAATCCCTACTCCTCACATCATATCTATCATTTGGCTTTCTCTCGCCGATGATTGTCCTCATTGATGTGAGCCTTTCACACCTTTTTTGTCTTCCCCCTCTATCATTTTTCTCTCTTTGCCATCCTAAGTGTCGACTTTCTTGCTTACGCTCATCCATTGCATGAGTGCTCAAAATATCGAAAGGGAGTGGAACATTTTGACTTGTACCTGGCTGACAGTCTGGGGATGAGTCAAGATAAGATTCCAAAGAAGACCAAGTGTGAAACTTTAGTAGATTAAGTTCTCAACAATACAAAAACTATGTTTTACTCTCTCATATATCCCTATCCCCTTTCTTGCACGCAAACACCATTTGGAGACATTCGAGTCACGGACAGCAAGAGCTCTTGCACCTTTATGTTCTTATGTTGCTTGTTACAATGCTAATATAGACTCTTGCTTGTTATGACTTGAATTGAATTACATGCCTTGATTGCTTTACTTAAAAAGTTCTTATATGGTTGGTAGCATGTCACCACAGAAATTATGCTTGTTATCATTTACCTACTCGAGGACGAGCAGGAATTAAGCTTGGGGATGTTGATACGTCCAAAACGTATCTATAATTTATGCTTGCTCCATGCCTCTTTTGTGTGATATTGCTATGATATTTATGCACTTCCATACACTTTTGATCATATTTGGACTAACCTATTAACTCAGTGCACCACAGTGCCAGTTCCTGTTTTTTGCTGCTTTTCTATTTCAGGTTTCCCCCATATTAAAAGTGCCCTAAAAATTCGGGGAAAAATACAGGAAAAATCAGCGTATCGGGAGCTTCAAGAAAACCAAAGCAGGGCCAGAGGGGAGCCAGGGGCAGCCCAGGCGGCCCCACCCCTGGCCGCCTAGGGGGGGCGCCTGGGCCCCCCTCTCCGCTTCTGGTGACCCCCTTTGGCATATATACTCCTCGCGTCCCGAAACCCTGGAGGACGGAACCCTTTTTCGCGATCTCGTCTCTGTTCCGCCGCCGCCGCGCTTCCAAGATCGGGAGCACCAGGATAACTCTTCCCGGCACCCTGCCGGAGGGGAGGACCACCACCGGGAGCTTCTCCACCACCATGGACGCTTCCCGGATGAGTCGTGAGTAGTCTCCCTTGGACCATGGGTCCATGACTAGTAGCTATGTGATGTTCTCCTCCCCTCTTTATTCTTCATGGATTAGACCTCGCGAGCTGCCCTACATGATCGAGGCACATATGTAATCTTTATGCTGTTGCTCTGCTGAGTTTGCTGGGATCCCATGGATTATGAGATTATGTTCAGATTGTGTGTGAGTAATATATTTGATTCACCTCTTTTATATTTATGTTCTTGAGTAATTCTTGCATGTTCTCCGTTGCTGTTTATTGCTTTGGCCGAGTAGTAGGTAGTAACTCCAAGAGGGAACGTTATGCTTGATTGTGGGTTCATGCCCCTCGATGACTAGTTTGAGTGACAGAAACATGAGTCTAGGTGACGTGCTGTTGCCACAAGGGGGAAAACAACGGTGCTTGTACTTGCGGGTGCAAGGATTGTTTACTTTACGCAAAGTTCTTTTAATGCAGTTGTCTGTTGCTTTGAGTTTACACTTTGGGTGGGACTCACAACTTAATACCAGCGAGATGTTCGGGATAGATATCTCAAGGTGGATGATTAGTAGTAGATGCAGATGGATTTCGGTCTACTTGCCTTGGCCTACCGCCCATGCTTTTGAGCCTCTACCTTTCTTTATAGCATAGCTAGCATTGGTTTGCGCACATAATCCTGTCAATTGCTCAGCTGTAATTTGTTTACCTCGCTTAGCTGTTTTATCGTCTTTTGGGAGAGAGACATCACTAGTGAACATCATGGGACCCCGGTCCATATTACCATCACTGATCACACCCGCTATTTACTTCCTGCTTTTATTTCCTAGTTGCAGTCAAACCTATCATTATTACCTCTTGCGTTTGATCCTTTGTAAATAGCAAGGCCGGAGGGATTGACAACCTCTCTGTACTCGTTGGGAGCAAAGTTATTTGTATCTGTGTGCAGGTCCTGTCAACCGCTAAGTATCTGGCGCCGTTAGCATTTGACACCTTCTTGTCGACCCTCGGAGTCTCACGGGATTCGATCCATGGTATCTTGCCAAGGGAAACTTGCCGTTACGCTACATCTCAAACCTTCCACTTGGGGTAACCAACGAGGGGAGAGAAGCCATCAAGAAGTCTGTCAACAGTATGGTTTTTGCTGCTCAGAAAGTGAAAGTTCCGAACAAGATTCAAACTAAGAAGAGGAAAGTTGTTCCTGTAGTGGATTCTTCAGTAAGGAGATGCACTCGGAGCACGGCCAAACTTGATGGATATAAAAATGTGGTCTTTGAGCAACTTGTTTCGCAGCCCCGGAAGAAACGACCTCGCTCAAAACCTGCTGATGAGTCAGTTAAGTTGCATCAATTCAACGCTGAAGATGGGCCAGAACCGGAGAAGGATGTTGCTGGAGTGCCATCTTATACCCCAATTAAGGTGCTGCAAGCTGCCGGAGCCGAGCTGGAGATAGATCCTCAGCTCCTGACGTCGGAGAAGCTTATGGCTGATCCAAAGGAGGACTCTTCTTCATCATAGGACAAATGATGATGCCTTCGATTGCTGGGTTTTGCAAGCCCTACAAATTTGCTAGCTATCTTTTATGCTGGGAATAATGTTGTAGGTTGTGATGAATTCTTGGGTATTTTTGAACCTTGCATGGCATTATGTGTCAAGCAGTTGTTGCTGTTTAACTACTCTTTTATATATGAGTAGAGGTCTTACCCGTGGCTGGAAAATATTGTGTTGGAACATGAGAGGGCTAAACTCTGACGCCCGTCAGCGTGCAGTGAGGGCGAAAGTGTCAGATATCCAATGTGCAGTCCTTTGCCTCCAGGAAACAAAGTTAGCCTCAACTGATCGCGCTCTTATTAAAAGGATCTGTCCACATTGCTATGATTGTTTCATCGAGTCACCCTCTAGCGGTGCTTGAGGGGGTTCAGATATGTTAACTGGAACGTTGATCCAAGTTAAACCTTTTGGAATTATTGTTAACTTCACTTTTGTTCATAGCAATGAAACACGGACCCTAGTAAATGTCTATGGACCATGTCAGGGAGCAATGAGAGATGTTTTTATCACCTGGTTATATGGCCTTGAAATTGACCCTGACAAAAACTGGATGCTAATGGGTGATTTTAATTTCATAAGATCTCTTGATAACAGAAACCTCCCTGGTGGTGATGTGAACGACATTTTCATTTTCAATGAAATAATTGGGCACCTGGGTTTGCTTGAGCTGCCTCTGATAGGAAGAAAATATACTTGGTCTAATATGCAGGATTCACCTTTGTTGGAACAACTAGACTGGGTTTTCACTTCTGCAAATTGGATCATCCAATATCCAATGACACAGGTTACCCCCTGGCCAAAACAACATCAGATCATGTACCTTGCTTGGTATCCATCAACACCACTTTACCCAAGGCACATATTTTTCGTTTTGAAAATTACTGGGTCCAACTACCTGGTTTCATGGAGTGTGTGCAGACTATTTGGCAGAAGAAATCCAATAAGTCACATATTTCAGCAGTAATAGTTGACAAACTGAAAGCTTTGAGGTATGCATTGAAGAAATGGTAGAAGGGCCTCTCTCACATCAAAAGTCTCCTTCTGAAGTGCAACTGGGTTATCCTTTGGTTTGATGACTTGGAGGATCTCAGACCTCTTTCTAGACCAGAGAGCAACTTCAGGAAATTAGTCAAGCTGCATCATGAACATCTCCTGCACTTACAATTCCTATATTGGAAAAAGAGGTGTACTATCAGGTATATCAAAGTAGGAGAGGAAAACAACAAAAAAAATTAGGCTATGGCCACGGAGAGACATAGGAAAAATGCTGTTGCTAGCCTGATTTTGCAAGATGGATCTTATACTAATGACCATGACACAATGGCAAATGAATTTTTGAAGGTTTTCAAAAACAGAATGGGAACAGTGAGGCACATAGAAATGGGTGGGGAGATTATATCTTTAATTCAGCATGTGCCAGATCTCGAGGTTTTATCTGAACTTTTTGTGGAACAGGAAATTCATAGGGTTATTAAGGAAATGCCAATTGACAAGGCACCTGGGCCTGATGGTTTCAATGGTTTATTGCTCAAAAAATGTTGGCACATTATCTCACAGGATTTCATCACTCTGGTCCATGAATTTCATGCAGGAACAGTTAGATTGGAAAACCTCAATGATGCTTATATTACTCTGGTTCCCGAAAAGAACTCTCCAGAGACCTCAAGTGATTTCAGGGCAATATCTCTGACCAGTGTGGGCCTTAAATTCCTAACAAAGTTGGCTGCCAACAGGTTTCAGGAAGAGATCATTGGATGTATTCACAAGAATCGATATGGGTTCATTAAGACCAGAACCATCCAAGACTACTTGGCTTGGACTTTTGAATACATTCATCAATGCAATCAATCCAAGAGACCAATACTCCTGCTCAAGCTGGATTTCAAAAAGGCTTTTGACTCAATTCAACATGATGAAATTATCAGGATTCTGAAAGCAAAAGGTTTCTCTGAAAGATGCATTCAATGGGTTAAGGAACTGCTGCCTTCAGGTACTTCATCAGTTTTACTCAATAGAGTCCCTGGTAAACATTTCAAATGCAAATGTAGTGTTAAGCAAGGGGATCCAATGCCTCCCTTGTTATTTGTCATTGCTGCTGACCTCTGCTAGGTGGCTTCTCACCCCTCGTTGGTTACCCCAAGTGGAAGGTTTGAGATGCAGTGTAGCAGAAGTTTTCCCTTGGCAATACCATGGATCGTTTTCCCTGAGACTCCCAGTTTCAACAAGAAGGTGTCAACTGCTAACGGTGCCAGATATTAGCAATCAACGTGGACCTGCACACAGATACAAATAACTTTGCTCCCAACGAGTACAGAGAGGTTGTCAATCCCTCCGGCCTTGTAGTTTACAAAAGATCAAACGCAAGTGATAGTAGTGATAGATATAATTGCAATAGTAAATAAAAGCGGAAAAGTAAATAGCGGATGTGATCAATGATGGAATATGGACCGGAGTCTCATGATGTTCACTAGTGATGTCTCTCCCCCAAAAGACGATAAAACTGCTATGTGAGGTAAACGAATTACAACTGGGCAATTGACAGGACCAATGCTGACTAAGTTGCAAGAAAGGTTGAGGTTCAAAGCATGGGCGGTACGCCGAGGTAAGTAGACCGAAATCCATCTGCATCTACTACTAATCATCCACCTTGAGATATCTATCCAGAACATCTCGCTGGTATTAAGTTGCGAGTCCCACCCATAGTGTAAACTCAAAGCAACAGACAACTGCATTAAAAGAACTTTGCGTAAAGTAAACAGTCCTTGCACCCGCGGGCACAAGCACCGTTGTTTTCCCCCTTGTGGCAACAACACATCCCCTAGACTCATGTTTCTGTCACTCAAGCTAGTCATCGAGGGGCATGAACCCACAATCAAGCATAACGTTCCCTCTTGGAGTCACTACCTACTACTTGGCCAATGCAATAAATAACAACGGAGAACATGCAAGAATTACTTATGAACATAAATATAAAAGAGGTGAATCAAATATATTACTCAAATACAATCTGAACATAATCTCATAATACATCGGATCCCAGCAAACTCATCATAGCAACAGCATAAGGATTACATATGTGCCTCGATCATGTAGGGCAGCTCACGAGGGCTAATTAGTGAAGCACAAGAACGGGAGGAGAACATCACATAGCTACTGGTCATGGACCCATGGTCCAAGGGAGACTACTCACAACTCATCCGGGAGGCGTCCATGGTTGTGGAGAAGCTCCCGGTGGTGATCCTCCCCTCCGGCAGGGTGCCGGGAAGAGTTCTCCTGGTGCTCCCGATCTTGGAAGCGGCGGCGGCGGCGGAACAGAGATGAGATCGCGAAAAAGAGTTCCCGTCTCGAGGGTTTCGGGAGACGCTTTAAATATATGCCAAAGGGGGGCATCAGCGGAGCCTCGGGGGGCCCAGGCGCCCCCCCGGCACGGCCCAGGGGTGGCGCCGCCAGGGCGCCTGGAGCCCTGGTGGCCCCCCCCGGCTGTACTTCGGGCGCACGGTAGCTTCTGGAACGCTGATTTTTTATATAATTTTTCTGGATTTTTCCTGGCAGTTCTCGTAATGTGAAAACCTGAAATACAAAAACAGCCGAAAACAGAAACTAGCACTGGGGTGCACTGAGTTAATAGGTTAGTCCAAATATGATCAAAAAGTGTATGGAAGTGTATAAATAACATAGCAATATCACCCAAAAGAGGCATGGAGCAAGCAGAAATTATAGATACGTTTTGGACGTATCAACATCCCCAAGCTTAATTCCCGCTCGTCCTCGAGTAGGTAAATGATAACAAGTATAATTTCTGTGGTGACATGCTATTAACCATATAGGACTTTTTCATAGTCACATGAAAAAAGGTTACTGAGACAATGAATCTGTAGTAATTAAGTTGCCTCATGAGAAAATCACAAAGAACTGAAAGTTTTACAATATGATATTGAAACATCAAATAGATTTGTAATGAACATGGTGTGCAAATATGATAAAGTGATATCTCGCTTGCCCCCTTTTAGTGAAGCAAAACATAAATGCAGGGGCACCTTCAAAGTTTAAGTGATGACTAGATACATTGATTTCAAAATAAATGATATCACAATCATGCAAAAGACAATGCTACTTTGGGACAATGCACATTACACTCAGAATGACAATCATGCTCTCAGTAGTTGGTGCTTTTAAAAGAAGGTGGAGACTCTCGAACCGTGGCTTTTGTTGGCAAGGTTGAAAACCCGTAATTGGAAACAAACACAAAACATGTACCAGAGCTCTTGGTTTTAAAACAGAGGTAATAATTTTTTTAGATCATGCATGTTTTGTCAACGAATGCTAGCAGACAACTCAATCACTTCTTGAGATGGACAAGTTTCGAGGAACGGCTCCCGAATGAGGACGATCACATCCTCTTAATCTCCTTTGTTTATCACTGCCAAAGTTTTCTGATTTCTCATGAACAAAGCGTGAAGGAGGGTTTGTTTGTTATATTATCTTTTTGAGCTGGGCGCACTCAATGCCAGTTCCTTCTCGTATTATGGGTTTGCACATTATACATGCAATCCCGGGGTGAAGCTTGTCCAACTTAAAAATATCATGAATTAACTACTACTTCCTCATGAACTTAAAACAGAGGCACAAAATAGGAATGCTTTTTTTCTTTGAATAATTTCGAGATGGCACATTCAAGTCTCTGTTAGGAATGGCAGGTAAATACCATGTAGGAAGGTATGGTGGACTCATATGGCATAACTGGATTAAAGGAATGTGGATGCACAAACAGTCAGTCCGCTTAGTACAGGCGAAGGTTAGCAAAAGACTGGGAGCGACCAACTAAGAGAGAAATGACGGTCATAATCATGCAGAGCGACAAAGCAACATTGAATCAGGCATGGAAGTTATATCGCTACTCAGAAACAAAAGATCATCAAGGCTTGACAGACTTTCTTTACAGTCTTAAATATGCGTGAGCATACGCCAAGTCAATAAAAAAAAATCTTTGAAGGAAGATATTACTAAACCATACCACATCATAGGCAAACAAATCATGTTGGTACTCCAATAACACATTGGGAACCCCCAGCTATTTGGGATTAACCATAAGAAAACCTGAACTACTAAGCGCCATTATGCACGTAGCATCTTTATCATACACATATCAACCAATGCAACGGAAGCAAACTCTTTTAATAAGGTGAGCATGATAATTAAAGAGAGTTCAAGCAACCAACTAAACGAAAGCTCTTTGAAAAGATAAGCATGAATACTAAGAGCTGAACATGATAGTAGCTACTAAAAGACAAAGAACACACACAGCAAGGATAGACATGAAAATTCTATGTTATGTTCTAGGTAGAAGTGGAGCGTGTTTCTCTCCCACATAAAGAAAGCTGAGTTCCGACTCGTTATGAAAAGCTAAAGAAAACTAAAAAGCAAGACGCTCCAAGCATAGCACATAATACATGAAGTGATAAAAATATAGTGGAACAAAAGACGAACTGATAATGTTGATGGAGAAGGGGATGCACGGGGGCATCCCCAAGCTTAGATGCTTGAGTCTCCTTGAATATTTCTTGGGGGTGCATGGGGGAATCCCCAAGCTTGAGCGTTTGACACTCCTGAATCTTTTTATCATCTTCCCTCGCACACTTGAAAACTCCCTTCATACATAACTCATCATAATCTGATTAGCGAGGTTAGTACCCATAATAAAATAATTGTTCCTTGCTGGAAATAAATATATTCTTGAAGTTCTACTGTTTCTCAAGATTGCCAAAAGGTTTTTGCAAAGAAAAAGCAAGCTCTAGGTTCGCAAAATGAAGGAAAGGCAAAACAGGACAGAATCTGTGAAAAACAGAACAGCAGGTAGTAAATGATTTGTTAGGGGCACTTCTGCAATTCTAATAAAAAAACTCAAAACAGAAGCACGAAAGACAATTATATAGAGCACGCTGTCGAAAAAATTCAGACCAAAAAGATGAACTGGTGATTTTATACGAATTTTTCTATCCAAGGACAAAATCTGTTTCCTGGACAGCACCTCACAACTTTTGAACTTTCTAGCAATCAGAGGCTATACTTGGCACAAAAGTGAAAAGCAAAGATACAATGATGATGCTACTGTAGTAAACAACACCAAGACACAACAAAAGCAAAATAAAATTTATTCATTGGGCTGCCTCCCAAAAGCGCTTTCTTTTATGCCTTTAAGCTAGGCATAATGCATATAGATCAAGTTTTATCAAGAGTAAAAGAATAGCTAGCCCGTATAACGGACTTAAAAGGTAACTTGATCTTCTTTCGAGGGAAGTGTTCCATCCCTTTCTTGAGAGGAAACTGAAATTTTATATTACCCTCTTTCATGTCAATGATGGCACCAACGGTGCGCAAAAAGGGACGTCCCAAAATAATTGGACAAGAAGGATCACATTCAATATCCATAATAGTGAAATCAATGGGAACATAATTATCATTGACAACGATAAGAACATCGTCGATCCTCCCCAAAGGTTTCTTTATGGAAGAATCAACGAGACGAACACCAAAAGAACAAGAATCAAAAGGTTTCAATTTAAGCATATCATATAGTCTTTTGGGCATAACAGAGGTACTAGCTCCAACATCACATAATGCATAGCAAGAGAAGTCATTCAATTTAATTTTTATCATGGGATCCCAACCATCTTCTAGCTTTCTAGGTATGGAGGCTTCTACTCTAAGTTTCTCCTCCCTAGCTTTGATAAGAGCATTAGTGATATGCTCTGTGAAGGCAAGGTTAAGCGTGCTAGTGCGGGGGTCTCTAGACATCTTGTGAAGGAAATCAATAACTTTGGTAAGAGTGCAATTATCAAAATCAAGGTCACTAGCATCAAGTAAAGTGGTAGTGGTGTCTTTTAGGTTCACTTGTTTGGTAGTTTCTATAGTCATAGCATCACCATTAATAGGTCCATCGGGACCAGGAGTGCATTGGGTGCTAAGAGTTTGGATATCCTCAACAACTTGGATAGTAGCAATAGTGTGGTGGGTAGGAAGGCTCTTAATTCTATCTTCTTCCTCCCTTTCTCTAGCCCACCTCTCTTTAAGTTTAGCCATCATCCTAATATTTTCATTAATTTGCACTTGAATAGCATTAATAGGAGTGACCTTCCTCTCCTCAAGAGGAGAAGTTTTAATTTTAAGCAATTCTACCTCATTGGCTAAATGGTCTACCTTTGAAGAGAGATCACCTAGTTTGTTTAGTTTTTCTTCTACACTATTATTAAAAGCTTTTTGGGTAGTGATGAAATCTTTAAGCATAATCTCTAGTTCAGTAGTGGAGTTCTTGGTGCTAGGATAAGCATTGTTGTTCCCATAAGAATTAGAGGGGAACGGTCTAGGATTGCTACCAAAATTACTCCTATAAGCATTGTTGTTAAAATTGTTTCTAGAGATAAAATTCACATCTACTTGTTCTTGAGCAATCAAAGAATTTAAAGGAACATTACGAGGATCAACAGAAGATTGCTTCGAAAGTAGAGACATGATCAAGTCAACTTTTTCATTTAGGGAGGAAATCTCCTCGACAGAGTTTACCTTCCTACCTGTTGGAGCGCGTTCGGTGTGCCATTGGGAATAGTTGGTCATCATCTCATCGAGAAGCTTCGTGGCAGCACCAAGTGTAGTTGACATAAAGGTTCCTCCCGCGGCCGAATCTAACAAGTTCCGCGAGGTAAAGTTCAAACCTGCATAAAAAGTTTGGATAACCATCCAAGTAGTCAAACCATGAGTAGGGCGGTTCTTGATAAGAGATTTCATACGTTCCCAAGCTTGGGCAACATGTTCATTATCCAATTGTTTAAAATTCATTATGTTACTTCTTAGTTGGATAATCTTAGCAGGTGGATAGTATTTTCCAATAAAAGCATCTTTGCACTTGTCCCATGAATCTATGCTGTTTCTAGGCAAAGACTGAAACAAAATTTTAGCTCCTCCTCTTAGAGAGAAAGGAAAAAGCTTAAGCTTAACAATATTACCATCTATTTCTTGGTACTTTTGCATATCACAAAGTTCAACAAAATTGTTCAAGTGTAAAGCAGCATCATCTCCAGCACCGGAGAATTGATCTTTCATGACTAGGTTCAGTAAAGCAGGTTTAATTTCATATGAAGGTGCTGAAGTGGCAGGTGTAGTGATAGGTGTGCAGATAAAGTCATCGTTGTTGTGACTAGTGAAGTCACACAACTTGGTGTTCTCGGTGGAACCCATAGTAGCAAGCAAGCAAGATAACTATTTTTGTAATTTTCGATAAAAGATACTAAAGCAAAACTGAAAGGTAAACTAACAAGACTAAAAGCAAAGGTAAAAGATAGCGTGCAACTCCTGAAGAGTGGAGTCCCCGGCAACGGCGCCAGAAATTGCTTTGCTAGGTGGCTTCTCACCCCTCGTTGGTTACCCCAAGTGGAAGGTTTGAGATGCAGTGTAGCAGAAGTTTTCCCTTGGAAATACCAAGGATCGTTTTCCCTGAGACTCCCAGTTTCAACAAGAAGGTGTCAACTGCTAACGGCGCCAGATATTAGCAATCAACGTGGACCTGCACACAGATACAAATAACTTTGCTCCCAACGAGTACAGAGAGGTTATCAATCCCTCCGGCCTTGTAGTTTACAAAGGATCAAACGCAAGTGATAGTAGTGATAGATATAATTGCAATAGTAAATAAAAGCGGAAAAGTAAATAGCGGATGTGATCAATGATGGTAATATGGACCGGAGTCTCATGATGTTCACTAGTGATGTCTCTCTCCCAAAAGACGATAAAACTGCTATGTGAGGTAAACGAATTACAGCTAGGCAATTGACAGGACCAATGCTGACTAAGTTGCAAGAAAGGTTGAGGTTCAAAGCATGGGCGGTACGCCGAGGTAAGTAGACCGAAATCCATCTGCATCTACTACTAATCATCCACCTTGAGATATCTATCCAGAACATCTCGCTGGTATTAAGTTGCGAGTCCCACCCATAGTGTAAACTCAAAGCAACAGATAACTGCATTAAAAGAACTTTGCGTAAAGTAAACAGTCCTTGCACCCGCGGGCACAAGCACCGTTGTTTTCCCCCTTGTGGCAACAGCACATCCCCTAAACTCATGTTTCTATCACTCAAGCTAGTCATCGAGGGGCATGAACCCACAATCAAGCATAACGTTCCCTCTTGGAGTCACTACCTACTACTTGGCCAAAGCAATAAATAACAACGGAGAACATGCAAGAATTACTTAGGAACATAAATATAAAAGAGGTGAATCAAATATATTACTCAAACAAAATCTGAACATAATCTCATAATCCATCGGATCCCAGCAAACTCATCATAGCAACAGCATAAGGATTACATATGTGCCTCGATCATGTAGGGCAACTCACGAGGGCTAATTAGTGAAGCACACGAACGGGAGGAGAACATCACATAGCTACTGGTCATGGACCCATGGTCCAAGGGAGACTACTCACAACTCATCCGGGAGGCGTCCATGGTGGTGGAGAAGCTCCCGGTGGTGATCCTCCCCTCCGGCAGGGTGCCGGGAAGAGTTCTCCTGGTGCTCCCGATCTTGGAAGCGGCGGCGGCGGAACAGAGATGAGATCGCAAAAAAGAGTTCCCGTCTCGAGGGTTTCGGGAGACGCTTTAAATATATGCCAAAGGGGGGCATCAGCGGAGCCTCGGGGGGCCCAGGCGCCCCCCCGGCGCGGCCCAGGGGGGGCGCCGCTAGGGCGCCTGGAGCCCTGGTGCCCCCCCCCCCCGGCTGTACTTCGGGCGCACGGTGGCTTCTGGAACGCTGATTTTTTATATAATTTTTCTGGATTTTTCCTGGCAGTTCTCGTAATGTGAAAACCTGAAATACAAAAACGGGCACTGGGGTGCACTGAGTTAATAGGTTAGTCCAAATATGATCAAAAGTGTATGGAAGTGTATAAATAACATAGCAATATCACCCAAAAGAGGCATGGAGCAAGCAGAAATTATAGATACGTTTTGGACGTATCAACCTCTTGCAAACGATGATCAATAATTTTCTGCAACATGGAAATTTGAGCCTCCCTATCCTAACACATGATCCCGACTTTCTAGTGGTACAATATGCTGATGACACACTTATGTTCTTACATGCAGAGAGATCCCAATTGCTTGCTCTTAGAACAGTGCTGACTTCTTTCTCCAAAGCCACTGGTCTGGAGATCAACTACCACAAATCCTCCATGTACCCAATTAATGTGGATGAGGTGACATCTTCTTCTCTTGCAACCCTGTTTGGATGTCAACTTGGAAAAATGCCTTTCACATATCTGGGCTTGCCAGTAGGTACCACTAGACCTAAGATTGTAGATTTGTTACCCATGGTGGACTGCATGGAAAGAAGACTTACTGCCAGTTCCTGGTTTCTACCTCAAGGCAGTAGACTTCAGTTGGTCAACTCTGTTATTTCTTCATTGCCCATCTACTTCCTCTGTAGCTTGTCCATCCCACTTGGAATACTTAAACAGTTGGAAATAATTCAGAGGTAGTGTCTATGGAGAAAATATGGTCAGGAAAAGGGGCCCTCCTTAGCTGCTTGGCTATTGGTATGCAGACCAAAGTCCAAAGGGGGCCTGTGAATTCTTAACCTTGGTCTGCAAAATGAAGCTTTACTCATGAAGCATCTGAACAAATTCTACAATAAGGCAAATGTATCTTCGGTCCAGCTGATTTGGGATTCTTATTATTACAATAGGGTCCCCCATGATACCACTTTGTGTGGTTCCTTCTAGTGGAAGGATGTCTCCAAACTCATGGATAAATTCAGAGTAGTCACAATGATCAAAGTTACCAGTGGGGATGCTGCACTCTTGATAATTGGGAACTGGGCAATCTGACTATACCACTGAATGAAAGATTCCCAAGACTACACTCTTTTTGCACTGATAAAGCCATATCTGTCAGGGAGTTCTGTACAACTGATAATGCTTATGATATGTTTTCCCTGCCTCTATCACAATTGGACCATGATGAATTTGACAATCTATCTGCCCTCCTGTCCAACTTTAGCTTGAACCACCATCTTCCTGACTCATGGCTATGGAAGCACAAAAAGGTTTCTGATTACACCGCCAAGAAGTTTTACATGCATGTGCATCAGCCAATCATAGCAAACCCACTCTTGGGATGGATTTGGAAGAGTTCCTGTACTATGTCCATTAAGATGTTTGCTTGGCTAGTCATTATGGATAGGATTAACACCAAGGATATGTTGCAACGCAGACACTGGAAGATCAATGATGGCCCACAATGTATGCTCTACTACAACTGTGCCCTTGAGGAAAGAAACCTTATGTGTGAGAGTATGGAGTTATCTGCAAATTGAATGGACTGATGACACCGTTATGGTTAAAATTGTTGTGCAAGCTAGAAGGGACTTTGGCCAACCTTTCTTTGCAGAAGTGGTCTTCCTTGCATGGTGGAACATCTAGAAAGTCAGGAATGATAAAGCATTCAGACATATCACGCCCTCTTTTAGGCAGTGGAGATCTAATTTTATTCATGACACCACATTGCTTTCTCATAGGATCAAGACCAAATTCAAAGATCAACTGCTCAGATGGATAGATTTCCTTCAACCCTGAGCTTCTTTGTTTTATCTCATAGTAGCTTAGTCTTTTTAGTCCTATATGTAGTAGGTTTCACTTATTATTTTTCTTTGCTCTTTTTTCTTTTGCTTCTCCTTGGGAGAAGCTTGTACATACTCAGTTATTCTTTTAATAAAATGTTGTGAGGTGTAAGCCTTGCACTCTTCATGGTAAAAAAAAACTAAACGTGTCCGACACACGCCTCAGTGTGGTAGCTCAGATGAACTTGAGCAAGATGTGATAGCTACACCCCCATCGACTGCCCCATAAGGTGATAGCATATGTGCCTCGAGTACATAATTATGCCTTAAAAATTCCTTGGGCGACGACCGGGGTCGCCTGTATATAGTCCATATTTCGACTAGACCCTATTCGGACTCTAAACTTATCTTTTTTAGGTTCATTAAATGAACCAGACTTGTTATGGCCACACTGGATTAATTTTTCTTTTCCAGGTTTCTTTTCTTTTCTTTTTTCAGACGGCCATCATACTCCCCATTCAAGGACACATTACAGAGGAGGAAACGGCGCAGACGTGCAGCATGGACCCACACTAAGGTTTCTTTTTAGATTAAGACCCTGTGTAAACCTTTTTTCTCTTTCTTGTTATATACCTTTTTGGCATGTAAAATGTCCAAAAAGGTTTTCGGAAATGTCTGTAAGTTTGCGGCTTGCCGTACCATAAAGGAATATTAACAGAGCAGCTTGATTCACATTATGTTCGGAGTTTTATTCACTCATCATAAACATTCTCTTCCCATATAGATTGCCATATGTGCCTTGCTAATAAGGGTCTATTACCATGGGCTGTATTCAGCCCGGTATATGTTAAAAAGAGCGAACACCTATAAGGAGTGCTCGGCGTGCTGGATGTTTGCCTTATATGCATCAGTTCTGAATCATGTCTTGGGTCAATAGTTGGGTTGCCCGGCTCCTGTGCTTACTCCTACGTTCCCGATTGTTCGGCTACGGTGTAAAGGCAGAACTACTACGATTGTACTTCTGGCTCGTCCGGTCAAGTACCTCAGTAGAGAAACCCGAAAACTGACCGTCATGATAGGCGAGAACCTGGTCCGCAATCCGGCGACTTAGTTTTATACTACGATCGATAGAGATCTACCCCGTGTTATACGAAGGGTTGGTTTTCGCCTAGCCAGGTGCAATTGGAGACCTTAAGCAATGGAATATCATACCCGCACCAGGGGCTAAGACCTAGCCCCACATGTCAAACTCCTACGACTAAGTGAAAGCAATAACGCTGCATAGTCTGATTGCCTGGTTCACTCCGCATACACCTCCTATACGTACCAAGATGTTGGATAAAGAGTGTAAATGCATATGACCGAACACCCCAATACTATGTACATGGGAGCTGAAGCCGATGACTGGAAACTTTCAGATTTAGATAAACAGTCACACAAGACGTAAAAGACGCTGATATTATAATAGCGCAAAAGTCATATACATCGGATTCATAAGCCTAAGTCTTTACATCCGGATACAATCACTCGAAGATAACATCCTTCGAACACTGGCCTTCTACAAGGCGGGCACCGTCGATGACGTCCTCGAAGTACTTCTCTGGCTTGCGGTGCTCGTTGCCGGCGGGTGGACCAGTAGTGGCAATATGCCCCGCATTCATCTTCGCCAAGTGCACTTTTACACGAGCGAAGGCCATCCGAGCAACTTCTATGCAAGTCGAATGCGTCAATGCGTCGACCCGCGAACTCGCCTCGATGAGCCGCTTCACCAATCTGAAGTAACTACTTGGGATTGGATCAGCGGGCCATACCCGGACTATTAAGTCCTTCATGGCCAAGCCCGCCATGTTGTGCAGCTCGACCAGCTGCTTCATATGGTCGCTGAGGGGTACTGGATGTTGTGGCACATAGAACTGCGACCAGAACAACTTCTCCGTATTGTTCCCCTCCTGGGCTCGAAAGTATTGGGCGACATCTGCGCTGCTCCTCGGAAGATCAGCAAACACACCTGGAGAACTCCATAATCGTGTCAGCCCAATATACTTCTGCCCTCCGAAGATGCTCTGTAAGAGAAATGTCTTACCAGATGCTATCTGACGTGCCTGCTCGATTTCATGACGGGCATTGCGCGACTCGCCTCGCGCATCCTGGGAGTCTTCACTGCCGCAACAATCTCGGATGCCTGTTCCGATGCATTCTTCTCCAATGCCTCACATTTGAGAATGGCATCGTTGAGCTCGACCTCGACTTCAGACACCCGAGACCGGTGCTTCTCGCACTTAGCCTTTTCGGCCTCCAAATCGGCAGCCGCTTTTGTCAGCGGCTACCTTGTTCGCCTCGGCCTCCTTCTTAGCCTTGGCAATCTTGCCCTTGAGGGCCTCGAGCTCAGTGACGCCAACTATACTATATAGACTACCATATAAGAGTTTATTAACATGCTCAATTAGTTAGTCTTATTGACATCTTAAAATCCGCATACCTTGCGTTTCATATAAACGTTGGTTGACACGGTTGAGGTCTGTGTTGGCCAACAAGAGCTATCGATTTAGTTCGGCAACTTCCGCATCTCGCGCTGTTAGCGTAACTAGTGAAGCCCACACAACAGTCCAGCTCTGTAAGTATGGTATAGCATGGATACTTCATTCGTTTCTCTTCAGAATCACACAGAGCATCAGGGGCTACTGGCTATGTATGTGCATTAAAAATAATAAAGTTCTATAAAGAACATTACATTGCTTACCTCAAAGCATGTTAACAGGCTGCTAAAGGCTTCATTCAGTCTGCCCTTGACAAACTAAATCTTCTTCATCACTGCACCCATCACGGTGCGGTGTTGTTCCACGATGGAAGCACTTTGCAGTGCCCCCTCCATACAGTTCGGTGCCTCCAGATTAACTCCGGGCGCCGCCGTATCCTGGTCCGCTTGGGGAGTCGGGTCTTTACACCCCGGAGCCGCACTAGGCTCCGAGACAGTATTCAATGGGCCCCCGGATTGTTTGGGCCCCACGTCTTTGGTCTCCATGGGGATTGTCTCCCCATGGTCGGCAGCCGCCGAGGTATTATCCCCGGCCGCCTTGTCACCTGCCCCGCCCTTGTCCCCTAGGGCGGAGGACACCCGCTGGGAAGACACTTCGGTGTCCCCACCGATGACGGGCGATGACGCCCGGGCTGGCGGGTCACTCTCCATCTCTCCAGGCGCTAGAGAGTTCCCCTCCGATAAGGAGGCATCGGGGTGTCCTCCGGGAGGGCTGTAGGTCAGCAAGAGAGAAATACTAAGTAAGTATCAAAAATACTAAATAAACAAAGGTGCAGCAGCCAATCCGGACAAACTTACGGTTCGGGTAGGGGTTTCTCCCCGGGCTTCACCACGGAGTTATGTTCGGACAAATCCGAACTAGCCGCGAGGGTCGTCTTCCTCTTGGGTGCGGCCGTGCCAGCTTCAGCTGGGGCCGCCCTCTTCTTCCCCCTGCCTTGCGCATGGGACTCCTCCTCTTCTTCTTCTTCCTCCTCATCATCTTCCTCCACCTCGTCAGAGGAGAGGATGTTGATTTCCTCGGACTTCTTGTCCGTAGGGCGGGCGCTGTCTCCGGCCCCCTTGCCCTTCTTCTTGGGCATCTTGACCGGCGCCTTGTATGGCGCCGGGACCAGCATCGCCATCACCTGAGGTGATTCTGGGTCTTCGGGAAAAAGCGCTGGACACTTGATCCGGGTCGCCTTCTTCGTCCAGCCCTGCATATCACGCAAAAACTCCAATTCTTGTTATCATTAAATAAGGGAAGGAACATGTGTTCGGCGAAGTTTTCAATTACCTCTAGGGTAGAGAGCGCGGTGCTAAAGCCTGCGTCTTAGGTTTTTGCCGGCCACTCCTTCTGGCTCTTAAAGAGATGCTTCCAGATCTCTTTGTGCGTAAAGCCGAAGAGATGCTTCAGTGGCTTGTCTCCTGTCGGATCGAACTCCCATAGGGAGGACTCCCGGCTTTGGCAAGGGAGGACAAGTTGGGTCAGCATTACCTGAACCGCGGATGAGAGCAGGTGCCCCTTGGAGATCACGTCGGACACGCGGCTCACAAGAGTCGTCACTTCAGTATGCGACCCCCAGTCCAGACCCTTTTTGGTCCAGGAGGTCAACCTCTCTGGGGGTACGGATCTGAAAGCAGGCTCTGCCGCCCATTTGGCGTCGCGGGGTTCGGTGATGTAGAACCACTCCTACTGCCAAACCTTATTTGTTTCCACGAATGAGCCCTTGGGCCAAGTTGCATTCGGGAGTTTGCTAATCATGGCGCCCCCACACTCCGCGTGCTGTCCATCCACCACCTTCGGCTTCACGTTGAAGGTTTTGAGCCATAGGCCGAAGTGTGGAGGGATGCGGAGGAAAGCTTCACATACCACAATGAAAGCGGATATGTGAAGGATTGAGTTCGGGGCTAGATCATGGAAATCTAGCCCGTAGAAGAACAACATACCCCGAACAAACGGGTGGAGTGGAAACCCTAGCCCCCTAACAAAGTGAGAAGTAAACATACCCTCTCACCCGCCTCTGGGATGGGAATCACCTGACACTTGGCAGGGACTCGGTGCGTGATGTTGGCGGCAAGATAGCCCGCGCTCCGTAGACCCTCCACTGTCTTTTCAGTGACCGTGGAAGCTTCCCACTTTCCCCTGGCACCGGATCCAGCCATTGCTAGGAAGGGGAGTAGTGGTTGAGGAACGAGGAGCGGTGGGCGCAAGTGATGAGATTGCTGGGGCTAGGGAGATTGGAGAGCTCAAGCTTGAGGAAGGCATGGGGCTGATGAAAGGGATGGGTATCCTTTTATAATGCTATGAATATGGAGCGTCCCCCCACTTTAGCCATAAACCTCGCCGGTTCCCAAAGCGATCATGCGTAACGCGCGGCGTGGGTGCTCACGTCATATTGATAAGGATCCCACAATAAGCGGGCACAATATCTATTCTGATGGGACGCGTCAATGAGGATATACCTCGAAACGCGAAACTAGGACCAAATAAAATAGTTCGATATGTTAGTGGTTTGGACACGACGCTTCACCCAAAAGTTGTCAGTAGAGACACACTATTCATTTTCTTTTAAGGGCCTTGCCTTCGAGGATAAGGGTTGTACTAACCTTGCAGAGCCGAACACAATCTCCCTTTTTGCAGAAGATATATTCGGAAGAAGGAACCCACCTTGCAACGCTGAAGACAATATGGAAGCCGAACTCATCGTCATTGATGTCAGGTTCAGGGGCTAGTGAGGGAGTCCTGGATCGAGGGGTCCTCGGGAGGCCAGATAACTCTTGGTGGGCCGGACTGGTGGTATGTACAAATCCTAGGCCCCTCCGGTGTGTATATAAACCGGAGGGTTTAGTCCATAGAGGCTAACGGAGAATATCAAATCCTCATAGGCTAGACTTTATGGTTTAGCCGTTACGATCTCGAGGTAGATCAACTCTTGTATTCATATCCATCCATATTAATATAGCAGGAAGTAGGGTTTTACCTCAATCGAGAGGGCCTGAACCTGGGTAAACATCGTGTCCCCAGCCTCCTGTTACCATCGATCCTCAGGCACATAGTTCGGGACCCCTACCCGAGATCCGCCGGTTTTGACACCGACACTTACGCCAATATATTATGTTATGTTCTACTATTCATGTTATGTGCTGATATCTGCGCTACCACTAAGTGCGTATATAGGATAACTTAGTCTGTCGAGCTCGTGGTAGGCGTTGGATTCCGTGGGTCTTCTCCCGAGGCTCCCTTCTTGTCAGCCTCGAAGCCGTTGAGTCTCCGGAGGCGTGGGCCATGGTGCTGCTGCAAAATTATGGAATCTCACGAGGCTCCTTGTCCTTACTTGCTTAGCTAGTTGTGGCCAATGGCTCTCAGTCGCGGTGCACGGAGTCATCGACTTGGAGAGAGCGTGCGTGCACCCAAGCTCATTCAAGCGTGTCCCGCGAGGATAAAAGACACCGAAGCACTGGGGTGCACAGGCTTGGCAAGGTGTGACTTCGGGCTAGCCCGAGCGTATTGATGGGCCTCTAGCCCCTCGTTGGTTACCCCAAGTGGAAGGCGTGAGATGTAGTGTTGCGGAAGTTTTTCCCTTGGCAAGATACCAAGGATCGAATCCCCAGAGACTCCTAGGTTCAACAAGAAGGTGTCAACTGCTAACGGCGCCAGATATTAGCAATCAACGTGGACCTGCACACAGATACAAATAACTTTGCTCCCAACGAGTACAGAGAGGTTGTCAATCCCTCCGGCCTTGTAGTTCACAAAGGATTAAACGCAAATGATAGTAGTGATTGATAATGTTTGCAATAGTAAAGAATAGCAAAAAGTAAATAGCGGATGTGATCAATGATGGTAATATGGACCGGAGTCTCATGATGTTCACTAGTGATGTCTCTCTCCCAAAAGACGATAAAATAGCTATGTGAGGTAACGAATTACAGCTGGGCAATTGACAGGACCACGAACGCAAACCAATGCTGACTACATTGCAAGAAAGGTTGAGGTTCAAAGCATGGGCGGTACGCCAAAGTAAGTAGACCGAAATCCATCAATATCTACTACTAATCATCCACCTTGAGATATCTATCCAGAACATCTCGCTGGTATTAAGTTGCGAGTCCCACCCATTGTGTAAACTCAATGCAACAGACAACTGCATTAAAAGAACTTTGCGTAAAGTAAACAATCCTTGCACCCGCGGGCACAAGCACCGTTGTTTTCCCCCTTGTGGCAACAGCACATCCCCTAGACTCATGTTTCTGTCACTCAAGCTAGTCATCGAGGGGCATGAACCCACAATCGAGCATAACGTTCCCTCTTGGAGTCACTACCTATTACTTGGCCAAAGCAATAAATAACAACGGAGAACATGCAAGAATTACTTACGAACATAAATATAAAAGAGGTAGATCAAATATATTACTCAATCACAATCTGAACATAATCTCATAATCCATCGGATCCCAGCAAACTCATCATAGCAACTGCATAAGGATTACATATGTGCCTCGATCATGTAGGGCAGCTCACGAGGACTAATTAGTGAAGCACAAGAACGGGAGGAGAACATCACATAGCTACTGGTCATGGACTCTTGGTCCAAGGGAGACTACTCACAACTCATCCGGGAGGCGTCCATGGTGGTGGAGAAGCTCCCGATGGTGATCCTCCCCTCTGGCAGGGTGCCGGGAAGAGTTCTCCTGGTGCTCCCGATCTTGGAAGCGGCGGCGGCGGCGAAACAGAGATGAGATCGCGAAAAAGAGTTCCCGTCTCGAGGGTTTCGAAGGACGCTCTAAATATATGCCAAAGGGGGGCACCAGACGGGGCTCGGTGGGCCCAGCCCCCCCCCCCCGGCGCGGCCCAGTGGGGGGGGGGGGCGCCGCCAGGGCGCCTGGAGCCCTGGTGGCCCCCTTGGCTGTCCTTCGGGCGCACGGTAGGTTCTGGAACGCTGATTTTTTATATAATTTTTCTGGATTTTCCCTGGCAGTTCTCGTAATGTGAAAACCTGAAATACAAAAACAGCCGAAAACAGAAACTGGCACTGGGGTGCACTGAGTTAATAGGTTAGTCCAAATATGATCAAAAGTGTATGGAAGTGTATGAATATCATAGCAATATCACCCAAAAGAGGCATGGACCAAGCAGAAATTATAGATACGTTTTGGATGTATCACGTATGCACCTACCTAGCCCCTGTGCGCGGGACACGCTTAGGAGGAGCGACGGGCAACTGCCGCTCTTCCTGGGGTAAGGATGAAACAGGCGAGCAAAACCAAAAAGGAGGGGGAAATTCAAGCTCTCGAGAGAAAAAGCAAACACTTTCAAATTTCGTTCCAGGGAAAACAAACCAACTATAGAAAGCAAGCAAAGGAACAGCCGCATCCGGCACCTAGACTAGTCTTCATCTTCTCACCGGCGCGGAGCTAAGTGCTACCATTGAGACGTGGGAGGGAGCCCCCCCCCCCCCGTGAGCCCCATGGCGGCGCTCAGGAGACTCTAGGGCGTGTACAACCCCACTCATTATTATGTGAGTGTCACGAGCGGAGACCTTCACAGGCACGGGGCCTTACTTCATGGGTAGAACCTTTGAAGGTGTTGGATGTTCCAGGCATTCTGGATGGGGACCCCATCCCGCGTCTCCAGGCGCATGGCGCCAGTCCTGGAGACATGAGCAATTATGAACGGGCCCTCCCACATGGGCGAGACCTTATGCAACCCTTCCCTGGAAAGCGCCCATCTCAGGACGAGGTCGCCCACCTCGAGCGTCCTGGAGCGGGTGTTACGGCAGTGGTATCACTGCAGCGCCTGCTGATACCTTACTGCTCAGAGCGAGGCTTGATGCCGAAGCTCCTCCCCCAGCACAAGGTCCGTCCCCCACGAGGTGTCCTGGTGCGCCTCATCAAATGCCAAGACCCGCGCGGAGCGGTGCTTTACCTTGTGCGGGAGTACAGCTTCAGCTCTGTAGATGAGGAAGAAAGGGGTCTCGCCCATTGGCTTGGTCGCTGTGGTGCGGATAGACCACGTCACGGATTGGAGTTCGCCAAACCAGCCCTTGCCGCAAGCCTCGAGCTTCTTCATGAAGGTCCTTGTATTGAGGCCTCTCAGCACCTCGGCGTTGGCGCGCTCGGCATGGCCGTTGCTCCGTGGGTGTGCCATCGAAGCTTAGGATATCTGCGTTCCAAGGTTAACACAATACGTTTTGAAGAGATTTCTAGTGAATTGCGAGCCGTTGTTGGTGATGATGCGGTTCGGGACCCCATAGCGACTCACGAGGCCCTTGATGAATTTGACTGCCGAGCCGTCCGGGATGGTACGGGCGGCTTCTACCTCCGCCCATTTGGTGAACTTGTCAATGGTGACGTAGAGGTAACGGTAGCCGCCAGGCGCCCTGGGGAACGGGCCCAGGATGTCCAGCCCCAGACCACGAACGGCCAGGATATCGGGATGGTTTGGAGGCCCTGAGCGGGCTGGCGAATCTGTTTTGCATGGAATTGACAGGTTTCATAGGACCTTACCAGTTTTGAGGTGTCGTTGAGCGCTGTGGGCCAGAAGAATCCGCTGCAGAATGCCTTACAATTGAGGGCTCGTGGGGAGGAGTGGCGCCCACAAACTATGCCCTGTATGTCTACTAGCAGCTCGCATCCCTGCTCTTTGGATATGCATCGTAGGGATACATCGTTCGGCCGCCTTCAGTAGAGCTCGCCGTCATGGATGCAGTATGCGGTGGCTTGCCGCACCACACGTTCTACTTCTTCTTTCCCCGGCAGGGTCCCTTGGAGTAGGTACGCCTTGAACTCCCTAGTGTAGCACCCCTCTTGAGGCTCCAGCGCGAGGAGTAGGTGAGCTCCCAAAGCCGGCCCACAAGCTGGTGCACCTGAGGTGGTTGCTTGCGGGAGCTCCTCCTGAGGCCGTGCCACCCCGTCGGTGGGAGGGGGTGCTGACGGCTTGAAGAGTCGCTCCTCGATGTTGGAAATATGCCCTAGAGGCAAAAATAAAATGTTATTATTATATTTCCTTGTTCATGATAATTGTCTAGTGTTCATTGTAATATCCCGAAATCGTAATGCATGTGTGAATACATAGACCACAACATGTCCCTAGTGAGCCTCTAGTTGACTAGCTCGTTGATCAATGGATGGTTACGGTTTCCTGACCATGGACATTGGATGTCATTGATAACGGGATCACATCATTAGGAGAATGATGTGACGGACAAGACCCAATCCTAAGCCTAGCATAAGATCGTGTAGTTCGTATGCTAAATCTTTACCAATGTCAAGTATATGTACCTTAGACCATGAGATTGTGCAACTCCCGGATGCCGTAGGAGTACTTTGGGTGTGCCAAACGTCACAATGTAACTGGGTGGCTATAAAGGTACACTACGAGTATCCCCGAAAGTATCTGTTGAGTTGGCATGAATCGAGACTGGGATTTGTCACTCCGTATGACGGAGAGGTATCTCTGGGCCCACTCGGTAAGACATCATCGTAATGAGCTCTATGTGACTAAAGAGTTGGTCACGGGATGATGTGTTATAGAACGAGTAAAGAGACTTGCCGGTAACGAGATTGAACAAGGTATCGGTATACCGACGATCGAATCTTGGGCAAGTACTATACCAGTAGACAAAGGGAATCATATACGGGATTGATTGAATCCTTGACATCGTGGTTCATCTGATGAGATCATCCTGGAACATGTGGGAGCCAACATGGGTATCCAGATCCCGCTGTTGGTTATTGGCCGGAGAGATGTCTCGGTCATGTCTGCATGGTTCCCGAACCCGTAGTGTCTACACACTTAAGGTTCGATGACGCTAGGATTATAGGGAATAGATGTACGTGGTTACCGAATGTTGTTAGGAGTCCCGAATGAGATCCCGGACGTCACGAGTAGTTCCGGAATGGTCCGGAGGTAAATATTTATATATGGGAAGTCCCGTTTTGGACACCGAAAGTGTTCTAGGCGTTATCGGTAACATATCGGGATCACCGGAAGGGTTCCGGGGGTCCACCGGGAGGGGCCACCAGGCCCGGAGGCCTGCATGGGCCAAGTGTGGGAAGGGACTAGCCCCTAGGTGGGCTGGTGTGCCTCCCACAAGAGGCCCAAGGCGCAGGGAAAGGGAGAGGGGTGAAACCCTAGGCTCAGATGGGCCTAAGGCCCACCTAGGGTGCGCCCCCCCTCTCTCCCCCTCTGACCGCCCCACTAGATGCATCTAGGGCTGGCCACCTCCCCTAAGGGGGGAACCCTAGATGGGGGCGCAGCCCCTCCCCTCCGCCTATATAGAGTGGGGTTTTTGGGGCTGCCATACACGAGACTCTCCCTCTCTCTTGGCGCAGCCCTACCCTCCTTCCTCCTCCTCTCCCGCGGTGCTTGGCGAAGCCCTGCTGGATTGCCACGCTCCTTGACCACCACCACACCGTCTTCCCCAACCTCTCCCTCTCTCCTTGCTGGATCAAGGCACGGGAGACGTCACTGGGTTGCACGTGTGTTGAACGTGGAGGCACCGTAGTTTGGTGCTTAGATCGAATTCGGCCGCGATCTGAATCGCTTCACGTACGACTCCACCAACCGTGTTCTTCCAATGCTTCCCCATCGTGATCTTCAAAGGTATGAAGATGCACTCCCCTCTCGTTGCTAGTAATCTCAGTAGATAGATCTTGTTGATGCGTAGGAATTTTTTTGATTTTCTGCAACGATCCCCAACAGTGGCATCAGAGCTAGGTCTATGCGTAGTTACTATGCACGAGTAGAACACAAGTTGTTGTGGGCGTAGATAGTGTCAATTTACTTGCCGCTACTAGTCTTATCTTGGTTCGACGGCATCGTGGGATGAAGCGGCCCGGACCGACCTTACACGTACGCTTACGTGAGACAGGTTCCATCGACTGACATGCACTAGTTGCATAAGGTGGCTAGCGGGTGTCTGTCTCTCCCACTTTAGTCGGATCATATTCAATGAAAAGGGTCCTTATGAAGGGTAAATAGTAATTGGCATATCACTTTGTGGTTTGGTCGTAGGTAAGAAATGTTCTTGCTAGAAACCTATAGTAGCCACGTAAAAAACATGCAACAAGAATTAGAGGACGTCTAACTTGTTCTTGCAGCATGTGCCGTGTGATGTGATATGGCCAAAAGGATGTGATGAATGATATATATGTGATGTATGAGATTGATCATGTTCTTGTAATAGGAATCACGAATTGCATGTCGATGAGTATGACAACCGACATGAGCCATAGGAGTTGTCTTATTTTATTGTATGACCTGCGTGTCATTGAAAACGCCATGTAATTACTTTACTTTATTGCTAACCGTTAGCCATGGTAGTAGAAGTAATATTTGGTGAGACAACTTCATGAAGACGAGATGATGGAGATCATGGTGTCATGCCGGTGACGATGACGATCATGGAGCCCCGAAGATGAAGATCAAAAGGAGCAAAATGATATTGGCCATATCATTTCACTATTTGATTGCATGTGATGTTTATCATGTTTTACATCTTATTTGCTTAGAACAACGGTAGCATAAATAAGATGATCTCTTACTAAAATTTCAAGAATTGTGTTCCCCCTAAGTGTGCACCGTTGCTAAGGTTCATTGTTCCGAAGCACCACGTGATGATCGGATGTGATAGGTCCTAATGTTCGCATACAACTGGTGTAAGCCAGATTTACACACGCAATACACTTAGGGTTGACTTGATGAGCCTAGCATGTACAGACATGGCCTCAAAACAAGGAAGACCGAAAGGTCGAACATGAGTCGTATAGAAGATACGATCAACATGAAGATGTTCACCGTTGATGACTAGTCTGTCTCACGTGATGATCGGACACGGCCTAGTCGATTCGGATCATGTATCACTTAGATGACTAGAGAGATGTCTATCTGAGTGGGAGTTCATTAAATTTTTTGGATGAACTTAATTGTCATGAACATAGTCTAAAATATTTACAATATGTCTTGTAGATCCAATGGCCCGCGCTAATGTTGCCCTCAACTTCAACGCGTTCCTAGAGAAAACCAAGCTGAAAGATGATGGTAGCAACTATACGGATTGGGTCCGTAACTTGAGGATCATCCTCATAGCTTCCAATAAATCATATTTCCTTGAAGCGCAGCTAGGTGATGCACCCATTTTCCCAGCAACTCAAGACGTTATGAACGCCTGGCAGTCGCGTAGTGATGATTACTCCCTCGTTCAGTGCGGCATGCTTTACAACTTAGAATCGGGGCTCCAAAAGCGTTTTGAGCAACACGGAGCATATAAGAATTTCCAAGAGCTGAAAATGGTTTTCCAAGCTCATGCCCAAGTCGATAGATTTGAAGTCTCCGACAAGTTCTACAGTTGTAAGATGGAGGAGAATAGTTCTGTCAGCGAGCATATACTCAAAATGTCTGGTTTACATAACCGCCTGTCTCTGCTGGGAGTTAATCTCCCAGATGACGCGGTCGTTGACAGAATCCTTCAGTCGCTCCCACCTAGCTACAAGAGCTTTGTGATGAACTTCAATATGCAAGGGATGGATAAGTCCATTCCCAAGGTATATTCAATGCTGAAGTCAGCGGAGGTGGAAATCAAGAAAGAACATCAAGTGTTGATGGTGAATAAAACCACTAAGTTCAAGAAAGGCAAGGGTAAGAAGAGCTTCAAGAAGGATGGCAAAGGAGTTGCCGCGCCCGGTAAGCCAGTTGCCAGGAAGAAGCCAAAGAATGGACCCAAGCCTGAGACTGAGTGCTTTTATTGCAAGGGAATTGGTCACTGGAAGCGGAATTGCCCCAAATACTTAGCGGATAAGAAAGCCGGCAACATCAAAGGTATATGTGATATACATGTTATTGATGTGTACCTTACCAGCGCTCGTAGTAGCTCCTGGGTATTTGATACCGGTGCAGTTTCTCTCATTTGTAACTCAAAGCAGGAGCTGCGGAATAAGCGGAGACTAGCGAAGGACGAGGTGACGATGCGTGTCGCGAATGGTTCCAAGGTCGATGTGATCGCCGTCGGCACGCTACTTCTACATCTACCTTCGGGATTAGTTTTAAACCTCAATAATTGTTAGTACCAGCTTTGAGCATGAACATTGTATCTAGATCTCGTTTAATGCGAGATGGCTACTCATTTAAATCTGAGAATAATGGTTGTTCTATTTATATGAGAGAAATGTTTTATGGTCATGCCCCGCTGGTCAATTCTTATTGAATCTTGAACGTGATGTTACACATATTCATAGTGTGAATGCCAAAAGATGTAAGGTTGATAATGATAGTCCCACATACTTGTGGCACTGCCGCCTTGGTCATATTGGTGTCAAACATATGAAGAAGCTCCATGAAAATGGACTTTTGGAGTCCCTTCATTATGAATCATTTGACATGTGTGAACCATGGCTTTCGGGCAAGATGACCAAGACTCCGTTCTCCGGAACAATGGAGCGAGCAACCAACTTGTTGGAAAGCATACATACTGATGTGTGCGGTCCAATGAGTGTTGAAGCTCGCGGTGGCTATCGTTATGTTCTCACCCTCACTGATGACTTAAGTAGATATGGCTATGTCTACTTGATGAAACACAAGTCTGAGACCTTTGAAAAGTTCAAGGAATTTCAGAATGAGGTTGAGAATCAACATGACAGAAAAATAAAGTTCTTACAATCAGATCGTGGAGGAGAATATTTAAGTCACAAATTTTGCACGCACCTAAGGAAATGTGGAATTGTTTCATAATTGATGCCGCCTGGAACACCTCAGCGTAACGGTGTGTCCGAACGTCGTAATCGTACTCTGTTGGACATGGTGCGATTTATGATGTATCTTACCGACTTACCGCTATGATTTTGGGGTTATGCTTTAGAGACTGCCGCATTCACTTTAAATAGGGCACCGTCTAAATCAGTTGAGATGACACCGTATGAACTATGTTTGGGAAGAAACCTAAGTAGTCATTTCTAAAAGTTTGGGGACGCGATGCTTATGTCAAGAAACTTAAACAAGAAAAGCTCGAACCCAAATAAAAAAAAATGCGTCTTCATAGGATACCCTAAGGAAACTATTGGGTATACCTTCTACCTCAGGTCCGAAGGCAAGGTCTTTGTTGCCAAGAATGGATCCTTTCTGGAGAAAGAGTTCTCTCGAAAGAAGTAAGTGGGAGGAAAGTGGACCTTGATGAGGTGATTGTCACCCCTCTCGAACCGGAAAGTAGTGCAACGCAGGAAGATCGTTCTGTGGTGCCTGCACCAACTAGAGAGGAAGTTAATGATAATGATCATGAAGCTTCAGATCAAGTTATTGCTGAACTTCGTAGGTCCACGAGGACACGTTCCGCACCAGAGTGGTACGGCAACCCTGTCCTGGAAATCATGTTGTTAGACAACGGTGAACCTTCGAACTATGAAGAAGCGATGGTGGGCCCGAATTCCAACAAATGGCTTGAAGCCATGAAATCCGAGATAGGATCCATGTACGATAACAAAGTATGGACTTTGGTTGACTTGCCCGATGATCGGCGAGCCATAGAAAATAAATGGATCTTTAAGAAGAAGACTGACGCAGATGGAAATGTGACCATCTATAAGGCTCGGCTTGTCGCTAAGGGTTATCGACAAGTTCAAGGGATTGACTACGATGAGACTTTCGCTCCCGTAGTGATGCTGAAGTCCGTCCGAATCATGTTAGCAATTGCCGCATTCTATGATTATGAGATATGGCAAATGGACATCAAAACGGCGTTCCTTAACGTCTTCCTTAAGGAAGAACTATATATGATGCAGCCGGAAGGTTTTGTCGATCCTAAGAATTCTAACAAGGTATGCAAGCTCCAGCGCTCCATCTATGGGCTGGTGCAAGCATCTCAGAGTTGGAACATTCGCTTTGATGAGGTGATCAAAGCGTTTGGGTTCATACAGACTTATGGAGAACCTGTATTTACAAGAAAGTGAGTGGGAGCCGTGTAGCATTTCTCATATTATATGTGGATGACATATTGTTGATGGGAAATGACACAGAACTCTTGGAAAGCATAAAGGCCTACTTGAATAAGTGTTTTTCAATGAAGGACCTTGGAGAAGCTGCTTACATATTAGGCATCAAGATCTATAGAGATAGATCGAGACGCCTCATTGGTCTTTCACAAAGCACATACCTTGACAAAATATTGAAGAAGTTCAATATGGATCAGTCCAAGAAAGGGTTCTTGCCTGTATTGCAAGGTGTGAAATTGAGCGTAGCGCAATGCCCGACCTCGGCAGAAGATAGAGAAAAGATGAGTGTCATCCCCTATGCCTCAGCCATAGGTTCTATTATCTATGCCATGCTGTGTACCTGACCTGATGTGAACCTTGCCATAAGTTTGTGGGGAGGTACCAAACTGATCCTGGAATGGAACACTGGACATCGGTCAAGAACGTCCTGAAGTACCAGAAAAGGACTAAGGATATGTTTCTCGTTTATGGAGGTGACGAAGAGCTCGTCGCAAAGGGTTACGTCGATGCTAGCTTCGACACAGATCTGGATGACTCTAAGTCACAAACCGGATACGTGTATATTTTGAATGGTGGGGCAGTCAGCTGGTGGAGTTGTAAGCAAAGTATCGTGGAGGGATCTACATGTGAAGCGGAGTACATAATTGCTTCCGAAGCAGCACATGAAGGAGTCTGGGTGAAGGAGTTCATCACTGACGTAGGAGTTATTCCAAGCGCGTCGGTCCCGATGACTCTCTTCTGTGACAACACTGGAGCTATTGCCATTGCCAAGGGGCCCAGGTTTCATAAGAAGACCAAGCACATCAAGCGCCGTTTCAAATCCATCTGAAATTATATTCAAGATGGAGACATAAATATGAAGGAAATATGCCCTAGAGGCAATAATAAAGATGTTATTTGTATTTCCTTATATCATGATAAATGCCTTTTATTCATGCTAGAATTGTATTAACCGGAAACTTAGTACATGTGTGAATACATAAGACAAAGCAGTATGTCACTAGTATGCCTCTACTAGACTAGCTCATTAGTCAAAGATGGCTATGTTTCCTAGCCATAGACATGAGTTTTCATTTGATCAACGAGATCACATCATTAGGAGAATGATGTGATGGACTAGACCCATCCGTTAGCTTAGCACTATGATCGTTTAGTTTTACTGCTATTCTTTCTTCATGACTTATACATGTTCCTATGACTATGAGATTATGCAACTCCCGAATACCGTAGGAACACCTTGTGTGCTATCAAACGTCACAACGTAACTGGGTGATCATAAAGATGCTCTACAGGTGCCTCTGAAAGTATTCGTGGTGTTGGCATAGATCAAGACTAGGATTTGTCACTCCGAGTGTCGGAGAGGTATCTCTGGGCCCTCTCGGTAATGCACATCATAATAAGCCTTGCAAGCAAATGACTAATGAGTTAGTCACGAGATGATGTATTACGGAACGAGTAAAGAGACTTGCCGGTAACGAGATTGAACTAGGTATAGAGATACCGATGATCGAATCTCGGGCAAGTAATATACCGATGACAAAAGGAACAACATATGTTGTTATGCGGTTTGACCGATAAAGATCTTCGTAGAATATGTAGGAACCAATATGAGCATCCAGGTTCCGCTATTGGTTATTGACCGGAGATGAGTCTCGGTCATGTCTACATAGTTCTCGAACCCGTAGGGTCCGCACGCTTAACGTTTGATGACGATCGGTATTATGAGTTTATGAGTTTTGATGTACCGAAGGTAGTTCGGAGTCCCGGATGAGATCACGGTCATGACGAGGAGTCTCGGAATGTCCGAGACATAAAGATTGATATATTGGACGACTATATTCGGACACCGGAAGTGTTCCGGAAAAGTTTTGGATTTAACCGGATTGCCGGAGGGGGTTACCGGAACCCCCCACGAGGGGGGATGGTCCATAGTGGGCCTTGAGGAAAGAAGAGAGGCAGCCCATAGAGGCTGGCCGGCGCCCCACCAGGGAATCCTAGTTGGACTAGGATTGGGGGGGCGCCACCTCTCCCTCTCCTTCCTTTCCCCCTCTTCCTTCTTGGTGGACTCCTACTAGGAATATGATTGCAATCATATTCCTAGTAGGATTGCCTCCCTGGCGCACCATAGAAGGGCTGGCCGGCCCCTCCCCTTGCTCCTTTATATACGGGGGCAGGGGGGCACCCTAGGACACACAAGTTGATCAGTTGATCTCTCCCAACCGTGTGCGGTGCCCCCCTCCATAGAAACACACCTCGGTTATACCGTTGCAGTGCTTAGGCGAAGCCCTGCGCCGGTAACTTCATCATATCCGTCACCACGCCGTCGTGCTCACGAAACTCTCCCGTGAAGCTCAACTGGATCAAGAGCTCGTGGGACGTCATCAAGCTGAACGTGTGCTGAACGGGGAGGTGCCGTACGTTCGGTACTTGATCGGTTGGATCGCGAAGAAGTTCGACTACATCAACCGCGTCACTAGACGCTTCCGCTCCCGGTCTACGAGGGTATGTAGACACACTCTTCCCCTTGTTGCTATGCATCTAGTAGATAGATCTTGCGTGATCGTAGGAAAATATTGAAAATACTACGTTCCCCAACAGTGGCATCATGAGCCAGGTCTATGCGTAGATGATATGCACGAGTAGAACACAATGAGTTGTGGGCGATACTAGTCATACTGCTTACCAGCATGTCATACTTTGCTTCGGCGGTATTGTGAGATGAAGCGGCCCGGACCGACATTACGCGTACACTTACGCGAGACTGGTTTCACCGTTATGAGCACTCGTTTCTTAAAGGTGACTGGCGGGTGTCTGTCTCTCTCACTTTAGCTAAATCAAGTGTGGCTACTCCCGGTCCTTGTGAAGGTTAAAACAACACATACTTGACGAAACATCATTGTGGTTTTGTATGCGTAGGTAAGAACGGTTCTTGCTAAGCCCGTAGCAGCCACGTAAAACATGCAACAACAAAGTAGAGGACGTCTAACTTGTTTTTGCAGGGAATGTTGTGATGTGATATGGTCAAGACATGATGAGATATACGGTTTTGTATGAGATGATCATGTTTTGTAAAGTTATCGGCAACAGGCAGGTGCCATATGGTTGTCGCTTTATTGTATGAAATGCTATCGCCATGTAATTGCTTTACTTTATCACTAAGCGGTAGCAATAGTCATAGAAGCAATAGTTGGCGAGACGACAACGATGCTACGATGGAGATCAAGGTGTCGCGCCGGTGACGAAGGTGATCATGACGGTGCTTTGGAGATGGAGATCAAAAGCACAAGATGATGATGGCCATATCATGTCACATATTTTGATCGCATGTGATATTTATCTTATTATGCTTCTTATTTTGCTTAGTTCGACGGTAGCATTATAAGATGATCCCTTACTAAATTTCAAGGTATAAGTGTTCTCTCTGAGTATGCACCGTTGCGAAAGTTCGTCGTGCCGAGACACCACGTGATGATCGGGTGTGATAAGCTCTACGTTCAAATACATTGGGTGTAAGACAGTTTTGCACACGCAGAATACTCGGGTTAAACTTGACGAGCCTAGCATATGCAGATATGGCCTCGAAACACTGGAAACCGAAAGGTTGAGCGTGAATCATATAGTAGATATGATCAACATAAGATGTTCACCATTGAAACTACTCCATATCACGTGATGATCGGACATGGTTTAGTTGATTTGGATCACGTGATCATTTAGATGACCAGAGGGATGTCTATCTAAGTGGGAGTTCTTTAAGTAATATGATTAATTGAACTTTAATTTATCATGAACTTAGTCCTGATAGTTTTTGCATATCTATGTTGTTGTAGATCAATGGCCTGTGCTACCGTTCCTTTGAATTTTAATGCATTCCTAGAGAAAGCTAAGTTGAAAGATGATGGTAGCAATTACACGGACTGGGTCCGTAACTTGAGGATTATCCTCATTGCTGCACAGAAGAATTATGTCCTTGAAGCACCGCTAGGTGACAAGCCCCTTCCCGCTAATGTAGACGCTTTGAACGTTTGGCAGACGCGGTCTGATGACTACATGATAGTTCAGTGTGCCATGCTTTACGGCTTAGAACCGGGACTTCAACGACGTTTTGAACGTCATGGACCATATGAGATGTTCCAGGAGTTGAAGTTAATATTTCAAGCAAATGCCCGGGATTGAGAAATATGAGATTTCCAATAAGTTCTACAGCTGCAAGATGGATGAGAATAGTTCTATCAGTGAACACTTACTCAGAATGTCTGGGTACTATAATCGTATGACTCAACTTGGTTGCAAAGTTGACGAGGATAGTGTTATTGATAGAGTTCTTCAATCACTGCCACCAAGCTATAAAGGCTTCGTGATGAACTATAATATGCAAGGGATGCAGAAGACAATTCCCGAGCTCTTCGCTATGCTCAAAGCTGCGGAGGTAGAAATCAAAAAGGAGCATCAAGTGTTGATGGTTAACAAGACCACTAGTTTCAAGAAAAAGGGCAAGGGAAAGAAGGGGAACTTCAAGAAGAATAGCAAGACAGTTGCTACTCCCACGAAGAAACCCAAGTCTGGAGCCAAGCCTGAAACTGAGTGCTTCTACTGCAAAGGGACTGGACACTGGAAGCGGAACTGCCCCAAGTATTTGGCGGATAAGAAGGATGGCAAGGTGAACAAAGGTATATGTGATATACATGTTATTGATGTGTATCTTACTAATGCTCGTAGTAGTACCTGGGTATTTGATACCGGTTCGGTTGCTAATATTTGTAACTCGAAACAGGGACTACGGATTAAACGAAGATTAGCTAAGGACGAGGTGACGATGCGCGTGGGAAATGGTTCCAAAGTCGATGTGATCGCCGTCGGCACGCTACCTCTACATCTACCTTCGGGATTAGTTTTAGACCTAAATAATTGTTATTTGGTGCCAGCGTTGAGCATGAACATTATATCTGGATCTTGTTTGTTGCAAGACGGTTATTCATTTAAATCAGAGAATAATGGTTGTTCTATTTTTATGAATAATATCTTTTATGGTCATGCACCCTTGAAGAGTGGTCTATTCTTATTGGATCTCGATTGTAGTGATACACATATTCATAATATTGAAACCAAAAGATGCAAGGTTAATAGTGATAGTGCAACTTATTTGTGGCACTGCCGTTTAGGTCATATTGGTGTAAAGCGCATGAAGAAACTCCATAGTGATGGGCTTTTGGAATCACTTGATTATGAATCACTTGGTGCTTGCGAACCATGCCTCATGGGCAAGATGACTAAAACTCCGTTCTCCGGAACTATGGAGCGAGCAACAGATTTGTTGGAAATCATACATACTGATGTATGTGGGCCAATGAGTGTTGAAGCTCGCTGCGGGTATCGTTATTTTTTGACCTTCACTGATGATTTGAGCAGATATGGGTATATCTACTTAATGAAGCACAAGTCTGAAACATTTGAAAAGTTCAAAGAATTTCAGAGTGAAGTAGAGAATCATCGTAACAAGAAAATAAAGTTTCTACGTTCTGATCGTGGAGGAGAATATTTGAGTTACGAGTTTGGTCTTCATTTGAAACAATGTGGAATAGTTTCACAACTCACGCCACCCGGAACACCGCAACGCAATGGTGTGTCCGAACGTCGTAACCGTACTTTATTGGATATGGTGCGATCTATGATGTCTCTTACCGATTTACCACTATCGTTTTGGGGTTATGCTTTAGAGACAGCTACATTCACATTAAATAGGGCACCATCTAAATCCGTTGAGACGACACCTTATGAACTATGGTTTGGCAAGAAACCAAAGTTGTCGTTTCTTAAAGTTTGGGGCTGTGATGCTTATGTGAAAAAGCTTCATCCTGATAAGCTCGAACTTAAGTCGGAGAAATGTGTCTTCATAGGATACCCAAAAGAGACTGTTGGGTACACCTTCTATCACAGATCCGAAGGCAAGATATTCGTTGCTAAGAATGTATCCTTTCTAGAGAAGGAGTTTCTCTCGAAAGAAGTGAGTGGGAGGAAAGTTGAACTTGATGAGGTAATTGTACCTTCTCCTGAATTGGAAAGTAGTACATCACTGAAAATTGTTCCAGTGATTCCTACACCAATTAGTGAGGAAGCTAATGATGATGATCATGGAACTTTAGATCAAGTTTCTGCTGAATGTCGTAGATCAACCAGAGTACGTTCCGCACCAGAGTGGTACGGCAACACAGTTCTGGAAGTCATGTTACTAGACCATGATGAACCTACGAACTATGAGGAAGCGATGATGAGCCTAGATTCCGGAAAATGGCTTGAGGCCATGAAATCTGAGATGGGATCCATGTATGAAAACAAAGTATGGACTTTGGTTGACTTTCCCGATGACCGGCAAGCCATCGAGAATAAATGGATCTTCAAGAGGAAGACCGACGCGGACGGTAATGTTACTGTTTACAAAGCTCGACTTGTTGCTAAAGGGTTTCGAGAAGTTCAAGGAGTTGACTACGATGAGACTTTCTCACCTGTAGCGATGCTTAAGTCTGTCCGAATCATGTTAGCAATTGCCGCATTTTATGATTATGAAATCTGGCAAATGGATGTCAAAACGGCATTCCTGAATGGATATCTCAAAGAAGAGTTGTATATGATGCAACCAGAAGGTTTTGTTGATCCAAAAGATGCTAACAAAGTATGCAAGCTCCAGCGATCCATCTATGGACTGGTGCAAGCATCTCGGAGTTGGAATATACGCTTTGATGAGGTGATCAAAGCATATGGTTTTATACAGACTTTTGGAGAAGCCTGTATTTACATGAAAGTGAGTGGGAGCTCTGTAGCATTTCTAATATTATATGTGGATGACATATTATTGATTGGAAATGATATAGAATTTTTGGATAGCATAAAAGGATACTTGAATAAGAGTTTTTCAATGAAAGACCTCGGTTAAGATGCTTATATATTAGGCATCAAGATCTATAGAGATAGATCAAGACGCTTAATTGGACTTTCACAAAGCACATACCTTGATAAATTTTTGAAGAAGTTCAAAATGGATCAGTCGAAGAAAGGGTTCTTGCATGTATTACAAGGTATGAAGTTGAGTAAGACTCAATGCCCGATCACTTCAGAAGATAGAGAGAAAATGGAAGTCATTCCCTATGCCTCAGCCATAGGATCTATCATGTATGCAATGCTATGTACCAGACCTGATGTGTGCCTTGCTATAAGTCTAGCAGGGAGGTACCAAAGTAATCCAGGAGTGGATCACTGGACAACGGTCAAGAACATCCTGAAATACCTGAAAAGGACAAAGGATATGTTTCTCGTGTATGGAGGTGACAAAGAGCTCGTCGTAAACGGTTACGTCGATTCCAGCTTTGACACTGATCCGGATGACTCTAAGTCACAGACCGGATATGCATTTTTATTGAACGGTGGAGCTGTCAGTTGGTGCAGTTCCAAGCAAAGCGTCCTGGCAGGATCTACGTGTGAAGCGGAATACATAGCTGCTTCGGAAGCAGCAAATGAAGGAGTTCATATCCGATCTAGGTGTAATACCTAGTGCATCGGGTCCAATGAAAATCTTTTGTGACAACACTGGAGCAATAGCCTTGGCGAAGGAATCCAGGTTTCACAAGAGAACAAAACACATCAAAAGACGCTTCAATTCCATCCGCGATCTAGTCAAGGAGGGAGACATAGAGATTTGCAAGATACATACGGTTCTGAATGTTGCAGACCCGTTGACTAAGCCTCTTCCACGGGCAAAACATGATCAGCACCAGGACTCCATGGGTGTGAGGATCATTACTTTGTAATCTAGATTATTGACTCTAGTTCAAGTGGGAGACTGAAGGAAATATGCCCTAGAGGCAATAATAAAGATGTTATTTGTATTTCCTTATATCATGATAAATGTCTTTTATTCATGCTAGAATTCTATTAATCGGAAACTTAGTACATGTGTGAATACATAAGACAAAACAGTATGTCCCTAGTATGCCTCTACTAGACTAGCTCATTAGTCAAAGATGGCTATGTTTCCTAGCCATAGACATGAGTTGTCATTTGATCAATGAGATCACATCATTAGGAGAATGATGTGATGGACTAGACCCATCCGTTAGCTTAGCACTATGATCGTTTAGTTTTACTGCTATTGCTTTCTTCATGACTTATACATGTTCCTATGACTATGAGATTATGCAACTCCCGAATACCATAGGAACACCTTGTGTGCTATCAAACATCACAACGTAACTGGGTGATCATAAATATGATCTACAGGTGTCTCCGAAAGTATTCGTGGTGTTGGCATAGATCAAGACTAGGATTTGTCACTCCGAGTGTCGGAGAGGTATCTCTGGGCCCTCTCGGTAATGCACATCATAATAAGCCTTGCAAGCAAATGACTAATGAGTTAGTCACGAGATGATGTATTACGGAACGAGTAAAGAGACTTGCCGGTAACGAGATTGAAGTGGTATAGAGATACCGACGATCGAATCCCGAGCAAGTAACATACCGATGACAAAAGGAACAACGTATGTTGTTATGCGGTTTGACCGATAAAGATCTTCATAGAATATGTAGGAACCAATATGAGCATCCAGGTTCCGCTATTGGTTATTGACCGGAGATGGGTCTCGGTCATGTCTACATAGTTCTCGAACCCGTAGGGTCCGCACGCTTAACGTTTGATGACGATCGGTATTATGAGTTTATGAGTTTTGATGTACCGAAGGTAGTTCGGAGTCCCGGATGAGATCACGGACATGACGAGGAGTCTCTAAATGTCCGAGACATAAAGATTGATATATTGGACGACTATATTCGGACACCGGAAGTGTTCCGGAAAAATTTCGGATTTAACCGGATTGCCGGAGGGGGTTACCGGAACCCCCCACGAGGGGGGATGGTCCGTAGTGGGCCTTGAGGAAAGAAGATAGGCAGCCCATAGAGGCTGGCCGGCGCCCCACCAGGGAATCCTAGTTGGACTAGGATTGGGGGGGGGGGGGCGCCACCTCTCCCTCTCCTTCCTTTCCCCCTCTTCCTTCTTGGTGGACTCCTACTAGGAATAGGATTGCAATCCTATTCCTAGTAGGATTGCCTCCCTGGAGCGCCATAGAAGGGCTGGACGGCCCCTCCCCTTGCTCCTTTATATGCGGGAGCAGGGGGGAACCCTAGGACACACAAGTTGATCAGTTGATCTCTCCCAACCGTGTGCGGTGCCCCCCTCCACAGAAACACACCTCGGTTATACCGTTGCAGTGCTTAGGTGAAGCCCTGCGTCGGTAACTTCATCATATCCGTCACCACATCGTCGTGCTGACGAAACTCTCCCGTGAAGCTCAACTGGATCAAGAGCTCGTGGGACGTCATCAAGCTGAACGTGTGCTAAACTCAGAGGTGCCGTACGTTCGGTAGTTGATCGACTGGATCGCGAAGAAGTTCGACTACATCAACCGCGTCACTAGACGCTTCCGCTCCCGGTCTACGAGGGTATATAGACACACTCTTCCCCTCGTTGCTATGCATCTAGTAGATAGATCTTGCGTGATCGTAGGAAAATTTTAAAAATACTACGTTCCCCAACAAAATATTTGTGAAGTGCACACGGATCTGAATGTCACAGATCCATTGACTAAACCTCTTCCACGAGCAAAACATGATCAACACCAAAACTCTATGGGTGTACGATTCATCACAATGTGACTAGATTATGGACTCTAGTGCAAGTGGGAGACTGTTGGAAATATGCCCTAGAGGCAATAATAAAATGGTTATTATTATATTTCCTTGTTCATGGTAATTGTCTAGTGTTCATTGTATTATCCGGAAATCGTAATGCATGTGTGAATACATAGACCACAACATGTCCCTAGTGAGCCTCTAGTTGACTAGCTCGTTGATCAATGGATGGTTACGGTTTCCTGACCGTGGACATTGGATGTCATTGATAACGGGATCACATCATTAGGAGAATGATGTGATGGACAAGACCCAATCCTAAGCCTAGCACAAGATCGTGTAGTTCGTATGCTAAAGCTTTTCCAATGGCAAGTATCTATTCCTTAGACCATGAGATTGTGCAACTCCCGGATGCCGTAGGAGTACTTTGGTTGTGCCAGACGTCACAACGTAACTGGGTGGCTATAAAGGTACACTACGGGTATCCCCGAATGTATCTGTTGAGTTGGCATGAATCAAGACTAGGATTTGTCACTCCGTACGACGGAGAGGTATCTCTGGGCCCACTCGGTAAGACATCATCGTAATGAGATCTATGTGACTAAAGAGTTGTTCACAGGGTGATGTGTTACGGAACGAGTAAAGAGACTTGCCAGTAACGAGATTGAACAAGGTATCTGTCGGTGTACTAAGGTAGGGGTACCTCAGTACCCCAACTTGTGCACGGGCAGTAGCAGCTTCCCGCGGCAGGGCCTACCACGTGCTTGCCGGAGACCTTCCTGCTCCATATAAAACCATTCAAAAACAAAGTATACAAGACAGAGGATCAAGACCCCGGCAAGTGGAGCTTGCCGGGAAGGCCGTTCCAGGCTCAAGATTACCTCACTAGTACAAGACCCTGGCGAGAGGAGCTTGCCAGGAAGACTAGAAGATTGCACTTCAGAAGAAAGCCTCGGCGCGACGTGCGCCCCGGCAGGGCCCGGGGAGCGACAAGCTTCAGAGCCCGGCAAGCTCCCGGGCCCGGCAAGGTCAAAACCCCGGCAAGGTGCTTGCCGGGGAGAGTTACGCTGTGTGCCCACGCTCCAGCTCATCGAACCACGCGTCGCCCTGGGGCCACTCCAGGGACGCGTGGCGGATGGCTGTGCAGCCTGGGGGACACGGTGCCGCTCCACGGTGATAAAGCCATCGCCGTGGCAAACGGAGACGCAAGGGCGGGCGCTTTTGAGGTCGACGGCGACGGGCATTAAATGCTCTTGTCCCCCACTGCCAAAGTAGGTGGTGACCACTGTTCATGCACTGTTCATCCACTGTTCCCGCACTGTTACAACTACCACCACTATTACATTCTTACCCCTTTCTCCTACGTTGACACCTGTCGGTGACCCCTTGAGCTATAAAAGGAGGCCCATGCACAACGTAGAAAGGGTTCGGAACCTAGATCGCTCATTCGCTCGGTGTAGCTAGTTCTTCAAGCTCCAGAGCTCCCCAACTCAATACAATCTAAGCAGGAGTAGGGTTTTACGCGTCCATCGCGGCCCGAACCTGGGTAAACTGCCCGCGTGCTCACCACGATCTGCTCTTTGTGCTCCCTCCGCTCCCTTACCGTACGAACAAGGGGCTCCGGTCCCATAGGTGCTCGTGGTGGACAGTTTCCCCCGACATCTTTGGCGCGCCAGGTAGGGGGCGTCGAGGTTGTGCGAACCTGATCCGGCGTTCACGCGGGCGCACTCTTCATCAACCTCTCCAAGTTCTTCAGCATCATCAGCAACAGCGACATGGCCCCGAAGAAGAAGGTTTCGGAGGTCGCAGGCCCGTCTGCGTCACATCTGCCGCCACCGGAGCCAATGGTGGGCGGAGGAGACGCCGTCAGAAGAGTGGTCGCCGGTGAGGAAACTCGCGGCGCCACCAAATCCAAGGACAAGACGGACGACCGAGCCTCGGTCTCCGTGGACGCGCCGCGTCCATCTCAGCAAACGACAACCCAGCAGCGCCATGCCACAGGAGGTGGCATCCGCTTGCTGGGCCAAGGGCAAACCGGAGGCTCGCGGGACGCTCCGGGCCATCGTCCTGGCACGAGCAAGGCGCGGTCGCCGGGGCGGGACCCTGCTCCTTCTAACCCAGTTAGGAGTCCGAGCATATCCCGCTCCTCGCACCGCTCGCCCCCGCTCCCCTCCTCTCCAGCAGAAGCGCTCGCAAGGGCGCAACTGCTCCTCGACTTCCCTCCAGCGGCAGACAAGGCCGAAGACTGGAGGGCAACCATTCAGAGCCTGATCGCCTTCGCCAACAACGACTCTCCACAGCAGCCGGCGACCTCGCGGCCGCGGCAAGCCGAGAAGACGAAGGCCGACGGCGACAAGACCGCCGGGGGTGCAACCACCGTGCACTCCCCGCCGCGGAAGCAGAAGACGCCGCCCCGCCGGATCAACGTCGACGACGACTCCACGGCGTCGTCGGATCCGCGGGCCCGTCGGGACCAACGCCAGGTCCTCGACGACCGGCGACAAGAAGACGCTCGAACAACGATCGAGCGCCGCCGAGAAGCTCGGCGACAATCAGATCAGAGAGCTGGGAACGCTGTCGACACGCGCGCGCCCGGTGAACTAGGCGACTTGTCGTACGCGGCAGGTTGCCCTGCGTTTACCCGCGAGCTGCGGCGCGTCCAGTGGCCCAGCATGAAGAACTTCAAGCCCGACGTACCAGAGAAGTACGACGGCAAGACGCACCCCTCGGAATTCCTCAGCATTTACACCATCGCGGTGCAGGCTGCCGGGGGGCGCGACGAGAAGATATTGGCGAACTACTTCCCGCTCGTGCTTAAGCCGAACGTTCGTTCTTGGCTTATGCACTTGCCGGAAGGCTCCATTTCTTCTTGGGCAGACCTTTGCCACCAATTTGTTGGCGCCTTCACGGGCGGCCACAAACCCCACGGCCAGGAGAGCGATCTCCACATTCTGGCCCAGAAGGAAGGAGAACCCCTGCGTAAGTACATCCAGCGCTTCAGTCGTGTGCAGCACAACATCCCCGACGTCCACCCTGTCGCGGTTATCAGCGCGTTCCACCAGAACGTGCGTAACCGCCGCATGCGTGAAGAAATGGCCATGACCAAGATACGGGATGTCAGCGAGCTCTATGCTCTAGCTGATAAGTGCGCGCGCGCCGAAGAGGGGAGGAGACTCCCCGGAGAGGATGCTGGCGCAGGGGGAAGCGATAGCGACGACGCCGCCCCGGCAAAGAAGAGCCGGCGGCGGAACAACAGAAGAAAGAACAAGAAGGAGGTGCTTGCCGTCGAGAAGTCCAGCAAGGAGGCTCCCGCCAAGCAAACACAGGCTGGCGGCTCCGGCAAGGAGCCTGCCCCTGTAGCGGCAGCCGACAAGCAGGACGGCTCCGACAAGCAATACTGCAAAATCCACCGCACCAAGGGCCATGACCTCTCCAACTGCAAACGCGTCGAGTACCTCGTCGAGCAGCAGAAAGCTGAGTACGAGAGGCGGGACAAGGAGAAGGCCCAAGGTGGCGGAGGAGAACCAAGCAAGAAGCGGCCATTCAATGGTCGGGGAGGACGCCGCGGCAAGGCAAAGCAGCGGCAAGGTGACCGACCTCCCCGGGGCCGCGACAAGGACGAAGAAGACGACGACGATGACATGGAGGATGAGGATAACAGCGAGCAGGAGTTCCAGAAGGCCACGGAGGTCCTGTGCGTCGACGGCGGCGCCTCTCTGCACACTTCCCACCGCCAACTCAAGCAGTGGGTGCGGGAAGTGAACGCAGCAGAGCCGCCCGTGGAGTCGCGCAGGCTCCTCAAATGGTCCAGCACGCCCATCATTTTTGATCTTGAGGATCACCCTGACCGCACCACTGCGGTCGGGTGCTTGCCGATGCTGGTCTCACCCACCATCCGCAACCTCAAGGTCACCAAAATGTTGGTTGACGGCGGGGCCGGGCTGAACTTGATCTCCTATGCTGTGATCAAGAAACTCCAAATCCCAGATGGCGAGCTCGAAGAGACCGGGTCCTTCCAAGGAATAAACCCGGGGAGGAGCAAGCCCAAGGGGAAGATCACTTTGCCGGTGACCTTTGGCGGGGAGCTTAACTTCAGAACTGAGCGCATCACATTCGACGTCGCCGATATCCTGTTACCGTATAATGGGATACTCGGCTGTCCCGCCCTCGCCAAGTTCATGGCAGCTTCCCACTACGCCTACAACGTACTCAAGATGCCGGGGCCGATAAGCGTCATCACTGTCCATGGCGACAAGAAAGATGCGCTTGTCTGCGCCGACAAGATCTACCGGGATGCAGCAGCCGCGGCAGAGAAGGATACACTTGCCGCTGAAGCTCCCGGGGGGAAGAAGACGAAGACCAAGTCCGGCAAGTGCTCTGGGGCCCACTCCGGCAACCGCACCTCTTCGGAGTGCTGCGCTACCGTCGAGGACGTTCCATCGAGCTCCACCGGCAAGTGTAAGAAGGGAATGGCCGCTCCTCCGGCAACTAGGAAGGTGTCCGCCAAGGAGGACGGCACTGGTGGTACCTTCACCATCAGTGCCACACTTGACAGCAAATAGGAAAGCGCGCTCGTTGCCTTCCTGCGGGCGAATGTCGATGTGTTTGCCTGGCAACCATCTGACATCCCCGGTGTTCCCAGGAAGGTAATTGAGCACAAGCTTGCTGTTTGTCCTCATGCGCGGCCCGTCAAGCAGAAGGTGAGGAAGCAAGCCGTGGAGCGCCAAGAATTCATTGCTGAAGAGATCAAGAAGCTAGAAGCAGCAGGCCTAGTTAGAGGCGTGATCCATCCGACGTGGTTGGCAAACCCAGTTGTCGTGCGTAAGGCCAATGGGAAGTGGAGACTGTGTATAGACTTCACCGATGTGAATAAAGCATGTCCCAAGGATCCATTTCCCTTGCCGCGCATTGACCAGATCGTTGACTCCACTGCCGGATGTGAGCTACTCTCTTTTCTTGATGCATATTCAGGCTACCAGCAGATTTTCATGGCCAAGGAAGATGAAGAGAAGACTGCGTTTATCACTCCGTGTGGCACGTATTGCTTCATACGCATGCCATTTGGACTGAAGAATGCAGGCTCAACATTCGCAAGGGTAGTGCACACTGCTTTCGAGCCACAGATTCACAGAAATGTAGAGGCTTACATGGATGATATCGTGGTGAAGAATAAGAGCAAGGATACCCTGATCCATGATTTGGAAGAGACATTTCAGAACCTGCGCAAGATACAGCTTAAGTTGAACCCCGAGAAGTGCGTTTTTGGAGTCCCCTCCGGCAAGCTTCTCGGGTTCTTTGTATCACAGAGGGGGATTGAAGCCAACCCCGACAAGATTAAAGCCATCGAGCAAATCGAAGCCCCGAAGCGAGTCAAGGACGTCAGGAGGCTTGCAGGTTGTGTGGCTGCCCTCAGTAGGTTCATTTCGAAGTCTGCAGAACGCGCCCTTCCTTTCTTCAAAATCTTGAAGAAGGCAGGTCCCATGAAATGGACTCCGGAAGCGGAGGCAGCGCTGCAAGACTTGAAACGGTACCTATCCTCCACTCCAATACTTGTCGCACCTAGACCACAGGAGAAGTTGCTGCTATACCTAGCGGCAACCAACCAAGTGGTTAGTGCTGCGTTAGTAGCGGAGAGGGAGGCCGACGAGGAGTCCGCACCACCGGCAAGCGAACCCAGCGACAAGCAGGGGGCTGCTCCGACAAGCTCTGGCCCCGACAAGGACAACTCTGCGCAGGGACAGGAAGAAGTGCGGAAGAAGATGGTGCAGCGCCCGGTGTATTTTGTGAGCTCCCTCTTGCAGGGAGCTAGATCAAGATACTCTGGGGTGCAGAAGTTGCTTTTCGGCCTCCTCATGGCCTCGAGAAAGCTGCGCCATTACTTCCAGGCACATGAGATAACAGTGGTCACTCGCTTTCCGCTGAAGAGGATATTGCACAATCCAGAAGCAACAGGCAGGATCGTTGAGTGGGCATTGGAACTGTCGAGCTTTGGACTCAAGTTTGAAAGCACTTCAACCATACAGAGCCGAGCCTTGGCAGAATTCATAGCTGAGTGGACCCCGACGCCCGATGAAGAAGTTCCAGAAACAAGTGCACCCGTACAAGAAGCGACAAGCGAATGGGTAATGTACTTTGATGGTGCCTTCTCGCTGCAAGGCGCCGGTGCCGGCGTGGTACTCATCGCGCCCACCGGAGAACACCTCAAGTATGTTATCCAGATGCATTTTCCCAGGGAGCAAGCGACAAACAATACTGCTGAGTATGAAGGCTTGCTTGCCGGCCTCAGGATTGCGGCCGAACTTGGGATCAGGAAGCTGATTGTGCGGGGAGATTCTCAGTTGGTGGTCCGACAAGTCAACAAGAGTTACCAGAGCCCTTTGATGGAAGCTTATGTAGATGAAGTGAGGAAGCTTGAAGAGCACTTTGAAGGTCTGCAAATGGAGCACGTCCCGAGAGCTCAGAATGAAATTGCAGATGGCCTTTTGAAGTGTGCTGCGATGAAGTTACCTGTGGAACCAGGGACCTTCTTGCTCAAGCTAACTCAACCATCTGTTACACCATCAATTGGGCAGTCCAAGAAGAGAAAGTTGGTCTCCGGCGACTACTTGCCGGCGGATCTCCCCGAGACCGCCGCCAAGGTCCCCAAGATCAACGATCAGAACGCTGAGGAACAGTTTGCTCCTGCAGATCCTCGGATCTGTACAGTTGAAGCAATCGTTCCCGACAAGCCTCGCCCCGGCGAGCTTGCCGGGGGACCATCAGCTCCGGCAGAAGCGGAGGTTCTTGCCGTGGAAGCTGAGGTTCCCGCAGCGGCCCTCATGCCTTTAGTCCTTGCCGTTGAGCCTCGGGCTCCGGCATGGGCGCAGCAGATCGTCCGTTTTCTGCAAACTGGAGAACTTCCCGACGACCCAGAAGAAATAGAGAAGATAACCAGGCAGTCAAGTATGTACCAGTTCGTGGATAACGAGCTGTACAGAAGAAGACTCAACGGTGTTAGGTTGAAGTGCATCTCCCGGGAAGATGGACAGAAGCTGTTGGCAGAAATACACGGAGGCATATGCGGCCACCACATTGGCGCAAGGGCGCTTGCCGGGAAAGCTTTCCGGCAAGGGTTCTTCTGGCAAGAAGCCCTCCAAGATGCAACTGCACTAGTAACCAAGTGTGAAGCGTGCCAGTTCCATGCAAAGCAAATTCATCAGCCAGCTCAAGCTCTCCAGACGATCCCTTTGTCCTGGCCCTTCTCGGTCTGGGGGCTCGATATCCTCGGCCCCTTCCCTCGCGCTGTCGGGGGCTTTGAGTACTTGTACGTCGCAATCGACAAGTTCACAAAGTGGCCTGAAGTGGAACCAGTGAGAAAGGTGACAGCACAGTCAGCGGTCAGGTTCTTCAGGTCGATTGTTTGCCGTTTCGGAATCCCTAACAGGATCATCACCGACAACGGTACACAATTCACTAGTCGCACCTTCATGCAGTACGTCCAAGACCTTGGCGCCAAGGTCTGTTTCGCTTCTGTCGCTCACCCGAGGAGCAACGGCCAAGCGGAGAGGGCCAATGCTGAAGTGCTGCGTGGACTCAAGACAAGGACCTTTGACAGGCTGCGTAAGTGCGGAAGAAACTGGATAGAGGAGCTACCGGCGGCTCTTTGGTCAATCAGAACGACACCAAGTCGAGCCACCGGACAGACACCCTTTGCCCTAGTCTATGGGGCAGAGGCAGTTCTCCCCACGGAACTCGTATACGGATCTCCTCGAGTGCTCGCTTATGATGAGCTCGAGCAAGAGCAACTGCGACAAGATGACGCGTTGCTCCTCGAGGAGGAACGTCTCCAGGCTGCTGTACGAGCTGCTCGATACCAGCAAGCCTTGCGTCGCTACCATAGCCGCAAGGTCAAGGCCAGGAGTCTCGAGGAAGGCGACCTTGTTCTTCGGCGTGTTCAGTCCGCCAAGAATTTCAACAAGTTGACGCCGAAGTGGGAAGGCCCTTATCGGGTGAGACAAGTCACAAGGCCCGGCGCTGTCCGCCTTGAGACCGAAGAAGGCTTACCGGTGAGCAACTCCTGGAACATAGAGCATCTTCGCAAGTTTCACCCATAAGGCGCGGTTGCCGTGATCCGCTCCGGCAACCACCTTTTGTACAAGCTTTGCCGCTGTTGCATGTAACCCTTTGTACAAAGCCGGGCGCAGACCCCGTGCATCAGTAAAGCTTTTGTGTTTTGCGCTATTTGCCTTTCCCATGCTTTTCTTCGCTATTTGCATGCGTTATTTGGCATCTTGTGCAGCATACATATCCGGTAAGCACTAGCACGCCGAAAGACCATATACTTGTTTCCCTCTTCTTTTTCCTTGCCTCTTAAGCAGAAGGAACGTTCCTCGCGCACAAGTTTGCCGGGGGGGGGGGGGGGGGGGGG
>LR738709.1:301496248-301574774 GCA_902687465.1 Secale cereale
GAAAGGAGATGGAAGAGGAACCAAGTGCTGTTCAAGAAAGAGAAGCCTTGTCGGAGAAGCAAGCAATATATGAAAGCTAAGTTATTAGAATTTGAGCAGTTCAAATTTTTAAATTTTAGTTGTCTTCCTTGAACATCCACACTTTGTATGGAAAACCTATGCGCGGAGGAACCTACCCGTAGCTAGCCGCACCCTTATCTTGTTTTCGAGTACGCTCAACGACTTAAGTGAGCTGCGACAAGTGTCGCGCCCTTGTTTCGTTCTCGAGTTCACTCAACAAGCTGAGTGCGTTGCGACTAGCTGCGGCAAGGTTGCTTGCCGGTAAGACCTTGGCCAGCAGGCTGCTCAGAGTCCAGCACTCAGCGCTCGCGGCAAAGGGCCCTTGCCGGCTAGCTCCCTGGAAGCGTTGGGTGAAAAGCATACAAAGTAAAGGACCAAGACAAGGAAGATAACATTGCACTGATTGATCAAAATAAAGATAAATATCTTACAAAGGATAACTTGTCGCAATGACTAATGAGTTCATAGCACAACATGCAGCAACAAAAGAGATAAAGGAAAAGGAGGCCTAGTCTACGCGGTCGCCTTCAATCCTCGAGATCTTGTTCACTTTGGCGATAATATGGGCGACCTGCGCCTTCAGCGCCTCCATATTCGCGTCGGCCGGCAAGCTACGGAGAACGTTGGCGAGGTTTATACCAGGATTCCGGTATACTATCTTCGTCAGAACGCGCTCCAAGGTTCCCGCGCAGAGCTGGCGCGACTCCTCGGCCAGCTGCGCGGGGAGCTTCTTCCGAAGATCTGCAAGAGCCGGCGCGATCCCTCTGAAGAAGAGGCTTAGCTTGGCGCTGTGGGGGAGGTTTGGATCCGGAGAGTATATAAGATGCTCGACCTTCAGCGCCAACAGCTCCTGGTCGATGTTGGATGCAGAGGACACCAAGTCATCGGTCCATACCTCGACGGTCCGCCGGAAGTTCTCAGCCGCAGTGGTGGCGCTCTCCACCAAGCCTCGCTCCTTGCGGAGCTCTTCCTTCAGCTTGGTTTTCCGGTCTCGGACAGCGTCAAGCGAGTCCTTCAACGTGGAAACCTTCCGCTCCAGATCCTCAATCGAATCCTTGGCGGCCTTCAGCTCGTCGCCCTGCTTGGAGAGACGCACCTGGAGTTCAGAGTTGGTGTGGGCGTCCTTCTCGCGCTCTGTGTTGAGCGCGGTGACCCTCTCCACGCTCGCTTTCAGGGACTCCTCCAGTTGCGCAACCTTGGCCGCGAGCTCCTCCTTGGCGGTCTCCGCGGCAGCCGCGGCGGCCTTCGCCTCCTTCAACTCTCCGCCAAGGGCCTGCTCCCGGGCGGCAAGGTCTTCCTCGTGGGAGTCGAGGTTGACCTTCCGTTGGGTGAGCTCTCCTTCTCGCCGGGACAGCTCCTCTCCGGCGAGTCGCTGCTGCTCCTCGGCCTCGGCCTTCTCCAGGAGCCACTCCTGGTACTCCCCGGCGAGCCTCTCGCGCTCCTCCGCCACGTCGCGGAGGGCAGCCTGGTTGGCGGCGCGGAGCTCCGCCGTGCGCTTCTCCATGTCAGCGGCGGCCTTGGCGGCGAGGGCCTCCCGAGACGTAAGCTTTGCCTGCCTGACCCGGTAAAGGGCCAGGAGCTGGTGGAGCAGCTTCTCCTCCTCGGGCTCTTTGCTCCCGCCGGGCGCCTCGACGACCTTCAGACCCGCGGAGGCGAGGACCTCCCCATCAAAGGCCTCTCCCTCCGCGGGGGCTCGCGACGAAGATCCCCACGGCACCTGGATGTAGACGCCGTTGGGGGCCTCAAGATAGTAGGCAGATGGCTCCTTTTCGGTGGAGGGGTCGGCGGCCGGCGCAGTGCTCGACGCTCCTGCCGCCTCCGGGCCGGCAGTATGGCCGCCGTCCCCCTCCCCGGCCGCCGCGTCTGCGGCCGGAGCAGTCTCCTCCGCAGCCGGCTCGGTGGCTCCCGCCGTGTCCTCAACGACAGGGGCGTTGCCGCCGCCGCCCTGCGCGTCCTCCTCCACGACGATGGTTTCCGTCTCCATCTGTTCTGGGGGAGGAAGATCTAGAAGAAGAAGAAAAAGAAGAAGAAGTTCAAGCAAATATCCAAAAAAGACGAATCCAAGAAGACAAGATTACAAGACTTACCTTGGCGGACCTCGTCGACGGCGGGCTCCCTCGCCGGGGAGCTCTGCCTTGGCGGGGTGGCCACCCTCGCCGGGCTGCACGCCCTAGGCGGGGTACTCGCCCTTGGCGGAGTACCCGCCCTTGGCGGAGCACTCTCCCTCGCCGGAGAGTTCGTCCTTGGCGGGGACGGCGGGGCCTGCGGCTCCTCGGGAGCAGTCTCCGGATGCTCCTGTAGCTGCGGCTCCACCTCTGCAAAAGACAATCAAAACAACAACAAGAGCAACAAAGTGTTAGCATAACACGAGATCCTCAAGCGCGCCCGACGAGCGGAAAGATGGAACCCAGACTTACGCTGGGGGCTGCGCTGGGGGCTGCTCCTCGGAGCAGCGCTCGGGTCCGGCAAGCTCGTCTCCGGCACGTCCCCGGTCGCCGCGACGGGCGAGTCGTCCGCAACCTCGACGACGGGAACCTTGGCCTTCTTCGCCGCTCGCTGGGCCAGGGTCCTGAAATCAAAGCAAGAAGCAAGATCAGGATCAACAAGAATCAAGACAAAGTTAAAAAAGATACAAAATCTCAAGTTCTTACTCCTGTTCCTCGTCGTCGTCGTCGTCGCTCAGGGCGGAGAAGTCGAACGCCACCTGAGGCGCGTCCGCGCGAGGAGCAGGAGGCGAAGACTCCCTCGGGCGCTTGGCGGTCCCGGGGGCTGGGGGCTGCGAAGACCCGGCCCCTGTGGACGCCGAGGCCCGGGGAGCGGGCGGAGCAGCCGCTCCGCTCTGCGAAGACCCTCCTCCGCTTGGCGCTGACGTGCGGGGCGCCTCCGCCGTGGCCTATGTGCGGGTCGCCCCCGCCGTGGTTGGTGCGCCAGGCGCCCCCGTCGCAGCTTGACTCCCCCGGGTAGCTCGCGCCGCCCGGCGAGTTGGTTGTTGTCGGGGCGCCTGCGCCCTCGTCCCCGTCGTCGCCTTGCGGAGACGTTTCAGCGGAGACCGCTTGGGACTTGCCCGAGGCGGGGAGGTCTCCGATGACGAGGAGACGTCGTCGGCATAAAGCCCCAGAGACCCGTCGGAGTCCTCGTCGGCCCCGACGTCCTCCTCCTCCTCCTCCCCCTCGGCTGGCTTGCTGGGCCTAGCGCCCTGCCCTGCGGCCGTCTTTCCTCCGGCGCCTCCGCCCCCTCCGGCGCCTCCGCTCCCTGCGGCGCCTCTGTTTCCTCCGGCAACGACGCCTCTCGTTGCGGCCTCTGTCACGATTCCGGGGATCCCGGAGTGCCTCAAAGAAGGGACCCCGGCGAGCTCGTCGGGAGGAAGTTGCAGCAGCCTGCGGATCTCCGCCTCCTCTGCTTGGCTGGACGCATCCGCAGCCTCTGCCTCATCAACTGAGAAGCCAAACTCTCCTACCGCTGCGGCTGCAGCGGCCTCTTCTACCCGAGAAGCTATATAAGCAATCTCCTGGTCGGTGGTGTCCCGTGTGAGCCCCTTGATTTCATCCTTGTTCTTCGCCACCTCCACCAGGTTGTCGAAGAAGCTGATGATGTCTGATGACTTGGGCGGAATCCATGTGTGGTCTACGCCATGCGAGTCACACGCGGGCATCATGGCGCGAAGTGGATCCCGGGCCGTGCTGTTGCAGAGAGGCACCACTCCCCGGGGAGCTCTGAACCACTCTGGGTGGGCCGGGTCGTGCTTAAAGAGTTCCCGGACCATCCCCTTCAGCTCCAGCGCCGTGAAGTTGAAGTTTAGCCCCGGGCGCAGCCTCATTATGTCCGCCGCGTTGCCATACTCCCATGCTGGCCTCTTTCTATCCTGTAGAGGGGCAATGCGGCGGCGGAGGAAATCTGCTCCTACTTCTCCGACAGACAACTTAGCTACCCGGAGACGAAGAATTCTGACGAGGGCGACGTTGAGCTTGATGTCGTCCGAGTCCAACTCACTCCAGTCCCTGCCGCGCACGATGGCTGTTGTGCGCGGTGCAGTGAAGGGTTGCGGCTCGTCCTCAACTATCCAGTACCAGTCCGCGCGCCACTCCTCCCACTCGCCGTGGAGCTCCCCCGGCAAGTAGGATTCCTTCTTGTTCAGACGGAAGACCCAAGAGATTCCTCCGGAGAGGGGAGCGCCGGCCTCTACTCTAGGGGTGAAGAAGTGCCTAAACAGCGCTACATTCGGATAGATCCCAATATAGTTTTCGCACAGATGTGCGAAAACCGCCATCGTGAGGATGGCGTTGGGGGTGAAGTCTAGAAGGTGGAGGCCGTAGGTGTGCATGATGTCGCAGAAAAATTCAGAAAAAGGGGGACAAAGGCCGCAATGGAAGAAAGCTGCGAAGAAGAAGTACCCACCGGGATAATGGTCCTTGGCGGCGGCGGGATAAGCTCTGGTCCGGGGATGCGCCTTGGTCTCCTTGGCCCAGAACAAGTAATACTTGTTCCAGAGCTCCCGCGCGCTAAGCCTTGGCGAGAAGACGATGTTCCGCTTCCGCAGCAGAGTAAGCCTCGCCGCCTGCTCGGATTTCTCCTTCTTGGTCTTCTCCGCCTTCGCCTTCTCGGTCTTCGGGGCCATGGCGGAGGCGGCGGTGGGAGGGGGGGACGAAGAGTCCGGCGGCGCCGCAGATGCGGAAGACGGCGGAGGAGATGTGGAGGCGGAGCGCAAGGAGAAATCTCTGGAGATGGAAGAAGAAGCAATGAAGGCGTAAGAGGGGAACCGCTCCTGCCTCCTCTGCTTTTATGGGGAAGTGGGGGACGTTTCGCTCTTTCCATTAAAAGAACGTGGCCACGTCCCATCCCACAGCGCCGCAATCGACGCGTGCCGTTACGGAGGGACGCGGCGGATGCGGAAGTGGATTCGGCGCGCCGTGGGCCGCGTGTGCCCGTGTACTGTTTTGGGCCTGGCCCAACAGCGCTCGGCGCCGTGTGTGGCCCAGGCCCGGGGGCTCCTGTCGGTGTACTAAGGTAGGGGTACCTCAGTACCCCAACTTGTGCACGAGCAGTAGCAGCTTCCCGCGGCAGGGCCTACCACGTGCTTGCCGGAGACCTTCCTGCTCCATATAAAACCATTCAAAAACAAAGTATACAAGACAGAGGATCAAGACCCCGGCAAGTGGAGCTTGCCGGGAAGGCCGTTCCAGGCTCAAGATTACCTCACTAGTACAAGACCCTGGCGAGAGGAGCTTGCCAGGAAGACTAGAAGATTGCACTTCAGAAGAAAGCCTCGGCGCGACGTGCGCCCCGGCAGGGCCCGGGGAGCGACAAGCTTCAGAGCCCGACAAGCTCCCGGGCCCGGCAAGGTCAAGACCCCGGCAAGGTGCTTGCCGGGGAGAGTTACGCTGTGTGCCCACGCTCCAGCTCATCGAACCACGCGTCGCCCTGGGGCCACTCCAGGGACGCGTGGCGGATGGCTGTGCAGCCTGGGGGACACGGTGGCGCTCCACGGTGATAAAGCCATCGCCGTGGCAAACGGAGACGCAAGGGCGGGCGCTTTTGAGGTCGACGGCGACGGGCATTAAATGCTCTTGTCCCCCACTGCCAAAGTAGGTGGTGACCACTGTTCATGCACTGTTCATCCACTATTCCCGCACTGTTACAACTACCACCACTATTACATTTTTACCCCTTTCTCCTACGTTGACACCTGTCGGTGACCCCTTGAGCTATAAAAGGAGGCCCATGCACAACGTAGAAAGGGTTCGGAACCTAGATCGCTCATTCGCTCGGTGTAGCTAGTTCTTCAAGCTCCCGAGCTCCCCAACTCAATACAATCTAAGCAGGAGTAGGGTTTTACGCGTCCATCGCGGCCCGAACCTGGGTAAACTGCCCGCGTGCTCACCACGATCTGCTCTTTGTGCTCCCTCCGCTCCCTTACCGCACGAACAAGGGGCTACGGTCCCATAGGTGCTCGTGGTGGACAGTTTCCCCCGACAGTATCTGAAAGTGTTGTTTATCGACTAGAGGGGGTGAATAGGCGATTTTTATGGAATGCTTCAAAACATGGAAGTTTCGAAGACAAACGATAGAACCAATCCTATTTGTATGCAGCGGAAGGTAGACTACACTAGACAAGCCATAGTCAAGTATTCAATGAAGTGAAAGCACGAAGACTAATAGCAGCTAGGCAGTATGGATCAGGATGGAAGATTGTATGAAGCTAATCAGAACAAGTAGTCACACAGTGAAGTCAAACAGATATGGCAAGCAGGCAATGACTTCACAAAGAGAGACAATAAGTAAAGAGAAGGAAAGGATAGAACCAGTAGCTTGGAGAAGACAGTGATTTGTTAGACCAGTTCCAGTTGCTGTGACAACTGTACGTCTGGTTAGGGAGGCTGAGATTTAACTCAGAAGACCGCGTCTTCACCTTATTCCCCTTGAGCTAAGGACACCTAGTCCTCGCCCAATCACTCTGGTAAGTCTTCAAGATAGACTTCCAAACCTTCACAGACTTCGTTCACCGGCAATCCATAATGACTCTTGGATGCTCAGAACGCGACGCCTAACCGGCTGGAGGAAACACAGTCCTCAAGTGTAACAAGTCTTCAGGTCACACAGACAGAAAGACTTCAGTGATGCCTAACACTCTTTGGCTCTGGGTGTTTGGGCTTTGTCCTCGCAAGGATCTCTCTCTCAAATGCTTCGGAGGTGGGTTGCTCTCAAACGACAAAAGTCGTGTAATAACTCTGAGCAGCCACCAATTTATGGTGTAGGGGGTGGGCTATTTATAGCCATTGGGCAACCCGACCTGATTTGTCCGAACTGACCCTGGGTCACACAGGAACTGACACGTGTTCCAACGTGTTGGAAATATGCCTAGAGGCAATAATAAAAGTATTATTATTATATTTCCTTGTTCATGATAATTGTCTGTTATTCATGCTTGAATTCTATTGTACGGAAACAGCGATACATGTGTGAATATATAGACCACAATGAGTCCCTGGTAAACCTCTAGTTACTAGCTCGTTGATCCACAGATGGTCACGGTTTCCTGACCATGGACATAGGATGTCGGTGATAACGGGATCACATCATTAGGAGAATGATGTGATGGACAAGACCCAATTCTGAGCCTAGCACGAGATCGTATAGTTCGTAATGCATAAGCTTTTCGGTGTCAAGTATTTATTCCTTAGACCATGAGGTTGTGCAACTCCCGGATACCGTAGGAATACTTTGGGTGTGCCAAACGTCACAACGTAACTGGGTGGCTATAAAGGTACGCATCGGGTATCTCCGAAAGTGTCTGTTGAGTTGGTACGAACCGAGACTGGGATATTGTCACTCCGTGTGACGGAAAGGTACCTCTGGGCCCACTCGGTAAGACATCATCATGATGAGCTCAAAGTGACTAAAGAGTTAGTCACGGGATGATGGATTACGGAACGAGTAAAGAGACTTGCCATGACGAGATTGAACGAGGAATCGGGCATACCGACGATCGAATCTCGGACAAGTACCGTACCGATAGACAAAGGGAATAACATACGGGATTAAGTGAATCCTTGACACAGTGGTTCATCCGATGAAGATCATCGAGGAACACGTGGGAACCAACATGGGTATCCAGACCCCGCTGTCGGTTATTGACCGGAGAGTCGTCTCGGTCATGTCTACGTGTCTCTCGAACCCGTAGGGTCTACACACTTAAGGTTCGGTAACGCTAGGGTCGTAGAGATACATGCACGTGGAAACCCGAAAGTTGTTCGGAGTCCCGGATGAGATCCCGGACGTGACGAGGAGTTCCGAAATGGTCCGGAGGTAAAGAATGATATATAGGAAGTCCAGTTTCGGCCATCGGGTGAACTCCGGGGGTCACCGGGAGTGTCCCGAGACCATCAGAGGGGTCCCGGGGGTCCATCGGGTGGGCCCACCCATCCCGGTGGGGCCCCTAGGCCGCAAGGGGAAGGGGCCAGCCCCTGGTGGGCTGGCGCACCACATGGGCCCCCCTCTCCATGCGCCTAGGGTTGAAACCCTAGGGGGAGGGGGCGCCCCCTATGCCTTGGGGGGCAAGTTTCCCCCCCTTGGCCGCCGCCCCACCCTGGAGATCTGATCTCCAGGGCCGGCGCACCCCCCTGGCCCCTATATATAGTGGGGGGAGAGGGCAGCCGCGCCCAAGCCTCTGGCGCCTCTCCCCCCTCCCGTCACACCTCCAACTCCTCCGCAGGGCGCCGGCGAAGCCCTCCAGGATTTCCCGCTGCATTCACCACCACACCGTTGTGCTGCTGGATCTCCGATGACCTCTCCTCCGCCCTTGCTGGATCAAGAAGGAGGAGACGTTGCTGTACCGGACGTGTGTTGAACGCGGAGGTGCCGTCCGTTCGGCGCTAGGATCATCGGTGACGAAGAACGCGAAGAGTACTACTACTTCATCCACGTTGCTTCGAACGCTTCCGCACGCGAACTACAAAAGGGTATGTAGATGCACTCCAGTATTGCTCATTGCTAGATGACTCCTTATATTGATCTTGGTGAAAGCATAGAATTTTTTTGAATTATGCTACGTTCCCCAACAGTGGCATCTGAGCTAGGTCTTTTGCGTAGCATCTTGCACGAGTAGAACACAAAGCAGTTGTGGGCGTTGAGTTTGCTCAATTTTCTTACCGTTACTAGTCTAATCTTGATTCGGCGGCATCGTGGGATGAAGCGGCCCGGACCGACCTTACACGTACGCTTACGTGAGACTGGTTCCACCGACAGACATGCACTAGTTGCATAAGGTGGCTGGCGGGTGTCTGTCTCTCCCACTTTAGTCGGATCGGATTCGATGAACAGGGTCCTTATGAAGGGTAAATAGAAATTGACAAATCACGTTGTGCTTTTGGCATAGGTAAGAAAAGTTCTTGCTAGAAAACCTATAGAAGCCACGTAAAACTTGCAACAACAATTAGAGGTCGTCTAACTTGTTTTTGCAGCATGTGCTATGTGATATGGTATGGCCAAGAAGATGTGATGAATGATATATGTGATGTATGAGATTGATCATGTTCTTGTAATAGGGAATCACGACTTGCATGTCGATGAATTTGACAACCGGCAGGAGCCATAGGAGTTGTCTTAATTATTGTATGACCTGCATGTCACTGAATAACGCCATGTAATTACTTTACTTTATTGCTAAACGTTAGCCATAGTAGTAGAAGTAATAGTTGGCGTGACGACTTCATGAAGACACGATGATGGAGATCATGATGATGGAGATCATGGTGTCAAGCCGGCGACAAAGATAATCATGGTGCCCCGAAGATGGAGATCGATGGAGCAAGATGATATTGGCCATATCATGTCACTTTAATTGACTGCATGTGATGTTTATCATGTTTATGCATCTTGTTTACTTAGAACGACGGTAGTAAATAAGATGATCTCTCACTAAAATTTCAAGAATTGTGTTCCCCCTAACTGTGCACTGTTGCTAAGGATCGTTGTTCCGAAGCACCACGTGATGATCGGGTGTGATAGGTTCTAACGTTCGCATACAACGGGTGTAAGCCAGATTTACACACGCAATACACTTATGGTTCACTTGACGGGCCTAGCATGTACAGACATGGCCTCGGAACACGGAAGACCGAAAGGTCGAACATGAGTCGTATAGAAGATACGATCAACATGAAGATGTTCACCGTTGATGACTAGTCCGTCTCACGTGATGATCGGACACGGGCTAGTCGATTCGGATCATGTATCACTTAGATGACTAGAGAGATGTCATTCTGAGTGGGAGTTCATTAAAATTTGATTAGATGAACTTAATTATCATGAACTTAGTCTAAAATCTTTACAATATGTCTTGTAGATCAAATGGCCCACGCTCAAGTTTCCCTCAACTTCAACGCGTTCCTAGAGAAAACCAAGCTGAAAGACGATGGTAGCAACTATACGGATTGGGTCCGTAACCTAAGGATTATCCTCATAGCTGCCAAGAGATCATATGTCCTTGAAGCACCGCTAGGTGATGCACCCGTTCTCCCGGCGACCCAAGACGTTAAAAAACGCCTGACAGTCGCGTTGTGATGATTACTCCCTGGTTTAGTGCGGCATGCATTACAGCTTAGAGTCGGGGCTCCAAAAGCGTTTTGAGCACCACAGAGCATATGAGATGTTCCAAGAGCTGAAAATGGTTTTCCAAGCTCATGCCCGAGTCGAGAGATATGACGTCTCCGACGCATTCTACAGTTGTAAGATGGAGGAAAACAGTTCTGTCAGTGAGCACATCCTCAAGATTTCTTGGTTGCACAACCGCTTGTCTCAGTTGGGAATGAATCTCCCAGACGAAGCGGTCGTTGACAGAATCCTCCAGTCGCTCCCACCTATCTTCAAGAGCTTCGTGTTAAACTTCAATATGCAGGGGATAGAGAGGTCCATTCCTGAGGTGTATTCAATGCTGAAATCAGCGGAGGTGGATATCAAGCAAGAACATCAAGTGTTGATGGTCAATAAAACCACTAAGTTCAAGAAAGGCAAGGGTAAGAAGAACTTCAAGAAGGATGGCAAAGGAGTTGTCACGCCCGGTAAGCCAGTTGCCGGGAAGAAGCCAAAGAATGGACCCAAGCCTGAAACTGAGTGTTTTCATTGCAAGGGAACGGGGCACTTGAAGCGGAACTGCCCCAAATACTTAGCAGACAAGAAGGCCGGTAACGTCAAAGGTATATATGATATACATGTTATTGATGTGTACCTTACCAGCGCTCGTAGTAGCTCCTGGGTATTTGATACCGGTGCAGTTGCTCACATTTGTAACTCAAAACAGGAGCTGCGGAATAAGCGGAGACTAGCGAAGGATGAGGTGACAATGCGCGTCGGGAATGGTTCCAAGGTCGATGTGATCGCCGTCGGCATGCTACCTCTACATCTACCCTCGGGATTAGTTTTAAACCTTAATAATTGTTATTTAGTACCAGCTTTGAGCATGAACATTGTATCTGGATCTCGTCTTATGCGAGATGGCTACTCATTTAAATCGGAGAATAATGGTTGTTCTATTTATTTGAGGGATATGTTTTATGGTCATGCCCCGTTGGTCAATGGTTTATTTTTGATGAATCTCGAACGTGATCATACACATATTCATAGTGTAGATGTCAAAAGATGTAAAGTTGACAATGATAGTCCCACATACTTGTGGCATTGCCGCCTTGGTCATATTGGTGTCAAGCGTATGAAGAAGCTCCATACAGATGGACTTCTAGAGTCTCTTGATTATGAATCATTTGACACGTGCGAACCGTGCCTCTTGGGCAAGATGACCAAGACTCCATTCTCCGGAACAATGGAGCGAGCAACCAACTTATTGGAAATCATACATACCGATGTGTGCGGTCCAATGAGTGTTGAGGCTCGCGGAGGCTATCGTTATGTTCTCACCCTCACAGATGACTTGAGTAGATATGGGTATATCTATTTGATGAAGCACAAGTCTGAGACCTTTGAAAAGTTCAAGGAATTTCAGAATGAGGTTGAGAATCAACGTGACAGAAAAATAAAGTTCTTGCGATCGGATCGTGGGGGTGAATATTTAAGTCATGAATTTGGCACACACCTTAGGAACTGTGGAATTGTTTCACAATTGACACCGCCCGGAACACCTCAGTGTAACGGTGTGTCCGAACGTCGAAATCGTACTCTGTTGGACATGGTGCGATCTATGATGTCCCTCACAGATTTACCGCTATCTTTTTGGGGTTATGCTTTAGAGACTGCCGCATTCACTTTAAATAGGGCTCCGTCGAAATCCGTTGAGACGACACCGTATGTACTTTGGTTTGGCAAGAAACCGAAGCTGTTGTTTCTGAAAGTTTGGGGTTGCGATGCTTATGTCAAGAAACTTAAACCTGAAAATTTCGAACCCAAATCAGAAAAATGCGTCTTCATAGGATACCCAAAGGAAACGATTGGGTACACCTTCTACCACAGATCTGAAGGCAAAGTCTTTGTTGCCAAGAATGGATCCTTTCTGGAGAAAGAGTTTCTCTCGAAAGAAGTGAGTGGGAGGAAAGTAGAACTTGATGAGGTGACAGTCACCCCTCCTGAACCGGAAAGTAGTGCAGCGCAGGAAATTATTCCTGAGGTGATGATCATGAAGAAACAGATCAAGTTACTACTGAACTTCGAAGGTCCACAAGGGCACGTTCCGCACCAGAGTGGTACGGCAACCCTGTCATGGAAATCATGTTGTTAGACAACGGTGAACCTTCGAACTATGAAGAAGCAATGGCGGGCCCGGATTCCAATAAATGGCTTGGAGCCATGAAATCCGAGATAGAATCCATGTATGAAAACAAAGTATGGACTTTGGTGGACTTGCCTGATGATAGGCACGCCATAGAAAATAAATGGATATTTAAGAAGAAGACAGACGCGGATGGTAATGTGACCATCTATAAGGCTCGGCTTGTCGCTAAGGGTTATCGACAAGTTCAAGGGATTGACTACGATGAGACTTTCTCTCCCGTAGCGATGCTGAAGTCAGTCAGAATCATGTTAGCTATTGCCGCATTCTATGATTATGAGATATGGCAAATGGACGTCAAAACGGCATTCCTTAATGGCTTCCTCAAGGAAGAGTTGTATATGATGCAGCTGGAAGGTTTTGTCGATCCAGAGAATGCTAACAAGGTATGCAAGCTCCAGTGCTCGATCTACGGGCTGGTGCAAGCATCTCGGAGTTGGAATATTTGCTTTAATGATGTGATCAAAGCATTTGGCTTTATACAGACTTATGGAGAAGCCTGTATTTACAAGAAAGTGAGTGGGAGCTCTGTAGCATTTCTCATATTATATGTGGATGACATATTGCTAATGGGAAATGATATAGAATTCTTGGAGAGCATAAAGGCCTACTTGAATAAGAGTTTTTCAATGAAGGACCTTGGAGAAGCAGCTTACATATTAGGCATCAAAATCTATAGAGATAGATCAAGACGCCTCATCGGTCTTTCACAAAGTACATACCTTGACAAGATATTGAAGAAGTTCAATATGGATCAGTCCAAGAAGGGGTTCTTGCCTGTTTTGCATGGTATGAGATTGAGCAAGGCTCAGTCGCCAACCACGGCAGAAGATAGAGAAAAGATGAGTGTCATTCCCTATGCCTCGGCCATAGGTTCTATCATGTATGCCATGCTGTGTACCAGACCTGATGTGAACCTTGCCATAAGTTTGGTAGGGAGGTACCAAAGTGATCCCGGTATGGAACACTGGACAGCGGTCAAGAACATCCTGAAGTACCTGAAAAGGACTAAGGATATGTTTCTCGTTTATGGAGGTGACGAAGAGCTCGTCGTAAAGGGTTACGTCGATGCTAACTTCGACACAGATCTGGATGACTCTAAGTCACAAACTGGATACGTGTATATTTTGAATGGTGGAGCAGTCAGCTGGTGCAGTTGCAAGCAGAGCGTCGTGGCGCATTCTACATGTGAAGCGGAGTACATAGCTGCTTGCGAAGCAACACAAGAAGGAGTCTGGATGAAGGAGTCCATCACCGACCTAGGAGTCATTCCAAGCGCGTCAAGCCCGATGACTCTCTTCTGTGACAACACTGGTGCTATTGTCATTACCAAAGAGCCCATGTTTCACAAGAAGACCAAGCACATCAAGCGCCATTTCAACTCCATCTGGAATTATGTTCAAGATGGAGACATAGATATTTGTAAAGTGCATACGGATCTGAATGTTGCAGACCCGTTGACTAAACCTCTTCCACGGGCAAAACATGATCAACACCAGAACTCTATGGGTGTTCGATTCATCACAATGTAACTAGATTATTGACTCTAGTGCAAGTGGGAGACTGTTGGAAATATGCCCTAGAGGCAATAATAAAAGTATTATTATTATATTTCCTTGTTCATGATAATTGTCTGTTATTCATGCTTGAATTGTATTGTACGGAAACATCGATACATGTGTGAATATATAGACCACAATGAGTCCCTGGTAAACCTCAAGTTACTAGCTCGTTGATCAACATATGGTCACGTTTTCCTGACCATGGACATAGGATGTCGGTGATAACGGGATCACATCATTAGGAGAATGATGTGATGGACAAGACCCAATTCTGAGCCTAGCACGAGATCGTATAGTTCGTAATGCATAAGCTTTTCGGTATCAAGTATTTATTCCTTAGACCATGAGGTTGTGCAACTCCCGGATACCGTAGGAATACTTTGGGTGTGCCAAACGTCACAATGTAACTGGGTGGCTATAAAGGTACGCATCGGGTATCTCCGAAAGTGTCTGTTGAGTTGGTACGAACCGAGACTGGGATATTGTCACTCCGTGTGACGGAGAGGTACCTCTGGGCCCACTCGGTAAGACATCATCATGATGAGCTCAAAGTGACTAAAGATTTAGTCACGGGATGATGGATTACGGAACGAGTAAAGAGACTTGCCATGACGAGATTGAACAAGGTATCGGGCATACCGACGATCGAATCTCGGACAAGTACCGTACCGATAGACAAAGGGAATAACATACGGGATTAAGTGAATCCTTGACACAGTGATTCATCCGATGAAGATCATCGAGGAACATGTGGGAACCAACATGGGTATCCAGATCCCGCTGTCGGTTATTGACCGGAGAGTCGTCTCGGTCATGTCTACATGTCTCCCGAACCGGTAGGGTCTACACACTTAAGGTTCGGTAACGCTAGGGTCGTAGAGATACATGCACGTGGAAACCCGAAAGTTGTTCGGAGTCCCGGATGAGATCCCGGACGTGACGAGGAGTTCCGGAATGGTCCGGAGGTAAAGAATGATATATAGGAAGTCCAGTTTCGGCCATCGGGTGAACTCCGGGGATCACCGGGAGGGGCCACCCATCCCGGTGGGGCCCCTAGGCCGCAAGGGGAAGGGGCCAGCCCCTGTTGGGCTGGCGCACCACATGGGCCCCCCTCTCCATGCGCCTAGGGTTGAAACCCTAGGGGGAGGGGGCGCCCCCTATGCCTTGGGGGGCAAGTTTCCCCCCTTGGCCGCCGCCCCACCCTGGAGATCTGATCTCCAGGGCCGGCGCACCCCCCCTGGCCCCTATATATAGTGGGGGGGGGGAGAGGGCAGCCGCACCCAAGCCTCTGGCGCCTCTCCCCCCTCCCGTCACACCTCCAACTCCTCCGCAGGGCGCCGGCGAAGCCCTGCAGGATTTCCCGCTGCACCCACCACCACGCCGTCGGGCTGCTGGATCTCCGACGACCTCTCCTCCGCCCTTGCTGGATCAAGAAGGAGGAGACGTTGCTGTACCGGACGTGTGTCGAACGCGGAGGTGCCGTCCGTTCGGCGCTAGGATCATCGGTGACGAAGAACGCGAAGAGTACGACTACTTCATCCACGTTGCTTCGAATGCTTCCGCACGCGATCTACAAAAGGGTATGTAGATGCACTCCAGTATTGCTCGTTTCTAGATGACTCCTTAGATTGATCTTGGTGAAAGTGTAGACAATTTTTGAATTATGCTACGTTCCCCAACACAACGATCAGATTTCAAATACACACGGCAACTTTACTTGGGCTACAAGTAAAGCTGACTCATCCAGCTCTGGATAAGATTTGCTCTCATTGTCTTCGCTCGAAGACATAGGATTTGGTTGAGCATCACTTCAGTCACTCTGACTTTGTTCACTTGGACCCCACTTAACAATACGGTGGTTCCTATGACTCAATAAAAGAAGAGAAGGAAGCAACGAAACATCTAGGTCTTCACGCTCCATAGTCTTCACACAATGTCTTCTCTCGTCATAGTCTTCAATATGATTATCTTCATATACCACCATTGTCGTCAATGTCTTCATACATTTTTGGGGGTCATCTCCGGTAGGTAAACCGAATCAATGAGGGACTACTACCTGTGTTATCCTGCAATTCTCACAAACACATTAGTCCCTCAACCAGGTTTGTCGTCAATACTCCAAAAGCAACTAGGGGTGGCACTAGATGCACTTACAATCTCCCCCTTTTTGGTGATTGATGACAAACTGGTTGAAGTTTTCAACGGGGATAAAAGTATGTGAAATTGTAAAGGATAAAGGTATTGTCGTCATAAGTAGCAAAAGGCTCCCCCTAAAGATGTGCATATAATTAATTTGCTTTTGAATGCAAATGCACGTGGCAGGTTGTACTTGTGGAGATCCTCTTCAACTTATGAAGACAATTCATCACGCATAATTGATATTTCGAATATAATGATATGCATAATGAGAAATGGACATCTGCAAAATGACTAAGTGCGGAATATATCGTAGCACATGCGTAATTAATCATCGCATTACAGAGTATTAGAAAACATAGCAGACGACCATTAAGTTTAAGTGTTACAACTCAAAGAACCAAATGTAGCAAAAACGAGAGTTGTAAACACTAGGCAAAATATAAAGCACCCGCCCATATGGAACCGCTTGAAGACTATCAACTCATATGCTTCTTCCCCTTTTGTCAGTAAGGACCAAAAAGGTTTGAAGACATAGAGCCTCTACTTGTTCCCAGTTGGAGCAGGAGAATATGCAGGGTCGGCATTGGAGTTTGGCGGTGCAGAAGTAGTTGGTGCAGTGTCGACACACGCTGAAGGTGGAGGTGGTGAGGTAGCATCATCTTGATCATCTATCACCTTGGCATCCACCGGTGCAGCGAAGGAGGAATAGCCAGAGTCTTCAAGAGACGGAGTTCGACGCAAAACAGCATTCCTTAGGGGAGTGTGGTCAAACTTGAATCTCTCTGTGAAGCCATCGTCTTGAAGATCTGCTTCAGCACTCAGCAAAGTCAAACTCTTCCATGACCTCCGACAGGTTTCATGAGCAACAAAGGCATTCTTGGTGGCAAGGTTGCGAATGCGATTTACGTCCACCAAGAGGCTTTGCATCTGATGCTTCAGCCAGTAGTGATGCTTATCCTGTTTCTGATGTAAGGCAATGATAAGCTCTCCGTCATTGAGAACACGAGATCGCTTCCGAGGGCTTTGGGCAATGGTGCTCTCGGTAGCTTCTGTCTCTGCATGGCGAGGTAAGCGAGTACGGCCAGCCAGAGGATAAACACGAGAGACCGCTGGAACTCCTAGCATAGGCTGAGTGAAGCTTTGGTGATCAGCGTTGTGAAGACAAACATGCTCTTTGGCTGGCTCTTGGTATATGGCTTCAGCTGGCATATCAATGTCTGGCAAGAATATGTGATGGTTGCGAGCAGAAGGCTGATAGTTGATAGCAGAATGAAGCTTGATGAGGCGCATAATCCATGGAGCGTAGAACTTAAGTCTAAAGAGATCAGAGCCTGATACAGCCAACTGCCTGATAAAGAAGTCTTGAGCATTGAAGATGATGCCATTGAAGATATAGAAGACCAATGTCTTCATTGTTCCTTCAAGCTTGACTGATGAAGAGTGTCCTTTGACATGCCATAGAGTTCGCCTGAGGATATGATATATGGTGCGTGGCAAATACTCAAGGTCTTCAACAAAGAACTCCTTTGGGTATTCAGCATCGCGCGACAAAGGCTTCATCATGCTCAGCATTTGGCTCATGTTGGGCTTGGGCTTCTGAAAGATACTCTCCAAAGCTTCGCTGTGTAGTTGACAACTAGGTTCATATAGTTCTCCTGGAGTGGGCAGTCCAGTTAGCTCAATGAGGTCAAAGGCTTTGGCTTCATGATGGACATTTCCTGTCATCCACTCAAGGACCCATGTCTTCGGATCCCTGCTGTAGCCGCGAATGTGGAGGGTTGCATAGAATTGCAGAAGCAGCTCTTAGTTCCAGTGCTCTTTATCAGTCACAAAGTTCAGTAGGCCAGCATCACGGAAGCAATCAAAAGCTTCTACAAGACAGGGCAGCCCAGTAATGGCTTCAGTGTCAAGACGCATATGTGGGAAGATGCGCCCTTGATCATAGAGAACTCGTGAATAATAACTGCGCTGTTGATGGCTCCAGAACCTATCTGATGAAATCCTTGGTTTGGAGTAGGGGTTCTTGGCGCTATCAAAGAAAGTGTTGTGCGCAATGAAGCCATTTGCATTGAAGGACCCTGGTGAAGTGGCAGTACCTGGGAACCTTGGCAGTCTTGGCTTGGGCTTCTGAACCTGAGGCATGTGCTCGACGTGGTAATCAAATTGAGGACCAGTAGCAGGCGGAGGAACCAGAACAGGCCATTTGACCGAGATGAGCTGGTCATCTTTGTCGTATGCTTGCTCGATAGTATGTGGCCTTGGAGGATGAACATGAGCAGTGGCATTGGCTTCGGACCGCTGAGTGGCGTCAGGTGGAGCACTGGCTTCAGGTGCCATTACTTCAGGCACCATATTGACTTCAGGTGCCACATTAGCTTCAGCCATGACAACGTCATTGGCTTCAATGGTGGTGTTGGTGGCAGCCTCAGAATTTGTAACCTCCACTTCAGGAGCTGGAGGGTCGGACACGTTCTCCTTGAGAACAGGGGGTGTGGCAACACGTGCTTCTTCTTCTCTTGGTTGTTCTTCATCGGCTGATGCAGCCGGAATATCTTCAGCCGCTTTGGCTTCAGACTCAGGGAGGCTCACAGTAGGAGAGGCTTCTGGAACAGATTGTTGCTCATCTCCTTCTAGAACACTGGAGGGATCAACTTGAGGCCTTGGTCCTTTGCGAAGCCTGCGGAATGCTGGCGACGCTTGTGGAGATGGAGTTGGTTGGGCCTCAAAGTCTTCGTCTTCAAGCACCGAACTGGTGACTTGAGTTGGGGGAGTTACTGGTGATTGTTGTGGGTGATCAGCCCATGAGTCATCCTGAGCAATTGGCGTCAATGGACGACCAATGCTAATGCGTTCGTTGTTCGTGAGAATAGGCGATGATACCACATTGTATTCGATCTGAGGAAGGACTTCATCATCTTCAACATTGTCGTGAGGACCAATGTCTTCAGCTGTGGTGGGGTCAACAGCTTGAATGTCTTCAGGAGCCTCTGTGGGAGCAGGCTCATGAACAGTCAGACGATGTTCTTGGTGTGCAGATGCAGGACGAGCAACAGAAATGGGCTCGACGACAAGGGGCTCTATGGGAGCAGCCCGGACCTTCTTGATCTTGCGTTTCTTGCTGGGTGGAGCCTCATCAGTGGTGTTCTTGCGCTTGCGGGCTTCAGCTTCAGCCACCTTTCTCTTATTGAGCTCTGAAGCAACTGTGGGGACCTTAGGCTTCGTGCCTGTCATGCTGGCAGGGAAGACAATGCGAGGCTCTTCCTGTCTTGATTCTTCAGCTTGGGCCACAGTTGGCTTCTTCTTCTTCTTGGCAGCCATCATGGGGTCGATGCCAAGACGCCCAAGGGCCTTGCGCTTTTCAGCTTCATTGTAAGCTTGAACACACTTGGCAGCCAAGGCCTTGATGCGCTCACGAGAACCCTTAGCTTCTTCACGCCTCTTGTGAAAGGCTTCCTTGAGCTCATGCATCATGACTTTGAAATTCTGGATATCTTCGACGCTGAGCTTGGCCATGTGCTTCTTGAACTGAGCCTTTTCATAGTCAATCTTTTGCTTCAGCTAAACAATTCTCTAAGCAAGAGCTAGCTCAGAAGCAATGGCGCCATTGAAGGAGACACTTAGGCCAACTGGAAGTTGCAGATCGTCAAAGCTGAGATTGGGGGTGTCAAACCACTCATCAATGAAGTTGTTCAATACTTCCACGTCAAAGAGGGGCAAAGCATTGAAGATTTCTGCGTCTTGCTTGCTCTTGATCAATTGCTCAAGAGCGTCATCAGCTAGACCTTCATCACTTGATAGATCAATGGCTTCATTCGCGTTCTTCAGAACAGCATCAGGAGTCAGAGCTGGGCTGGGGGTGTGCATGGGCTTCTTCTGTAGCTTCTTGCTTTTGGAGATACGAGAATGCTCTTCAGATTGCACACTTGGTGCAGGTGGAGCAGTGGCCAAGGGCTTCACTCTTGAAGCTGTTGGTGGAGTGGTCTTCGAAGCCTTGGATTTCTTCTTCTTTGGCTTCGGAGATGCAGGCGCTTCATCAGAATCAGCGTCGTCTGCAGGTTGATCCACATCCGCCCCTTGAACCCTTATATGACTGATGAGACCTTCTAAATTGTAGAAGGGCCCAACCAGATTTGGTTCAGCTTCGCGTGTGCCATCGGCACGAGGCGCAGAGGGGCCAGGATTGAAGTCTAATCCCCAAGTCTTCTTGTTTTCCTTGGCCGAGTTCTTGTCATACTGAAGATTGCGCTTGAATAGATTGTCGTCGCGACACCATATCAGTGATGATGGGTAGGCATCTGCTGGTTGTGGTCCACGGACCATGCAAGGATAGAAACCTTGAGTAATGGCTTCAGCCTGAGTCCTGGGTGGAAGATTTTTGTATAGAATGTCTCCCCATGGTCGCTTGATGGCATTCTTTTCAGCATACTCGTGGGTCACAAACCTGTACTTAAACCATTGTTCTGCCCAATATCTTCGAATCCATTGGATTCGAGTTTTCCTCTGATTGTAGTCCTCCTCTGGATCAGTCTTGTACATTTCAATGAGGTCAGGAGGCAAATCTTTGGAGGTGTTTCCACGGCGCTGTCTGTCACCCTTCCTAACAGATTTCTTAGTTGCCATTGGATTCAAACTGAAAGGCTTCAACACTGTCAAAGGCTTTCGTCTGCTGGTCAGACAGGACCTGGCTTCGGGAGAGTTAATGTGATGCTGTAAGAATTCTGCAAATGAATGCAGACTATGAGAACCAAGGGATTCTCCCACGGACATGTACCTGTGACAGCATTAGAGATGCGAGGGAAGGGGAAGAGGTCGTACGCATTCTCAGAAGATTTTGAAGATAAATCAGTTTAGAAGACATTGACCTCATAGCGCGAAGACATTCACTTTTGTATTGAGAGTTGGTTCCAGATTTGTACGAATCCAAGAATAGGTACAAGTGAGGAATCTAACTATGTGTGAAGCATATGTGAATGTACTAGGCAAAATATGAGATGCAGACAGGATAGATCCAAATTTGTGAAGGCAGAAACTTCTTATGGTAAAGAGGATGAATCTATTGGATCAAGAAGACGGTAAAAAGAGAGTTTCAATTTACCACACGATGAACTGCTAGACGAAGAAGGAGTTGAGGCCGAGCAGTTCGATCTTCCGTGCCCTAACTTGGCGACGGAGGACACCTACGGCGGCGGCGGAGAAGACGATGTCCGCGGCCGGCATGAAGAAGGCGTCGGCGAGGTCGCGACAGAGAAGCGCTTCGTCGCCAGCGTCGTTGAGAGCTAGCGGAGGCGCTAGGGTTGGTCGATGTGGAGAGGTGGTAGAAGAGTTTTTGACCATGATGGGACGGGTATTAATGAGGATAGACGGCACAACGCAATTACGCAGGTGCCCCTGGCGGTTCGCATCTGAGGGACACGTGGCGGACATGTAACACATTGGGAGTTGTCCCACGATCCCACGCACGCCAGGACTGTCGGGGTGGTCCTTCCGGCTTCTCCGGGTTTCAGGCATAAAGAATTGAGTATTACAAACAGATTTAAAGTTTGTCTCTGTATCTTCTGTTGACAAGGACGCAGAGAAGATATTCGATGGTTCCAACAGAATGCATATGATTTGGATAGATAGAGTTTGAGGTGAGAAAGCATAGAGAGGTTAGGGTCCGATCACATTCACTTAGTTCAAAAGATTCAAATAAGAAGACATAGCTATTAGTGAATGCTGTAGAGGACAGAACACAAGTCTATATATGTCCTATATGAAGATAAACCAAATGCGAAGACTTTGCAAATGTAATGCCAAGAGAAACACTTCAAACAAAGATTTGGTGGTGGCGTTACCCACCGTATAGGAAGTATTAGACCCAGACACGGCGCACAATTATCGTGGCGCTCCGAAGTCAAATTCCACGTTAATGTATTCACACTCAGAATGTAAGTCTTCATTGATTGAAGATATACTTTACTTCGCGTGTTGCACATCTAAGTCATCAATATGCATAAGTGTTAGGATGTGTGCCTGATTACAGGACATTTGAGGATTCTAAGATATTTATCTCACACCGCAACTTGCAAAACCTTTTCTCATCCAAGGGCTTTGTGAAGATATCAGCCAGTTGGTCTTCAGTGTTGACGTGTATGATATCAATATCTTCCTTCATGACATGATCTCTGAGAAAGTGATGACGAATTTCAATGTGCTTTGTCTTCGAGTGCTGAACTGGGTTGTTGGCAGTCTTGATGTCGCTTTCATTGTCGCAATAGAGTGGCACATGCTTCAGATGGACACCATAGTCCTTGAGAGTTTGCTTCATCCAGAGAAGCTGAGCGCAGCAAGATCCAGCAGCAATGTATTCAGATTCAGCAGTGGAGAGTGATACACAGTTCTGATTCTTTGAAGACCAACAGACAAGTTATCGTCCCAGAAAATGACATGTGCCTGATGTAGACTCACGATCAACTTTGTCACCAGCATAATCAGCATCTGAGAACCCAACTAGATCAAACTCTGAGCCCTTTGGATACCATAATCCTAGTGTTGGGGTGTAAGCCAAATATCGAAGAATTCGCTTCACGGCTAAGTGATGCGACTCCTTTGGTGCCGCTTGGAATCGAGCACACGTGCAAACACTAAGCATAATATCTGGCCTAGATGCACATAAATAAAGTAAAGAACCAATCATGGAGCGGTATACCTTTTGATCGAAATCTTTACCATTGGCGTCGGAACTCAGATGACTTTTAGTTGGCATAGGCTTCGTGTATCCTTTGCAGTCTTGCATACCAAACTTCTTCAGGCAATCTTTGAGGTATTTCTCTTGAGATATGAAGATGTCGTTGCTTTGCTGACGAATTTGAAGACCAAGGAAGAACTTCAGCTCACCCATCATTGACATCTGATATTGCTCTTGCATCATGTGAACGAACTCATCACTGTATCTTTTGTCAGTGCAGCCGAAGATAATGTCGTCCACATAGATTTGGCAAACAAACAGTTCACCATCATATGTCTTCGTGAAGAGTGTGGGATCCAGGGAACCATGTTTGAAGCCTTTGCTCTTTAGGAAGTCTTTGAGTATGTCATACCAAGCACGAGGGGCTTCTTTGAGGCCATACAATGCCTTGTTGAGCTTGTATACCATATCATGACGTTTTGGATCTTCAAAGCCAGGTGGTTGTGCAACATACACTTTTTCTTCAATCTTGCCATTGAGAAAAGCACTCTTCACATCCATTTGATACAGAAGGATGTTGTGATAGTTTGCATAGGCTAGCAGTATGCGAATAGCTTCAAGCCTAGCCACAGGAGCAAACGTTTCATTGAAGTCAATCCCTTCAACTTGAGTGTATCCTTGAGCAACGAGACGAGCTTTGTTTCTGACAACTTGACCATGCTCATCTTGCTTGTTGAGATATATCCATTTTGTGCCTATTATGTTGTGCTTGCGGGGGTTAGGACGCTTGACAAGTTCCCATACATTGTTCAGCTCAAACAGTTGAAGATCTTCTTGCATTGCTTGAATCCATTCAGGTTCCATGAAGGCTTCAGCAACTTTCTTGGGTTCAGATATTGAGACAAATGCAAAGTGCCCACAGAAATTTGCTAGCTGTGTTGCTCTTGAACGAGTGAGTGGACCAGGTGCATTGATGCTGTCAATTATCTTCTCAACGTGTACTTCATTTGCAACACGAGGATGAGCTGGACGAAGATTTTGCTCTTGCTGTTCATTGTCATCATGAGGAGGATTGTCTTCAGGCTGAGCATTGTCTTCAGGTTGATTAGGAGCAGAAATGATGAGTTCCTCGTCAGGCTGTGCTTCAGAAGGCATGATTTCACCTGTTCCCAGTAGCTTGATAGATTCACTAGGTGTAGTTTCATCCAGCACATTTGGCAGGAACTCTCTTTGTGAGCCATTTGTTTCATCAAACCACACATCCACAGTTTCAACCACTTTATAGAGAAAGATGTTGAAGACTCTCTAGGAGTGCGAGTCCTTTCCATAGCCGAGCATGAAACCTTCATGTGCTTTTGGTGCAAACTTTGATTTATGATGTGGATCGTTGATCCAGCACTTAGCTCCAAATACCTTGAAGTAACTGACATTTGGCTTCTTGCCAGTAAGGAGTTCATAGGACGTTTTCTTTAGAAGCTGGTGAAGATAAACACGGTAGATGATATGGCATGTAGTATCAATAGCTTCGGGCCAGAACTTTCTTGGTGTCTTGTATTCATCGAGCATCGTTCGAGCCATCTCAATTAGGGTTCTGTTCTTGCGCTCTACGATGCCATTCTGCTGAGGTGTGTACGGAGCTGAGAATTCATGAGTAATTCCCATTGTATCCAGATAAAGATCAAGGCCGGTATTCTTGAACTCAGTTCCATTGTCACTTCTGATATGCTTGATCTTGACGCCATAGTTGTTCATGGCACGGTTGGTGAAGCATCTGAAGACATCTTGCACTTCAGTCTTGTAGAGAATTATATGCACCCATGTGTATCTTGAATAATCATCAACAATGACGAAGCCATAGAGATAAGCTGTGGTGGTGAACGTGGAGTAGTGAGTAGGGCCAAATAAGTCCATGTGAAGCAGCTCGAAGGGTTTGGATGTCGTCATGATTGTCTTCGAGGGATGCTTGGCCCTAGTCATCTTCCCAGCTTCGTAGGCACCACACAGATGATCTTTCTTGAACTTGACGCCCTCGATGCCTATGATGTGCTTCTTCTTCGCGAGAGTGTGCAAGTTCTCATGCCGGCATGTCCTAGCCTCCGATGCCAGAGCCAGCACTCTGAAGCTTTTGCTAGAAGACATACGGCCATCGGTGGTCCTGCTGAGAAATCTACCATATACATATCTCCTTTCCTCTATCCTTCAAAGACTAGAGACTTGTCAGATTCCATTAGTACAAGGCAATGATATTTTCCAAATATCACAATCATGTTTAAGTCACAAAGCATTGAGACAGACATTAAGTTGAAACCAAGGGATTCAACAAGCATGACTTTATCCATGTGCCGATCCCTTGAGATTGCAACTCTACCTAGACCCAACACCTTGCTTTTACCAGTATCAGCAAATGTGATGTGACTCTTCTTAGATGGACGTAAGGTTGAGTCCATAAGAAGACTTCGATCTCCAGTCATATGATTAGTGCATCCGCTGTCCATAATCCATTCTGAAGTATTTGGTGTCATACCCTACAGTGCAGTTAGGGGGATAGGCTTCATGAATAGTCAATGTGAAGCATAAACATTTGACGTACAAGCGGATTATGAAAGCTTAGATCCAAGTTGGGACTGATGAGATGATTGGCAAGCGATTCAGAAACAAAATACATAGTAAGACCATTTGGGCATTTGATCTTGCGCCCTACAAGTTGTTTTAGGTCCCCAGCAATAGCATCAGACGCCTTTGATTTTCGACTGGAGACCTTTCCCTGCAAGAGAAGGTTAATTCTTCTTAACCACCCACATCTTCAGGGGTGGCTTAGAAGCAATGAGTCTAAGAGCAGCATCTGAGAATTTTGGCTTTGGAGCCCTAGCAAATAGTCTTGCAGTAGGAGAATAATACTCATAGGAATAAGCAGAAAAATTCTTTGTTTTGTGAACATAGCGGTTTGAGGAAACACGCTCATATTCATGGGTCTGAGTATAATTTCCCTGCAAAACATTGGCGTTATGGTGACTCAGGTGAGTCCTCTGACTGTATGAAGCATTAGGACCGTATGAAGCCTTTGATCTGGGGTTTGTCTTCTTCCCAGGTGGTGTCATGATGACATTTACTGGAAGCTTCTCAAGACAGCCTTTGGGAACCCAGATCTTCTTCATAGGTGGCCCGTTCCTGCAGTTAGTACCAATATACCTGGCAAACACTTCATCATTCTGATTCTTAAACAGTTTATAGTTTGCATCAAAGGATTCATCAACGATAATAGGATTAGCACAAGTGAAGCCAGATAAGGTAGACGGATCCACTGAAGGTTCCTTTGCAGCAACCCATGTGGTTTTGGGGTACTGCTCAGGCTTCCAGTATGAACCATCAACATTCATTTTCCTCTCGAACCCTACACCCTCTTTCCTAGGTTTTCGGTTAAGAATCTGCTTTTTGAGGACATCACTTAAAGTCTGATGCCCTTTGAGACTTTTGTACATGCCTGTCATGTACAATTCCTTCAGCCCTGCATTGTCAGTGATACTAGCAATGTCCTCAGATGAGGAATTAGTGATAGCAGAGGCAGTTGAAGAATTTTTAGCATTTGAGCATTCAGGTGAAGAATTAGCAGTCTCACGTTCAATGCATTTCAAGCATGGAGGACTGAATTCTTCCTAAGAAGCACTGATTTGTTGAGCAAGTAATGAATCGCGCTCCTTCTGAAGATCTTCATAACTCACTCTTAGCTTTTCAAGATCTTGCTTTCTTTGAAGAATTTCATAAGAGAGCTTCTCATGATCAGATAAGAGAGTGTTATGATGACTTTGAAGCGTGTCAAACCTAGTCTGAAGTCTCTTAAGACTCTCAGCCAAGGTTTTCGACTGATCCATTTCTTCACCCAACATATCATTGCTCTCATTAAGCATTTTTAAGCTTTTTCCAAAGCTATTTGTCGTTTAGTGGCAAGGTAAGCAAGTTTGACATAGCTGGGTCCAAATTCATCACCAGATTCATCATCGCTAGACTCAGCCTTGGCACCTTTTGCTATAAGACTTGGTGCTGAGGATGATGATTCTGGATCGAAAGTCATCGTCTTGAGAGATTCTTTGAAATCCTTAATCCAGGGATCATCACGAGTTCGATGACCTTCATAGACCTCAGAGAGACGGTCCCAGATAAGCTTCGCATGATCGAGATGCATGATGTTCCTGAACTGATTTTGAGACAGACAGGAGCAGATGATGTCTTTCGCTCTGAGGTTGAGAAGAGTGAACTTGCGAATGTCATCAGCTTCTGCCATCTTGCACAGATCAGTAAGACCAATCTCAGTGACGGTCCACAGCTCACTGTTTATCGCCATGAGACACTTCTTCATCATGGCCTTCCACTTGGGATACTTGTGACCGTCAAACATGGGTCAAGACACAGTCTTCATTCCTGTGGTCGACATAACTAAAACTCCAGGTGGTTAAACCGAATCACACAGAACAAGGGAGTACCTTGCTCTGATACCAATTGAAAGTGTTGTATATCGACTAGAGGGGGGGTGAATAGGCGAATTTTATGGAATGCTTCAAAACATGGAAGTTTCGAAGACAAACGATAGAACCAATCCTATTTGTATGCAGCGGAAGGTAGACTACACTAGACAAGCCATAGTCAAGTATTCAACAAAGTGAAAGCACGAAGACTAATAGCAGTTAGGCAGTATGGATCAGGATGGAAGATTGTATGATGCCAATTAGAACAAGTAGTCACACAGTGAAGTCAAACAGATATGGCAAGCAGGCAATGACTTCACAAAGAGAGAGAATAAGTAAAGAGAAGGAAAGGATAGAACCAGTAGCTTCGAGAAGACAGTGATTTGTTAGACCAGTTCCAGTTGCTGTGACAACTGTACGTCTGGTTAGGGAGGCTGAGATTTAACTCAGAAGACCGCATCTTCACCTTATTCCCCTTGAGCTAAGGACACCTAGTCCTCGCCCAATCACTCTGGTAAGTCTTCAAGGTAAACTTCCAAACCTTCACAGACTTCGTTCACCGGCAATCCACAATGACTCTTGGATGCTCAGAACGCGACGCCTAACCGGCTGGAGGAGTCCTCAAGTGTAACAAGTCTTCATGTCACACAGACAGAAAGACTTCAGTGATGCCTAACACTCTTTGGCTCTGGGTGTTTGGGCTTTGTCCTCGCAAGGATCTCTCTCTCAAATGCTTCGGAGGTGGGTTGCTCTCAAACGACAAAAGCCATGTAATAACTCTGAGCAGCCACCAATTTATGGTGTAGGGGGTGGGCTATTTATAGCCACTGGGCAACCCAACCTGATTTGTCCGAAGTGACCCTGGGTCACTAAGGAACTGACACATGTTCCAACGGTCAGATTTCAAACACACACAACAACTTTACTTGGGATACAAGTAAAGCTGACTCATCCAGCTCTGGATAAGATTTGCTCTCATTGTGTTCACTCGAAGACATAGGATTTGGTTGAGCATCACTTCAGTCACTTTGACTTTGTTCACTTGGACCCCACTTAACAGTACGGTGGTTCCTATGACTCAACAAAGAAGAAAAGGAAGCAACGAAACATCTAAATCTTCGCGCTCCATAGTCTTCACACAATGTATTCTCTCGTCATAGTCTTCAATATGATTATCTTCATATACCACCATTGTCGTCAATGTCTTCATACATTTTTGGGGGTCATCTCCGGTAGGTAAATCGAATCAATGAGGAACTACTACCTGTGTTATCCTGTAATTCTCACAAACACATTAGTCCCTCAACCAGGTTTGTCGTCAATACTCCAAAACCAACTAGGGGTGGCACTAGATACACTTACAGTATTGGTATACCGACGATCGAATCTCGGGCAAGTACTATACCGGTAGACAAAGGGAATCGTATACGGGATTGATTGAATCCTTGACATCATGTTTCATCTGATGAGATCATCGCGGAACATGTGGGAGCCAACATAGGTATCCAGATCCCGATGTTGCTTATTGGCCGGAGAGATGTCTCGGTCATGCCTGCATGGTTGCCGAACAACACTTAAGGTTCGATGACGCTAGGGTTATAGGGAATAGATGTACATGGTTACCGAATGTTATTCGGAGTCCCGGATGAGATCCCGGACGTCACGAGGAGTTCTGGAATGGTCCGGAGGTAAAGATTTATATATGGGAAGTCCCGTTTTGGACACCGGAAGTGTTCTAGGCGTTATGGGTAACGTACCGGGATCACTGGAAGGGTTCCGGTGGTCCACTGGGAGGGGCTACCAGCCCCGGAGGCCTGCGTGGGCCAAGTGTGGGAAGGGACTAGCTCCTAGGTGGGCTGGTGCGCCTCCCACAAGAGGCCCAAGGCGCAGGGAAAGGGAGAGGGGGAAAACCCTAGGCTGAGATGGGCCTAAGGCCCACCTAGGGTGCGCCCCCCTCTGCCCGCCCCCCTAGATGCATCTAGGGCTGGCCGCCACCCCTAAGGGGGGAACCCTAGATGGGGGCGCATCCCCTCCCCTCCCCCATATATGGTGGGGGTTTTGGGGATGCCATTCACGAGACTCTCCCTATCTCTTGGCGCAGCCCTACCCCTCTTCCTCTGCTTGGCGAAGCCCTGCTGGATTGCCACGCTTCTCCACCACCACCACGCCATCGTGCTGCTGATGGACGGAGTCTTCCCCAACCTCTCTCTCTTTCCTTGCTGGATCAAGGCGCAGGAGACGTCACCGGGCTGCACGTGTGTTGAACGTGGAGGCACCGTAGTTCGGTGCTTAGATCAGATTCTGCCGCGATCTGATTCGCTTCGTGTACGACTCCACCGACCGCGTTCTTGCGACGCTTCCTCATCGCGATCTTCAAAGGTATGAAGATGCACTCCCCTCTCGTTGTGAGTAATCTTCATAGATAGATCTTGGTGATGCATAGTAATTTTTTTGATTTTCTGCAACGATCCCCAACACTTGAACACGCCAGGGTCTTGTGGCAAGCGCCGGGATGCTCTTTTGGCAATGTCGTCCGCCTCCCTGTTCGTGCCACGCGATACGTGCTGCAATTACAAGCCCAGGAACCGCTTCTCAATTTTCCGCACTTCTTCGAGGTATGCCTCCATGTGCTCGTCCTTCGGTATGTATGCCTTGTTGGAGAAGTTGACTAGGAGCTGGGAGTCGCTGAGGGAGTCCTGGCTTGAGGGGTCCTCATGTGGCCGGATAACTCGTGGTGGGACGGACTGCTGGGCCGTGAAGATCATTGTTGAAGATCGTCTCTCGTATCCGGATAGGACTCCTATATTCGTATAATGGCAAGTTTTAGGTTTAGGTGTAATATTTCCTTTCTCTGCAATATGGTTATGTACAAACCCTAGGCCCCGTCGGTGCATATATAAACTGGAGGGTTTAGTCCGTAGAGGCTAATAGAGAATCAGAAAATCCTCATAGGCTAGACTCTAGGGTTTAGCTATTATGATCTCGAGGTAGATCAACTCTTGTAATAATATTCATCCATATTAATATAGCAGGAAGTAGGGTATTACCTCGTTCGAGATGCCCTGAACCTGGGTAAACATCGTGTCCCCAGCCTCTTGTTACCATCAATCCTCAGACGCATAGTTCGGGACCCCTGTAATGCCCAGGATGGGACTATACCTCCTACGTGTCGAGGCACGACTTAAAGGTATAAGCCCATCCTAGAATGATCTCAAGTTTGGTATCTTTGCACGACTCATGTAAAAGTGGGATTAAAATGCAAAAGATAGATAGTTGGCTTACACTCGCCACTTCACACAATACATTACATAAGCAAAACATCATTCAGAACATCACAACCCGACTACGGGTGAAGATCCAAAAGAAAGATACCAAAACAACATAAAGCCACAGGTCAGGATCGAATCCTAGTAGAAACCAGTACTGATCGTCGAAACGTCACAAGCATACGGCCACTCTCTTCATCGAGCTCCCAGCGAAGTACTTGAACCAGCTTCTGCATCAAACTCGGCTGAACCTGCATCTGGTGTGGTGGAGTAACTGTGAGCCACAGAGGACTCAGCAATCCCGTTCCCGGGTAACACGACTATTTAAGCCTTGGAAGAGGATAAGGCTGAAGAAAAGAGTAGTGTCTGCAGCAGCAACTAGCAACTAGCTTACGTGATAGAGAGCGAGAAGAGAAAGCCTCGGTCGAGAGATGATCACGAAGTGATCCTAACTAAAGCCGGTCAAACATAACCCCACCGTGTTCAACTCCCGAATCCCTATTCGGAAATTGACGGTCACGGAACACACGCTGGTAGTGTATTAGAAACATTGTGTCAAGTTATCTACAACCGGATATTAACAAGCTCCCATCTGCCACATAACCGCGGGCACGGCTTTCGAAAGTTCATAACCCTGCAGGGGTGTTCCAACTTGACCCATTACAAGCCCACGATCCGCGGAGTCGCAACTCCAAGGTGGGAAGACCCGAGTATTCTCGGAATTCCGTGCTCAAGATATACCGAACCAAGGTAAGACTAATCCAGCAAATCCTCCCGGCGTGTCGACACCCTGATAGTAGCCGCGCGTATCTAAGTCTCAGGACACGACCGGATGGGTGATGCTACAGGACCCAATCCTCGAGTTTCCCCGTTGTGGTTCCCGCAGGACCCCCATTTGGGACCAACACCATCAGCACTGGCCCCCCCTGCTATGTAGAATTAAGAATCCTCGGGGACGCGACCCCCTATGCAAATTTAATTAATTAATTAAGTTGTTATTATGAGGCAAATAGTACCAAATGTTGGGACTTGCTGGAAAAGACTTAGCACTTAGCGGTTTATCAAGGGGGTCCCATACACCCCAACCGTGTTAGGAACGCATAATCAAGGAACATAACACCGGTTTATACGGTTCCTAACGGCATGAGCGGAACAAAACACCAAGCAAAAGGCTTAGCCTTCCACCCTTGCCAATATATAGATGATTTCATTTAAGCATTTATATAGTGTGATATAACCCAACCAAACTTCAACATGAAGCAAGCATCTTCAATCTTCACCTGCAACTAACAATGCTATAAGAGGGGCTGAGCGAAGCGTACTTAGCCATTCAACGGTTTGCATAGGAAGGGTGGTTAAACAGGTTCATGGTTATAATAGGAGGCTGACAGGAAAACATGGGCATCGAGGCAATATACTAAAGAGCGATACTCTAGCAATAGGCAAAGATAGTAATGGTATCCGGGTTCGGTCATCTTGCCTGGGATTCCACAAGGAAGAAGAACGGGTCCATGAAGTAGACGGAGCAACAGTCGAGTGAATCCTCACAACTCCGGAACGAAATCGAAGCTAACAAGAGAAGCAACCGGAAAGAAGCAAAACAACACGGTAAACACACAAGCATAAACATGGCATACGATGCACATCCAAGTATGATGCATGTCCGGTTTAAATATGCAAGGCAAGGCAAGATGCACACACAATACTACAAGTTAAGTGGAGCTCAATATGCAACGAGTTGCATATTGAAGAAACACCACATTTAATTATTTAATTGACTCTCGTTTGTTTACAAGACAAGATTAAATGTTGATTAACATGGCAAGAGGTGAAGCATAATAAAACTACACTATTTAGGCAAGTTTAAATGAGGCCGGAAATAACAACATCATCTCCAGAAGATCCCCATGAGCATGTTTAGTAATTATAAACAAACAACAATTCACACATATTAATGTTGTTAACATGATGCGGATGGCATGATCAAGTTTATGCAATTTTATTAAAAGGTGACAAGAAGATGATATGAAGTATTGTCACCGTGGTGGAAAGAAAAGGGTGCCACGGCAACAATTCCGAAAATGATGCCACGACAACATATCGGTTCCGGTAACTCGTTGAGAGTCTGGTGCAAAAGGAAAGATGGTGTGAGCGGGTCAAACGAGATGAAAGGTGGGGCGATCCCGTCACCGGGTTCCCACGAGTCGGCGACGAGGCAACCGAGGAACATGACAAACGAACGAAACGGCACGGTGCACACAAGGGAAGCATTTCATACAACACGAGCAAGCATCTCACGGGGTCATCCATGGGGTCGTCTCGTTATACCTTCGGAACAGTCGTTTCGGGGCGGTTCGAGATTGTAGAGAAAGGAGTCGTTCTCACGAGTCGTAGAGGAAGTAATGGTTCACATTTCCGAAGAGGAAGTAGTCGTTCCGATATCGTGTCGTGGTACTTGCGGCGTCGGACATCTTCGGGGCGACGGTAGTGGTACACGTTCCGTAGGGGTACTTGTCGCATCGCCATGTAGTTGTTCACGTTCATCGGAGAGGTACTCGTCATCGTAGCTGTTCGGTCGTCGTGGTACTTGGTCGTGGTCGTGGTACTTGGCGCTTCCGGCGATGGTAGTGAAAGTAGTGGTACATGTTCGTTTTTCCGTAGATGTTCGGGTCGTTGCGGTCTTTGGCGTGTAGGCGTACACGGTTCTCTGTCAAGGTCAACAACACAAGCAACACAAAACAAAAACAAAACTGCAGCAGCAAAGGGGCGACGAGGCCAGAGGCTTGGCGATGGAGGAGACAACAGGCCTCGGGCGCTGGCACAGGGGTCGCTGGCGACGCCGGTGCTGGAGGACGGCGCTGTCGCGGAGGCAGGCCGCTGGAGAGCGGACGGAGGTTGCTGCCTTGGGGGCGTCGGGTGCAGGGCCAAGGGGAGGCCAGCAACCTGGTGATGGAGAGGCGCGGCACGGAGGACGGAAGGGGCGGCCGGAGGGGATCCCCGCGGCGACCGGCGGCTGCTGGTGAAGGGGGGCCGCACGGGGAAGGTGGTCGCGGCGCGCGGGGCCTGCGGGCGACCTGGCGATGCTGGCGGCTTGGAGGGCGGAGGGGCTCGGGCGTCGCGGCCGGGACGGCGCAGGGAGCTGACGGAGAGGCGAGGAGGACCAGGCGAGGCGGCCCTGGAGGGCGCGCTCGGGGCGCTGTGGTGCTCGCGCCTTGGCCGCGGGGCCCTGGCGCGGTCCCGAGCCGGCTTGGTGATGCGGCGGTTGGGGGTGAGGCTCGAGATCGAGCGCTGGTCGAGGGAAGAGCTACGAGGGATTGGGCTGTCCACACGAGGGAGAGGGGGGAAGAAGGAGTCGGGTGCGGGATCGAGAGAAAGGGGGGTAGGGGTTCGGGCGAGCGAAAGAAAGGAGCGACGGCGGCTGAGGGAAAACTGGGAAGGAGAGGTCGCTAGCTAGGGTTTGAGATGGTTTGGGCCGGCTTGCTGGGAGGCCCAGCTGGCTGGAGCAAGGATGGGCCAGGGAGACCTGGTCCGCGGCTTGGACAGAAGGAGGCCTAGTGGACGGCTGCCGGCTGCTCTTCTTATTTACCTCTTTTCTTTTGCAGAAAAAAGAAATAGAGAGAGTTAAACATAATAAGAAAAGAGGCAAAGAACAAGAATAAAATGATGGACATTTTTGTAAGGCTTTATGGAATAATTCCAACCCAACAAAAGTGGTTCCAACAAAATAGGAAAAAAATGCAAACTAAAATAATTAGCTTGCCTGAAGGAGTTTAAAAGGAGTCTAGATTTTTGGAGGAGCCTCGATAAATAGGAAAAAGAATTATAGGGAGGGTTTTGACGGAGAAGCTCGAAGTGAAAAAGACATGGGGAAAAAATATACAAGTGTGTTGGGTAAGTTCCAACGAATGGAATATTTATCATATAGCTCCCTAACTATTGAGAGACTTTTATATGTTATAAAGAGAAGTCAACTTCCCTCGATTTAAATGGACCGAAGGCCCACACGATTTATTTAGGTTGAGATGCAGAGATAAATATGACATGATGGCATGATGACATGATGCAATGCAAAAATAAATAAAGCAAGCACAACTGAAACACACGGGAGACCCGGAACATCTGGAATCTTCTGGAATCTTCTGGGACGTCGATCTCGGGCGTCACAACCCCCTAGCCGAGATCCGCTGGTTTTGACACCGACATTGGTGCTATCATTGAAAGTTCCACTATGTCGCCGACCGAAGGACTGATGGATCGCGTCATCAACCACGACGGTGACACCGAGCGAATTCTCCCTCCCGGGCAGCTTTTTGTGCTCGGCTGCTTCATGCTCCGTGCCAACACTGAAGGCCACCTCGAGCAGGTTGAGAGCTACGCCCATGGCCATCATGTCAGGTTTGGAAGCTTAAACTACGTTGCTGATATCCGCGGAGACTTGATCTTCGATGCATTAGAGCCCACGGTGACCTCTCCCTGTCATCACGATGAACACGACCTAACTTTGTCATCGGATCAGGAAATAGCACCTGCAAAAGTTCTAGCCCTAGATCCGGAACATATCGCGTCACCCGAGGACGGGAAGCTCAACCCCGCCCCAGAAGCCGCAGACTCAACGGCGCTGGAGCCGCACATGGACCCAACTTCGAGTGGGATCTATGTTACCGAAACTACGGACTCGTTTCCGGCCTTAGGTTCTGGATCATGCGCATCTGTGCCCCTCAAGCTCGATCAGGCGTCTATCGCGGAATTTAGTGTTGCTGATATCTTTCAGCACTCACCCTTTGGCCACATGTTAAAATCGTTAAAATCCCTCTCCTTCGCTGGGCACACACAGCCGAATTATATCTGGTTCAAACTGGAGGCTGATGGAGAATTTTGCTCCCCACCCACCACCCACTTGGTAGCCACGGTCGAAGATCTAACCAATCTACTTGACTACGCTTCCGAAGACTTTGAAGGGACGGACCTCGAAGCCGAAGCAGATCCAGATCAAAACCGGCCCGTAACCGGGCGGTGGGCAACTATGTCTTCATACGACGTGTATATGGTGGGTACACCTAAGGAGAAGGAGGGCAATGGCGAAAACGATCCCTTAAAGGACAAGCCTGTTGAAAAACCTCCCAAACGTCGGCGTCCAAAGCACCGAACTAAATCCCGTAAAGGAAAAGATAGCAACACTATCACCACCGACGGTGACAGTCCGGAGCAAGCTGAAGACCCCGCAGACCCAGCGATGGAGCAGGACGAGCAAGAGGACGGCGAACATAGTCCGAAACCGCTGTCCGATGACAGCGATGCCGAAGACAGTAATAATGAACATGTCTCCGAAGAGGATGTTAGCCTGGGAGACGATGAATACATCATCCCAGAAGAACCCTTAGAACAAAAGCGCTTCCATCGGAGTCTTATTGTCACCGCAAGGAGCCTGAAAAAGCAACACAGACGGCTTCGAGCTGCATAGGACACGCTCAATGATAGATGGAATGAAGTGCTAGACGCTGAGAAAAAACATGGCTACAATCGCCAAACCAAAGGCTATCCCACGCGTAAACTGCTGGCCGAATTCGACGACGAGGCCACTGCACCCATACCGCCAAAAAATAACACCGCTGATAAGCCGGACCGACCACCTCGTGGACAGGACAGAGTGGCTAGCAACGGCGTGCACAAGCCCGCACCCCCACCTTGTAAAGGAAAGGAGGATGCGGCTCAAGTCCGGAAACACGATTTGTGTGAGTACCTGAACAACAAGACCGGCAAGACCACATCCATCTACGGATCTAGGGACCGTGCTCCCGCATGGGACAGCGACTATCAAGCCAATCGCGCCGGTCATATACCTGTTCGGGGTCAATACCGAACATCACAACCATCGGACATACGCCATGATATAACAAAATACATAGGCACCGCACACCCTCTGTGCTTCACCGATGAGGTGCTAGATCACGATTTTCCAGAAGGGTTTAAACCCATGAATATCGAGGTGTACGATGGAACGACGGATCCTGCCGTCTGGATAGAAAACTTCATCCTTCACATCCACATGGCTCACGAAGATGATCTCCACACTATTAAATACCTACCCCTCAACTGAAAGGACCAGCTCGGCACTGGCTAAACAGCCTCCTAGAGAACTCCATTGGGAGTTGGGAAGAACATGAGGATGCTTTTCGGGCCAATTTCCAAGGGACCTATGTCCGGCCCCCGGATGCTGATGATCTAAGTCACATCATCCAACAACCCGGGGAGTCAGCCCACAAGATTTGGAATCGGTTTCTCACTAAGAAGAACCAAATTGTCGACTGTTCGGCCGCCGAAGCCTTAACGGCCATCAAGCACAGTGTCCGTGACGAATGGCTAGCCAGACACCCCGGACAGGAAAAGTCGAGGACAATGGCAGCCCTAACTACACTCATGACCCGCCTTTACACGGGCGAGGACAGCTGGTTAGCTCGTAGCAGCACCAGCGACCCTGGAACATCTGAAGTCAGGAACGGCAATGGAAAGCCACGACGTAACAAAAACAAACGTCGAAATAATGCTGGAAGCCCAGATGATACAGCGTTAAACGCCGGATTCAGCGGCTCCAGACCCGGCCAACGGAAGAAGCCATTTAAAGGCAACAAAGATGGTCCATCTAGCCTGGACAAAATATTAGATAGGCCCTGCCAAATCCATGGCACCCCAGAAAAACCTTCAAACCATACCAACCATAACTGTTGGGTTTTCAAGCAGGCCGACGAGCTCAATGCCAAACACAAGGGGAAGGGACCTCAGAGTGAAGACGAGGATGAACCTCGCCAGCCGAATATAGGGGGACAGAAGAAATTTCCACTGAAGTTTAAACAATGAACATGATATATGCCACTCATATCCTAGAGGGAGCGCAAGCGCGCACTCCGAGACGTCTATGCCGTCGAGCCTATTGCCCCCAAATTCAACCCATGGTCGGCCTATCCGACCACTTTCGATTGCAGGGATCACCCAACTAGTATCCGTCATGGGAGTTTGGCTGCCCTAGTTCTAGATCCAATAATCGATGGATACCATCTCACCCGAGTCCTTATGGACGGCGGCAGCTGTCTCAATCTGATATATCAGGACACTGTCCGCAAGATGGGGATCGACCCGTCAAGAATAAAGCCAAGCAGCACGACCTTTAAAGGAGTGATACCGGGCGTAGAAGCCCGCTGCACGGGCTCTTTAACATTGGAGGTCGTATTCGGCTCTCCTGATAACTTTCGAAGCGAAGAGTTAATCTTCGACATAGCTCCATTCCAAAGTGGCTATCATGCACTACTCGGAAGAATGGCCTTCGCCCGCTTTAATGCAGTCCTGCATTATGCTTATCTAAAGCTTAAAATGCCTGGACCACGTGGCGTCATCATAGTCAATGGAAATATGGAGCGCTCTCTCCGTACGGAGGAGGACACTGTGGCCTTACCAGCCGAAGTCCAAAACGGCCTATTCAAGCCAGATAACATGTCAGTCATGGACATAGCTAAATGTTTCCGGCATACGCCTCAGTGCGGCAGTTCAGATGAACCGGAGCTAGATTAGGAGCTATGCCCCCATCGACTGCCCCATAAGGTGATAGCATATGTGCCTCGGGTACATAATTATGCCCTAAAAATCCCCTGGGCGACGCTGGGGGCACACTTCATACATATAGTCCATAGTTCGGCTCGACCCTATTCGGACTCTAAAATTATATTTTAAGGTTCACTAAACGAACCAGTCTTGTTTATGGCCACACTGGATCTCTTTTTTTTCCAGGTTTCTTTTTTCTTTTTACAGATGGCCATCACACTCCCCCCTTCAAGGACACATTACAGAGGAGGAAACGACCCAAACGTGTAACAGGGACCCACACTAAGGTTTCTTTTTAGATTTAGACCCTGTGTAAACCTTTTTTATCTTTCTCGTTTCATACCTTTCTGGCATGTAAAATGTCCAACAAAGTCATCGGCATTATCTGTAAGCTTACGACTTGCCGTACTATTAAGGAATATTAATAGACCAGCTTGATCCACATTATGTTCGGAGATCGGAGTTTTATTCACTCACCATAAATGTTCTCTACCCACGTCAGATTGCCACATGTGCCTTGTCAACAGGGTCTATTACCAGGGGATGTATTCAGCCCATTATATATCAAAAAGTCTGAACACCTATAAGGAGTGTTCGGCGTCCTGGATATTTGCCTTATATGCATCAGTTGCGAATCATGTCTTGGGTCAATAGTTGGGTTGCCCGGCTCCTGTGCTTATCCCTACGTTCCCAATTGTTCAGCTAGGGTGTAAAGGGAGAACTACTGCAATTGTACTTCTCGATCGTCCGGTCAAGTACATCAGTAGAGAAAGCCGAAAACTGACTGTCATGATAGGCGAGAACTTGGTCCGCAATTCGATGACTTAGTTTTGTACTACGATCGATAGAGATCTACCCTGTGTTATACAAAGGGTTGGTTTTTCGCCAGCCAGGCACAACTGGATACCTTAATTAGGGAATATCATATCCGCACCAGGGGCTAGTACCTAGCCCCACTTATCAAATTCCTATGGCTAAGTGAAAGCAATAACGCGGCATAGTCTGATTGCCTTGTTCGCTCCGCATGCACCTCCTACACGTACCAAGACGTTGGATAAAGAGTGTATATGCATATGACCGAACACCCTAGTACTATATACATGGGGGCTGAAGCCGACGACTGGAAACTTTCATATTCACATAAACAGCCACATAGGAGATAAAATTCGCTCATAATATAATAGCGCAAAAGTTATATACATCGGTTCATAAGCTTAAAACTTTACAACCGGATACAATTACTCAAAGATAACATCCTTCGAGCACTGGCCTTCTACAAGGCGGGCGACTTCTAGGACGTCCTCAAAGTATTTCTCCGGCTTGCGGTGCTCCTTGCCTGCGGGCGGGCCAGTAGTAGCTATGTCCTGCACCCTCATCTTCTCCCAGTGCACCTTCACATGAGCGAAGGCCATCCGAGCACCTTCTATGCAGGCCGAACGCTTCAACGCGTCATCCCGCGGACTCGCCTCGACGAGCCGCTTCACTAATCCAAAGTAGCTACTTGGGATTGGATCAGCGTGCCATAGCCAGATCAAGTCCTTCATGGCCGAACCCGCCATATTGTGCAGCTCGACCAACTGCTTCATCTAGTCGTTGAGGGGCACCAGATGTTTTGGCGCATAGAACTACGACCAAAACAACTTCTCTGTGTCATTCCCCTCCTGGGCTCAAAAGTATTGGGCGGCGTCAGCACTGCTCCTCGGAAGATCAGCAAACACGCATGGAGAACTCCATAACCGTGTCAACCCAAGATACTTCTGCCCTCCGAAGATGCTCTATAAGAGAAAGGTCTTACTAGATGCTATCTTTCGTGCCTTCTTGATTTCTTCACAGGCGCTGCACGATTCGCTTCGCGCATCCTGCGCAGCCTTAACTGCCGCATTCAGGTTGGACGCCTATTCCGAAGCCTTCAACTCCAACGCTTCGCAGTTGCGAATAGCATCTTTGAGTTCGTCCTCGACTTCGGACACCCGAGCCACGTGCTGTTGGCACGTGGCCTTTTCGGCCTCTAGTTCGGCAACCGCTTTGTCAGCGATTGCCTTGCTCGCCTCGGCCTCCTTCTTTGCCTTTGCGAGCTCGCCCTTGAGGGCCTCGAGCTTAGTGGCGCCAACTGTTTAATACAGAATATCATAAAAGAGTTTATACCCATACTCAATGAATATTATTAGTCTTCTTGACATTTTAACCCGCATACCTTGCGTTTCATCTAAACGCTGGTTGACACATTCGAGGTCCGCGTTGGCTAATAAGAGCTTCCGATTTAGTTCGGCAACTTCTGCATCTCGTGCAGTTGCCGCAACTAGTGAAGCCTGCTCAAATACAAAAACATACAGTTCAGCTCTAGAATATGCTATACTATGGATACTTTGTCTGATTCTGTTCAGAATCACACAAAGCATCAGGGGCTACTGGCTATATTTATGTATTTAAAACAAATAAAGTTCCATAAAGAACATTACATTGCTTACCTCAAAGCTTGTTAACAGGCTGTTGAAAGCTTCATTCAGTCCGCCTTTGACGGACTGAATCTTGTTCATCACCGCACCCATTACGGTGCGGTGCTCCTCCACGATGGAAGCACTTTGCAGTGCTCCCTCCATAGGGTCCAGCGCCTCCGGATTGACTTCGGGCGCCGTCGTATCCTCCCCTGCTTGGGGGGTCAGGTCTTCGAACCCCGGAGCCGCACTAGGCTCCGGGTCAGTATTCGGGAGGGCCCCGGATTGTTTGGTCCCCCCGTCTTCGGTCTTCATGGGAACTGTTTCCCCATGGTCAGTGGCGGCCGAGGTGTTACCCTCGATCGCCCTGTCGCTTGCCCCACCTCCATCTCCTTCAGCAGAGGACACCCATTGGGAGGACACTTCGGTGTCCCCGCCAATCATGGGCGATGGAGCTCGAACCAGCGGGTCACTCTCCGTCTCTACAGGCGCTAGAGAGTTCCCCTCTGATAAGGAGGCGTCGGGGTGTCCTTGGGGAGGGCTGTAGGTCAGCAGGTGAAAAATACTAAATAAATATCAAAACGCTAAATAAGGTGCAGCAATTAATATGTCCGAAAAAACTTACGTTTCGGTCGGGGGCTTCTCCTTGGGCTTCACCACAAAGCTCTGTTTGGATGATGAGTCCGAATGAGTAGAGAGGTTTAGCCTCCTCCGGGGTGCGGTCGTACCCGCATCAGCAACGGCCCCCCTCTACGTCCCCCTGCCTTGCACAGGGGGCTCCTCTTCTTCTTCTTCGTCATCCTCCTCCTCTTCGGAGGAGAGGATGTTGATCTTCTCGGCCTTCTCGTCCGCGGGGCGGGGGCTGATATGTCTCCGTCGTATCTATAATTTTTTATTGTTCCACACCAATATTCTACAACTTTCATATACTTTTGGCAACTTTTTATACTATTTTTTGGGACTAACATATTGATCCAGTGCCCAGTGCCAGTTCCTGTTTGTTGCATGTTTTTTGTTTCGCAGATTATCCATATCAAACGGAGACCAAACGGAATAAAAACGGGCGGAGATTTTTTTTTGGAATATATGTGAATTTTGGGAAGCGGAACCAACATGAGACGATGCCCGAGTGGGCCACGAGGTAGGGGGCGCTCCCACCAGGGGCAGGCGCGCCCTGGGCCCTCGTGGCCACACCGTTAGGTGGTTGATGCCCTTCTTTCGCCATAAGAAAGCTAATATCCGTATAAAAATCGTGTCAAAAAATCAGCCCAATCGGAGTTACGGATCTCCGGGAATATAAGAAACGGTGAAGGGTCAGAATCTGGGAACGCAGAAATAGAGAGAGACAAAGAGACATATCCAATCTCGGAGGGGCTCCCGCCCCTCTACCGCCATGGAGGCTATGGACCAGAGGGGAAACCCTTCTCCCACCTAGGGAGAAGGTCAAGGAAGAATAATAAGGAGGGGGGCTCTCTCCCCCTCGCTTCCGGTGGCACCGGAGTGCCACCGGGGCCATCATCGTGTGACGGTGATCTACACCAACACCTCCGTCATCTTCACCAACTTCTCCATCACCTTCCCCCATCTATCTACAGCGGTCCACTCTCCCGTAACTCGCTTTACCCTCTACTTGAACATGGTGCTTTTTTGCTTCATATTATTATCCAATGATGTGTTGCCATCCTATGATGTCTGAGTAAATTTTCGTTGTCCTATCGGTGATTGGAGAATTGCTATGATTGATTTAATTTGCTTATGGTTATGTTGTTGTCCTTTGGTGCCCATCATATGAGCGCGCGTGTGGATCACACCATAGGTTTAGTTGTATCTTGATAGGACTACGTATTGGAGGGCAAGAGTGACACAAGCTTCAACCTAGCGTAGAAATTGATGCATACGGGATTGAAGGGGGACCAATATATCTTAATGCTATGGTTGGGTTTTACCTTAAAGAACGTAAGTAGTTGCGGATGCTTGCTAATAGTTCCAATCATAAGTGCATAGAATTCCATGTAAGGGATGACATGCTAGTAGTTGCCTCTCCCACATAAAACTTGCTATCAGTCTAGTAACGTAGTCAATTGCTTATGGGCAATTTCGCAACTCCTACCACCACTTTTCCACACTCGCTATATTAACTTTATTGCTTCCTTATCTTAACAGCCCCTAGTTTATATTTACGTGCTCTTTATATTCTTCCAAACCTATTCCACAAAAACTACAAAGTACTTCTAGTTTCATACTTGTTCTAGGTAAAGTAAACGTCAAGCGTGCGTCGAGTTGTATCGGTGGTTGATAGAACTTGAAGGAATATTTGTTCTGCCTTTAGCTCCTCGTTGGGTTCGACACTCTTACTTATCGAAAGAGCCTACAACTGATCCCCTACACTTGTGGGTTATCAAGACCTTTTTCTAGCGCCGTTGCCGGGGAGCAATAGCTTGGGGTGAATATTCTCATGTGTGCTTGTTTGCTTTATCACTAAGTAGATCTTATTTGCTGTTCTAAGTTGTTTTCTATCTTTAGTTATGGGTAGGAAACACAAAATACCAAAAAAAAATTAGTGGTACCTACTGAACCAATGGTTGAAGAACCACTCAAAATCTATCACACTACTGAAGCTTATTACTTGGATCATCTTTGATCCCTATGTGCTCGGGCTGAAACCCCAACTAGCTTAGTTGAGGGAAAACCTTTAGATGAGCATGCTTGTTATATGCGACACCGCATATCTGAAAAAGGGAAACTTTTACTGGATCAAATTCATCGTTTGCAATGCTATGCTTGGAATTTATGTGAAATTTATGATTTTACTTGTTGTTCTGAAGACCCTACGAAACACCTCCCTACCAATGTGAGTATAGTGATAATGGAATCGTATCTTCGTATGCTAAGGGTGTTTATAGTTACTATGATATTCAACAAATTGAATAATTTGTTGCTTTTGTGCTTATGAAATTGCTTCTTTGATTGAAAAGTACGATGCTACTCTTTACAAATCTGATTTTTTTTCCATATTTAAATATTGTTATGATAATTATGCTTATAATGCCTATGTTAAACTATATATTGAGGACTCCTCCGCTGTCCAAGAAGAGACTAATATTTTGCAGGAGTCTATGGAAGAAGAAATCAATGACATTGTGAGCTCATTGGATGAAAAACATGAGGAGGAGAGCGAAGAACAAAAGGAGGAAGAGCGGATCAGATACCCATGCCCACCTTCTAATGAGAGTAACTCTTCAACTCATACATTGTTTAATTTCCCTTCGTGCTTACCGAAGGATGAATGCTATGATGATTGTTATGATCTCGTTGATTCTTTTGAAATATCCCTTTTTGATGATGCTTGCTATGCTTGTGGCCAAGATGCCAATATGAATTATGCTTATGGAGATGAACTTGCTATAGTTCCTTATGTTAAACATGCGATAGTTGCTATTGCACCCACACATGATAGTCCTATTATCTTTTTGAATTCTCCAAACTACACTATATTGGAGAAGTTTGCACTCATTAAGGATTATATTGATGGGTTGCCTTTTTCCATTACACATGATGATTTTGATGAGTATAATATGCATGTGCTTGCTGCTCCTACTTGCAATTATTATGAGAGAGGAACTACATCTCCACCTCTCTATGTTTCCAACACGATAAAACTGCAAGAAACTGCTTATACTATGCATTGGTCTTTACTTGATGTGCATGAATTGTTCTTGTATGACATGCCTATGCATAGGAAGAGAGTTAGACTTCGTTTTTGCATGACACATATCACTTTGTGCTCATTACTAAATGCTAAATCATTGCTAATTAAAATTGGCTTTGATATACCTTGGGATCCGGGTGGATCCATTACTTGAGCACTATATGCCTAGCTTAATGGCTTTAAAGAAAGCGCTGCTAGGGAGACAACCCGGAAGTTTTAGAGAGTCATTTATTTCTGTTGAGTGCTTTTATAAAGTTTAAAAACAAAAAAATAAAGAGGGGAACCTAAAAAATTTTCAAAAAGAAAAGCGAAAGTGAGAAAGACGAGCATTGTTAAAGTGGGAGCTAGCCTTGAACTTTGTTCATGCCCATGGAAACTTTGTGAACCTTGATTACATAAAATTTTCAACAAAAAAAAATTATCCCCTTGTACTATTCCATTGTATTACAAAAATAATGTGCCAAGAGTTTCCTTTAGGATGATTAAACAGCTTGTTGGTTTGTGCGGTGCAAAAACAAAAACTTTGGCTGTAGTGCATGATTTTACATTTTTACAGGAACGTCGAAAGTATTGCTATACAAATTGTTGATTTTTCCTAATTTTTCCATAATTTTTAGAGTTACATAAGTATGGTTAATGTTCAGATTACTACAGATTGTCCTGTTTTCACAGATTGCCGCTATAGCTTCATTATTTGCATATCTTTGAATTGTTGTTGATGCCTCCTTGACTTGGGGCCATAGAATTGTGATAGCATACAATAGGTAGTATTTGTTCATAATTGTACAATAATTTTAGAGCAGTACATGATGGGATTTTATTGATCATATGCACTAACCCCACCACTAAAAGTTGTGTTAAATTTTGTGTGGATGAAGTGTTCGAAGATCGAGGAGGTCTCGATATGGGGAGAAGGAGGAGAGCCAAGAGCTCAAGCTTGGGGATGCCCGAGGCACCCCAAGTAAATATTCTAGGAGACTAAAGTGTCTAAGCTTGGGGATGCCCCGGACGACATCCCATCTTTCTTCAACAAGTATCGGTATGTTTTCGGATTCGTTTTGTTCACATGATATGCGTAAACTCTTGGAGCGTCGTGTGCTTTATAGAATGCACCATGCTATAAATGCACCATGCTGGTATGAGATAATCCTTGGTTGATTTATAGAATGCTCTTTGCACTTCACTTATATCTTTTGAGTATGGCTTTATAGAATGCTTCATGTCCTTCACTTATATCATTTGAAGTTTGGATTGCATGTTTCTCCTCACATAGAAAACCACCATTTGTAGAATGCTCTTTTGCTTCACTTATATTTGTTAGAGCGTGGGCATAACTTTTGTAGAAAGAATTAAAACTCTCTTGCTTCACTTATATCTATTTAGGGAGTGATAACCCACAAGTGTAGGGGATCGCAACAATTTTCGAGGGTAAAGTATTCAACCCAAATTTGTTGATTCGACACAAGGGGAGCCAAAGAATACTCTTAAGTATTAGCAGCTGAGTTGTCAATTCAACCACACCTTGAAACTTAGTATCTGTAGCAAGGTAGTTTAGTAGCAAAGTAATATGATAGTGGCGGTAGCAGCAATAAAAGTAATGATAGTGTTTTTGTAGTTTTTATAATAGTAGCAGCGGAAAAGTAAATAAGCAACAAGCAATATATGAAAAGCTCGTAGGCATTGGATCGGTGATGGGAAATTATGTCGGATGCAATTCATCATGTAGAAGTTATAACCTAGGGTGACACATAACTAGCTCCAGTTCATCAATGCAATGTAGGCATGTATTCCGAATATAGTCATATGTGCTTATGGAAAAGAACTTGCATGACATCTTTTGTCCTACCCTCCCGTGGCAGCGGGGTCCTATTGGAAAGTAAGGGATATTAAGGCCTTCTTTTAATAGAGTACCGTACCAAAGCATTAACACATAGTGGATACATGAACTCCTCAAACTATGGTCATCACCGGGAGTGGTCCCGACTATTGTCACTTCGGGGTTGCCGGATCATAACGCATAGTAGGTGACTATAGACTTGCAAGATAGGATCAAGAACATACATATATTCATGGAAACATAATAGGTTCATATCTAAAATCATGGCACTCGGGCCCTAGTGACAAGCATTAAGCATAGCAAAGTCATAGCAACATAAATCTTAGAACATAGTGGATACTTGGGATCAAACCCTAACAAAACTAACTCGATTACATTATAGATCTCATCCAACCCATCGCTGTCCAGCAAGCCTACGATGGAATTACTCACGCACGGCGGTGAGCATCATGGAATTGGTGATGGAGGAAGGTTGATGGTGACGATGGCGACGATCTCCACTCTCCGGAGCCCCAAACGGACTCTAGATCAGCCCTCCCGAGAGAGATTAGCGCTTAGCGGCGGCTCCGTATCGTAAAACGCGATAATTCTTCCTCTCTGATTTTTTCTCCCCGGAAGTGAATATATAGGATCTGGGGATACGTCGGTGGAGCACCAAGGGGCCCACGAGGCAGGGGGGGCGCGCCCTAGGGGGGTGGCGCCCCCCACCCTAGTGGACAGGGTGTGGCTCCCTGGTCTGGATCTTCTTGCAGGTATTTTTTATATTTTCCAAAATAATTCTCCGTGCATTTTCAGGCCATTCCGAGAACTTTTTATTTCTGCACAAAAACAACACCATGGCAGTTATGCTGAAAACAGCGTCAGTCCGGGTTAGTTCCATTCAAATCATGCAAGTTAGAGTCCAAAACAAGGGCAAAAGTGTTTGGAAAAGTAGATACGTTGTAGACGTATCAATTCCCCCAAGCTTAAACCTTTGCTTGTCCTCAAGCAATTCAGTTGATAAACTGAAAGTGATAAAGAAAAACTTTGACAAACTCTCCTTGCTCTTGTTGTTGTAAATATGTAAGCCAACATTCAGGGTTTCAACAATAATCATGAACTAACCACATTCACAATAACTTTCAGGTCTCATGTCTACTCACATCAATGGCATAATCAACTAGCGAGCAATAATAATAAACCTCGGATGACAACACTTTCTCAACACAATCATGATATGATATAACAAGATGGTATCTCACTAGCCCTTTCTGAGACTGCAAAACATAAATGCAAAGCACCTTTAAAGATCAAGGACTGACTAGACATTGTAATTCATGGTAAAAGAGATCCAGTCATGATCATACTCAATGCAAATTAATAGTAATAGATGCAAATGACAGAGGTGCTCTCCTACTAGTGCTCTTTGATAAGAGGATGATGACGTTGCATAAAAGTAAATAGATAGGCCCTTCACAGAGGGAAGCAGGGATTTGTAGATGTGCGAGAGCTCAATTTTTAAATAGAGATGAATAACATTTTGAGCGGTATACTTTCATTGTCAATATATCAACCAAGAATCTCGATATCTCCCATGATACACACATTATAGGCGGTTCCCAAACAGAATGGTCAAGTTTATACTCCCCCAACCACCAGCAAGCACACTCCATAGCTAGCCCGAAACAACGGGTACCGTCCAAACCAGCAACAGCCCTGGGGGAGTTTTGTTTAATTATTATGATTTCGAGCATGGGACTGGGCATCCCGGTTACCAGCCATTTTCTCGTGAATGATGAGCGGAGTCCACCCATCGTGAGAATAACCCACCTAGCATGGAAGATATAGACAACCCTAGTTGATAGATGAGCTGTTTGAGCATACAAAACAGAATTTCATTTGAAGGTTTAGAGTTTGGCACATACAAATTTACTTGGAATGGCAGGTAAATATCGCATATAGGAAGGTATGGTGGACTCATGTGGAATAACTTTGGGGTTTATGGAAGTGGATGCACAAGCTGTGTTCGCGCTTAATACAGGTGAAGGCTAGAAAGAGAGTGGGAAGGGACCAGCTAGAGAGCAACAACGTTCATGAACATGCAATAAAATTAATCAACAATGAATGCAAGCATGAGTAGGATATAAATCACCATGAACATAAATATCGTGGAGGCTATGTTGATTTGTTTCAACTACATGCGTGAACATGCGCCAAGTCAGATCACTTAAATCGTTCAAAGGAGGATACCACCCCATCATACTACATCACAACCATTTTAATATCATGTTGGCACGCAAGATAGACCATTATAAACTCTCATCTAATTAAGCATGGCATAAGAAGCTATGATCTCTAATTGTCATTGCAAGCATGTTTCATTCATAAAAAGCTGAATCAGGAACGATGAACTATCATATTTACAAAAACAAGAGAGGTCGAGTTCATACCAGCTTTTCTCATCTCAATTAGTTCATCATATATCATCCTTATTGCCTTTCACTCGCACGACCGAATGGTGTGGATAATAATAATAGTGCACGTGCATTGGACTAAGCTGGAATCTGTGAGCATTTAATACAAGAGAGAAGACAAGGTAATATGGCTCAAGGTTAAATTAACAATAAAGCATATGAGAGCCACTAAGCATTTAAGTCATGGTCTTCTACTCTTAACCCCCAAAGAAAAGAAAAGAAACTATTTACACGCGAAATCTCCCAACAAGTAGAAGAAGAACGATAAATCTTTTTGGGTTTTCTTTTAATTACTACTGCAAGGAAAGTAACAAGCTAGAAGCTACAACTAATATTTTTGTTTTGTTCTTCTTAAGGTTTTTCTAACACACAAGAAAAATAAATGAAACTAAACATGGATGGTACAATGAAAGAGTGTGAGCACCGACACTAGAATAAGTGTGAACATGAATGTAAAGTCGGTGAGAAATACATACTCCCCCAAGCTTAGGCTTTTGGCCTAAGTTGGTCTATGGCCACGGATTGAAGCTACTCCCTCTAGTGTACTGAGATGTGTCCTCTGGGTGCCACTAGTTGACAAGCTCATCCAGATCCCACCCATAAACAGACTGGCGGTAAGGATCAAGTGGTGGCTCCGGCTCAGGCTCTGAAGCTTGTGCCTGGCCTTGGTACTTGTAGAAGGCATCTGATGTAACGAGATATGTGCATGTAGATAGATCAAACAGAGATGGTGCAGGCAAGGTAAAAAAATTTACAATATTTTTCATCAAACCTTAATTTATATTTAAGCAACCTATCATTGTCTTTAACAATAAAATCATGTGCTATCATGCTCTTGTCATCTAGATAAATAGGGGCAAGCAATTTTTCTTCCTTCTCATGATGCCTAATAGGTATTCTAAAATGTTCAGCAAGGCGAGAAGCAAAGATGCCTCCAAAGACGGGCCCCTTTGAGCGGTTCAAACTCAGTCGTTTAGCAACAACGGCGCCCAAGCTAAAAGTTGTGTCTTGAAACAAAGCACGGCGTAAAATGACAATATCAGGGGCACTAAGATTCCCGCTGTTCCCGCGACCAGTTAAACATCTACTAGCAAATAAAGAAAAGTAGCGCAGAATAGGGAAGTCTATGCTGGTGATTCTTGCCCCTGAGGCTTGTCTAGTTTCCCCTATAGCTATCATGTCAATAAACCCTTCAACATCTTCACGACGTGGTTCGTCAAGTCTACCTCCAAAGGGTATCTTCCATACTTCACAAAATTCTAAGAGCGATATCAACTTAACCTCATCATATAAACGAAACTCCACTGTAGGTGGTGTTTTCTTAGCATCAAAATGGAAACTTTGCGTGAAAATATTGGTGAGTAAGAGGTACTGTTCACGCTAGTCATGGAGGAAGTCGGTGAGGCCTACGTTATTCGCCAACCAATAAAAGTCTTCGTAAATCCCGGCGAACATCATGAAATCATTACAAGGCCATTCGCACGGTCGAACTTCTGCCATACGAGGAAGATTATATTTGGGCTTCTTATTTTCTTCTTTCTTCTTCTCTTCGGAACTCTTACTGGAGGAGCCCCTCAACAATCTCTTTATCATTTTCCTTCTCTGAATTTTTTTGAAATTTTTAGTAACTCAAAATAAAAGTTAACCAAACTCAACAAGATTGATAGCAACAACTCCTACTAGTGCCTAGATACTATATCATGCATTAGAGCTACTTGGCACCAAGAAAATTTAACATGCAAGCTCAAGAATAAGGTCACCACAGCAGCAAAAAAATGCAATAAATAAAGCACTAGAACAAAAACTAATTGGACCAATGGAGGAATCACATACCAAGGAACAATCTCCCCAAACAGTTTGGTGAATGGTGCTCTAAGCAAGGAGATCGAAAATGGCAGCAAGATGAGCTAGAACTCGGGTTTGAGCTGGTTGGTGATTTTTTTGGGAGGAAGAAGAACAGTGTGGGTGCAGGAATAAGTGGAGGGGGGCCACGTGGGGCCCACGAGGCAGGGGGCGCGCCCTGGCAGGGGGGCGCGCCCTGGACCCTCGTGGACAGGTGCTGGCTCCCCTCGCTGTGTGTTCTGTGCCAAATATTCTCAAATATTCCAGAAAAAATCATATTTAATTTTCAGGGCATTTGGAGAACTTTTATTTTCGGGGTATTTTTTATTGCACGGATAAGTCTGGAAACAGACAGAAAATACTATTTTTGCTTTATTTATCCTAATTAACAGAAAGTAGAAGGAGGGTACATAAGGTTGTGCTATCTAGATTCACCTATCCCATGCTCCTCGAAAGGAATCCATTAACAAGGTTGATCAGGTCTTGTTAATAAACTCTTTCCGAATAACATGAAACCAGAGAATTGTCGAATATCACTAGGTTACCTCAATGGGGATATGTATGTCCCCAACAATAAGAATGCCATATGTCTTCTTGATAGTAGGAAGAGGAAATTCAAAACCTCCAATAGTAATAGTTGAAATTTTTCCACTATAATTGATACTGTGGACCTGAGGTTGTTTCCTCGGAAAGTGTACCGTATACTCATTACCATTAACATGAAAAGTGACATTGCCTTTGTTGCAATCAATAACAGTCCCTGCAGTATTTAAAAATGGTCTACCAAGGATAATAGACATACTATCGTCCTCGGGAATATCAAGTATAACAAAGTTCGTTAGAATAGTAACATTTGCAACTACAACAGGCACATCCTCACAAATACCGACAGGTATAGCATTTGATTTATCAGCCATTCGCAAAGATATTTCAGTAGGTGTCAACTTACTCAAGTCAAGTCTATGATATAAAGAGAGAGGCATAACACTAACATCGGCTCCAAGATCACATAAAGCAGTTTTAACATAGTTTCTCTTAATGGAGCAAGGTATAGTAGGTACTCCTGGATCTCCTAGTTTCTTGGGTATTCCACCCTTAAAATTGTAATTGGCAAGCATGGTGGAAATTTCTACTTCAGGTATCTTTCTTTTATTGGTGATAATATCTTTCATGTACTTAGCATAAGGATTTGTTTTAAGCACATCATTCAAACGCATACGCAAAAAGATAGGTCTAATCATTTCAGCAAAGCGCTCAAAATACTCATCATCCTTTTTCTTGGATGGTTTTGGAGGAAAAGGCATGGGTTTCTAAACCCATGGTTCTCTTTCCCTACCGTGGTTCCTAGCAACAAAGTCTCTCTTATCATAACGTTGATTCTTTGATTGTGGGTTATCAAGATCAACAGCAGGTTCAATCTCTACATCGTTATCATTACTAGGTTGAGCATCATCATGAACATCATCATTAATATTATCACTAGGTTCATGTTCATTACCAGATTGTGTGTCAGCATCAGAAACAAATATATCATTGGGATTCTTAGGTGTGTCAGCTACAGGTTCACTAGAAGCATGCAAAGTCCTATCATTTTCTTTTCTTCTTCTTAGAAGAACTAGGTGCGCCTAAATTAGCTCTCTGAGAATCTTGCTCAATTCTCTTAGGGTGGCCTCAGGATACAGAGGTTCCTGAGTCATTTTGCCACCTCTAGTAGCAACTCTAACAACATAGTCATTATTCTTACTATTTAATTCATTTAGCAAATCATTTTGAGCCTTAAGTACTTGTTCTACTTGAGTGGTAACCATAGAAGCATGTATACTAATAAGTTTTAGTTCACCTTTAACTCTAGACAGATAATCACTCAAGCATTCAATCATATAAGCACTATGTTGCAGTTGTCTACCAACATAAGCATTGAAGTTTTCTTGTTTCACAATGAAATTGTCAAACTCATCTAAGCATTGGCTAGCAGACTTATAACGAGGAATATCACCTTCATCAAATCTATAAAGAGAATTTACATTTACTACCTATGTTGGGTTATCAAGACCATGTATTTCTTCAATAGGGGGTAAATTCTTAACATCTTCAGCTTTAATACCTTTTTCTTTCATAGATTTCTTTGCCTCTTGCATATCTTCAGGACTTAGAAATAGAACACCTCTTTTCTTCGGAGTTGGCTTAGGGGCTGGTTCAGGAAGTGTCCAATTATTTTCATTGGCCAGCATATTATTCAATAGTAATTCAGCTTGATCAACTGTTCTTTCCCTGAAAACTCAACCAGCACAAATATCCAGGTGGTCTCTGGAAGCATCAGTTAGTCCATTATAAAAGACATCAAGTATATCATTCATCTCAAGAGGATGATCAGGCAAAGCATTAAGTAATTGGAGAAGCCTCCCCCAAGCTTGTGGGAGACTCTCTTCTTCAATTTGCACAAAGTTATATATTTCCCGTAAGGCAGCTTGTTTCTTATGAGCGGGAAAATATTTAGCAGAGAAGTAATACATCATATCCTGGGGACTACGCACACAACCAGGATCAAGAGAATTAAACCATGTCTTAGCATCACCCTTTAACGAGAAAGGAAATAGCTTAAGGATATAGTAGTAACGAATCTTTTCATCGTTGGTAAGCAGAGTGGCTATATCATTCAACTTAGTAACATGTGCCACAACAATTTCAAATTCATAGCCATGGAAAGGAGCAGATTCAACCAAAGTAATTAACTCAGGATCAATAGAGAACTCATAATCCTTATCAGTAACACAGATAGGTGAAGTAGCAAAAGCAGGGTCATGTTTCATTCTAGCATTCAAGGACTTTTCTTTCAGCTTAGCTAATAATTTCTTAAGATCATATCTATCGTTGCAAGCAAGAAAGTCTCTAGCAGTTTCTTCATCCATAACATAACCCTCAGGAACAACAGGCAATTCATATCTACTGGGAGAAGCTTCATCATCACTTTCATAAATATCATCAGTTTCAATATTTGCATTCTCCCTAACCTTAGCAATTTGTTCATCTCGAAATTCACCTAGTGGAACAGTATTATCAAGCATAGAAGTATTTTCATCATACATAGCAGAAGTGGCATCATCAAGAACATACGACATATCAGATTCAATAGCACGAGTAGGTGTCGCAAATTTACCCATAACAGAAGGAGAATCAAGTGTAGAGTTAGATGGCAGTTCCTTACCTCCCCTCGTAGTTGAGGGTAAGATCTTGGTTTTTGAGTCCTTCAAATTCTTCATAGTTATCAACAGTATAATCCCAACTGACTTAAAGAAAAGAGCTATGCTCCCCGGCAACGGCGCCAGAAAATAGGCTTGATAACCCACAAGTGTAGGGGATCGCAACAGTTTTCGAGGGTAAAGTAATTTGTTGATTCGACACAAGGGGAGCCAAAGAATACTCTTAAGTATTAGCAGCTGAGTTGTCAATTCAACCACACCTCGAAACTTAGTATCTGCAGCAAGGTAGTTTAGTAGCAAAGTAATATGATAGTGGCGGTAGCAGCAATAAAAGTAACGATAGTGTTTTTGTAGTTTTTGTAATAGTAGCAGCGGAAAAGTAAATAAGAAACAAGCAATATATGAAAAGCTCGTAGGCATTGGATTGGTGATAGGAAAGTATGTCGGATGCAATTCATCATGTAGAAGTTATAACCTAGGGTGACACAGAACTAGCTCCAGTTCATCAATGCAATGTAGGCATGTATTACGAATATAGTCATACATGCTTAAGGAAAAGAACTTGCATGACATCGTTTGTCCTACCCTCCCGTGGCAGCGGGGTCCTATCGGAAACTAAGGGATATTAAGGCCTCCTTTTAATAGAGTACCGGACCAAAGCATTAACACATAGTGAATATATGAACTCCTCAAACTATGGTCATCACCGGGAGTGGTCCCGACTATTGTCACTTCGGGGTTGCCGGATCATAACGCATAGTAGGTGACTATAGACTTGCAAGATAGGATCAAGAACACACATATATTCATGAAAACATAATAGGTTCAGATCTGAAATCATGGCACTCGGGCCCTAGTGACAAGCATTAAGCATAGCAAAGTCATAGCAACATCAATCTTAGAACATAGTGGATACTAGGGGTCAAACCCTAACAAAACTAACTCGATTACATGATAGATCTCATCCAACCCATCACCGTCTAGCAAGCTTAAGATGGAATTACTCACGCACGGCGGTGAGCATCATGGTATTGGTGATGGAGGAAGGTTGATGATGACGATGGCGACGATCTCCACTCTCCGGAGCCCCGAACGGACTCCAGATCAGCCCTCTCAAGAGAGATTAGGGCTTGGCGGCGGCTCCGTATCGTAAAACGCGATAATTCTTCCACTCTAATTTTTTTCTCCCTGAAAGTGAATATATAGGATCTCGGGATACGTCGGTGGAGCACCAGGGGGCCCACGAGGCAGGGGGCGCGCCCTAGGGGGGGCGCCCCCACCCTCGTGGACAGGGTGTGGGCCCCCTGGTCTAGATCTTCTTGCAGGTATTTTTTATGTTTTCCAAAATAATTCTCCGTGGATTTTCAAGTCATTCCGAGAATTTTTTATTTCTGCACAAAAACAACACCATGGCAATTATGCTGAAAACAACGTCAGTCCGGGTTAGTTCCATTCAAATCATGCAAGTTAGAGTCCAAAACAAGGGCAAAAGTGTTTGGAAAAGTAGATACGTTGTAGACATATCAGGGAGTTGACAGGAATTGGTCATTCACATGGTTAGTCATAACATCCTACATAAACTTTGAGATCGCTGAATATGATATGTTTGATTCCTTGCAATAGTTTTGTGATATAGAGATGCTAATATATGGGAAGTACTAGTGAATGATTGTGGTTTAGTAGTAATATTGGTGTTAAGGTTTTGTGATTCCCGAAGCACGCACGTATGGTCTCCTAACTATATAACCAAATTGGCGCGCATTGTATTTTGATTGTTTATCTTTGCGTGAAGGTCGGGGGCGCGCGATGGTTAACTCCTACCAACCTCCCCCCAGGAGCATTCGTCATAGTATTTTTGCTTTGAGGGCTAATAGATTTTTCACAATAAGTATGTGAGTTCTTTATGACTAGAGTCCATGGATTATACGCACTCTCACCCTTCCACCTTGCTAGCCACTCTAGTACCGCGCAATTTTCGCCGGTGCATCAAACCACCTTGTATCCTTCCTCAAAAAAACCACCATACCTACCTATTATGGCATTTTCATAGCCATTCCGAGATGTATTGCCATGTAACTCCACCGTTCCATTTATTATGACACGCACCACCATTGTCATATTGCCTTGCATGATCGTAAGATAGCTAGCATGATGTTTCCATGGCTTGTCTGTTTTTTGATGTCATTGCTACGCTAGATCATTGCACATCCCGGTACACCGCCGGAGGCATTCATATAGAGTCATATTTTTGTTCTAGTATCGAGTTGTAATATCGAGTTGTAAGTAAATAGAAGTGTGATGATCATCATTATTAGAGAATTGTCCCTTGAAAAAAAGGCCAAAAGAAAAAGGCTAAAAAAAGAGAAAGGCCAAAAAAAAGGAAGGCCCCAAAAAAAGGGGGACAATGCTACTATCTTTTTTCCACACTTGTGCTTCAAATTAGCACCATGATCTTCATGATAGAGAGTCTCCTATGTTGTCACTTCCATATACTAGTGGGAATTTTCATTATAGAACTTGTCTTGTATATTCCAACGATTGGCTTCCTCAATTGCCCTAGGTCTTCATGAACAAGCAAGTTGATGCACACCCACTAGTTTTCTTTTGAGCTTTCATACACTTATAGCTCTAGTGCGTCCGTTAGATGGCAATCCCTACTCACTCACATTGATATCCTTTGATGGGCATATCCATAGCCCATTGATATGCCTAGTCGATGAGACTTTCTCCCTACTTTTGTCTACTACCACCTTCTATTCCACCCATAGTGCTATGTCCATGGCTCACGCTGATGTATTGCGTGAGGAGTTGAAAAAGTTCGAAAAAGTAAAGTATGAAAATAATTGCTTGGCTGACACCGGGATGGGCATGAGGGGTACCTTGTGTAAAGAAAAGGGAGCATAAAAGACTATATGATTTTGTAGGGATAACGTTCTTTAGCATTGATATTTTGAAAGACTTGATTGTTTGTTGGGATGCCCGAGTATTAAATTCTTTTATGTCAAGTGATAGACTATTGCTTTGAATCACTCGTATCTTAATATTCATGCCATGATTAGATTACATGATCAAGATTATGCTAGGTAGCATTCCACATCAAAAAAAATAACTTTTTTATCATTTACCTACTCGAGGACGATCAGGAATTAAGCTTGGGGATGCTGACATCTCCGTCATATCAATAATTTTTTATTGTTACATGCCAATATTCTACAACTTTCATATACTTTTGGCAACTTCTTATACTATTTTTTGGGACTAACATATTGATCCAGTGCCCAATGCCAGTTTCTCTTTGTTGCATGTTTTTTGTTTCGCAGGATATCCATATCAAATGGAGTCCAAACAAAATAAAAACGGACGGAGATTTTTTTGGAATATGTGTGAACTTTGGGAAGCGGGACCAACATGAGACGATGCCCGAGTGGGCCACGAGGCAGGGGGCGCGCCCACCAGGGGCAGACACGCTCTGGGCCCTCATGGCCACACCGTAAGGCGGTTGATGCCCTTCTTTCGTCGCAAGAAAGCTAATATCCGGATAAAAATCGTGTCAAAAAATCAGCCCAATCGGAGTTAGGGATCTCCGGGAATATAAGAAACGGTGAAGGGCCAAAATCTGGGAATGCAGAAACAGAGAGAGACAGAGAGACAGATCCAATCTTGGAGGGGCTCTCGCCCCTCCGCCGCCATGGAGGCCATGGACCAGAGGGGAAACCCTTCTCCCACCTAGGGAGAAGGTCAAGGAAGAATAAGAAGGAGGGGGGCTCTCGCCCCCTCGCTTCCGGTGGCACCGGAGTGCCACTGGGGCCATCATCGTGTGATGGTGATCTACACCAACACCTCCGTCATCTTCAGCAACTTCTCCATCACCTTCCCTCATCTATCTACAGCGGTCCACTCTCCCGCAACCCGTTGTACCCTCTACTTGAACATGGTGCTTTATGCTTCATATTATTATCTAATGATGTGTTTCCATCCTATGATGTCTGAGTAGATTTTTGTTGTCCTATCGGTGATTGGTGAATTGCTATGATTGATTTAATTTGCTTGTGGTTATGTTGCTGTCCTTTGGTGCCCATCATATGAGTGCGCGCGTGGATCACACCATAGGGTTAGTTGTATGTTGATAGGACTACGTATTGGAGGGCAAGAGTGACAGAAGCTTCAACCTAGCATAGAAATTGATGCATACGGGATTGAAGGGGACCAATATATCTTAATGCTATGGTTGGGTTTTACCTTAAAGAACGTTAGTAGTTGTGTATGCTTGCTAACAGTTCCAATCATAAGTGCATATAATTCCATGTAAGGGATGACATGCTAGTAGTGGCCTCTCCCACATAAAACTTGCTATCGGTCTAGTAACGTAGTCAATTGCTTAGGGGCAATTTCGCAACTCCTACCACCACTTTTCCACACTCGCTATATTAACTTTATTGCTTCTTTATCTTAACATCCCCTAGTTTATATTTACATGCTCTTTATATTCTTTCAAACCTATTCCACAAAAACTACAAAGCACTTCTAGTTTCATACTTGTTCTAGGTAAAGTAAACGTCAAGCGTGTGTAGAGTTGTATCGGTGGTCGATAGAACTTGAGGGAATATTTGTTCTGCCTTTAGCTCCTCGTTGGATCCAACACTCTTACTTATCGAAAGAGGCTACAACTGATCCCCTAAACTTGTGGGTTATCAGGGGCCGTCTTCGGCCTCCTTGCACTTCTTCTTGGGTTTGACCGGCGCCTTGTACGGTGCCTGGACCAGCATCGCCGTCAGCCGAGGCGATTCTAGGTCTTCGGGAAAAGGCGCCAGACACTTCATCTGGATTGCCTTCTTCGTTCAGCCATGTATATCACGCAAAAACTCCAATTCCTGTTATCATTAAATAATAAAGGGGATATATGTTCGGCGGAGTTTTCTATTACCTCTGGGGTGGAGAATGCAGTATTATAGCCCGCGTCCTCGGTTTCCTTCGGCCACTCCTTTTGGCTCTTGAAGAGATGCTTCCAAATGTCTTTGTGCGTAAAGCCGAAGAGATGCTTCAGAGGCCGATCTCCTGGCGGATCGAACTCTCATAGGGAGGAGTCCCAGCTTTGGCAAGGAAGGACAAGCCGGGCCAGCATTACCTGGACCACGGTCGAGAGCTGATAGCCCTTGGAAATTACGCCGGACACACGGCTCTGGAGTGTCATCACCTCATCTTGAGACCCCCAATTCCAACACTTATTAGTCTAGGAGGTTAACCTCTCTCCGGGGGTCCAGATCTGAAAGCAGGTTCCGCCGCCCATTTACCGTCGCGGGGTTCAGTGATATAAAACCACTCCTGCTGCCAGACCTTGTTCGTCTCTACGAACGACACTTTTGGCCAAGTCGCATTCGGGAGCTTGCTAATCATATCACTCCCGCACTCTGCGTGCTGCCCGTCCACCACCTTCGGCTTCACGTTGAAGGTTTTAAGCCATAGGCCGAAGTGTGGAGTGATGCGGAGGAAAACTTCACATACCACAATAAAAGCGGAGATGTGAAGGATCAAGTTCGGGGCTAGATCGTGAAAATCTAGCCTGTAGAAAAATAGCAAACCCTGAACAAAGGGGTGGAGCAGGAATCCTAGCCCCCTAACAAAGTGCGAAAGGAACACGACTCTCTCACCCGCCTCTGGGACGGGAATCACCTGACCCTTGGCGGGGACTCAGTGTGTGATGTCGGCAGCGAGGTAGCCTGATGGTCCCCAAGTGCAGGGAATCATCGTAGCAATTCCCAATGGTGGAAGTGATAAGTATGGAGTGTCGAACCCACAAGGAGCTAAAGGTAAGATCAATATTCTCTCAAGTCCTATCTGCCACTGATACAACTCTACGTACACCGAATGTTTGCTTCCAACTAGAAACGAGAAATAAAACTATGTTGTGGGTATGAAGAGGATAACTTAGCATGATATCGGAGAGCTAAAATATAAAAGTAGGTGATGTTATCATAAAGTTAGAATATATATTAAATATTATAAATAGCGAGTGTAGAATAATGATGGATCGGTGTGCGGAATTGTCCTAGGCAATGGTTAACAAGACCGGTAGTCGTCATTGCAATTTCATATGAGGGAGAGGCATAAGCTAACATACTTTCTCTTCTTGGATCATATGCACTTATGATTGGAACTCTAGCAAGCATCTGCAACTACTAAAGATCATTAAGGTAAAACCCAACCATAGCATTAAAGCATCAAGTCCCCTTTATCCCATACACAACAACCCCCTTACTCGGGTTTATGCTTCTGTCACTCAAGCAACCCACAATAAGTGAATCATGAACGTATTGCAACACCCTACAACGGGAATCCCTCACGCTTGCGCGACACGGAGGGCACCATAGGATAGCACCAAAATAAAACATACAACTCGTACCAATATAGACCATCAATCAACCCAAAGACAAAGGATATCTACTCAAAACATCATAGGATGGCCACACATCATTGGATCATAATATGTGGCATAAAGCACCATGTTCAAGTAGGGATTACAGTGGGGTGCGGGAGAGTGGACCGCGTAAAAGAGATGAGGATGGTGATGATGATGGTGATGTTGATGAAGACGATCACCGCGGCAATGATTCCCCTCCCGATAGCACTCCGGCGCCACCGAGAGAGAGGAGGAGAGGTTCTCCCCCTTGTGCTTCCTCCTCCATGGCCCCCCCTAGATGGGGAGAGGTTCTCCCTCTGGTCCTTGGCCTTCATGGCGATAATGGCCCCTCAAGGATCCCCCTCCATGGCCTCCGGTGATGAAGGATCCCTCCGGCAGGGTGCCAGAGAGGGCCTAGATTGATTTCTCGTGGTTACACAGGCTTGCGACGACGGAACTTCCGATCTAGGTTATTTTCTAGAGTTTTCTGCATTTATAGGAATTTTTGGCGTTGGTCTCACGTCTAGGGGGTCTCCGGGCTGTCCACGAGATAGGAGGGCGAGCCCCCCACCCTCGTGGGCAGCCCGGGACTCTTCTGGCCCAACTATTTCACTCCGGGGGCTTCTTTTGGTCCATAAAGAATCATCAAAAATTGGCATGTCAATTGGACTCCGTTTGGTATTCCTTTTCTGTAAAACTCAAAAACAAGGAAAAACCAGAAACTGGCACTAGGCTCTACGTTAATAGGTTAGTCCCAAAAATCATATAAAATAGCATATAAATGTATATGAAACATCTAAGATGGATAATATAATAGCATGAATACTTCATAAATTATAGATACATTGGAGACGTATCAGCATCCACAAGCTTAAGTCATGCGCATCCTCGAGTAGGTAAATGATAAAAGAAATAATTTATGAAGTGTGAATGCTAGCAGGTGCACAAGTTTGATCAATGATAATTTCCATCACCTTTTCTAGGATCATTATGTGTCATAACTGTAGCTCATCTCATAAAACTTTTCATGATCACGTAACAAGCTATTCACATGTTAAAGTATAGATCATAAATTTCTTGAAAACTAACAAACAGTGTCTTAGTCATCGAACAATTGCAATTCATCTTATTTTCGGGAAGGGTCTATGTAAGAGCTTTGTTTTAGCAAACTCCACATACTCAACTATCATTTAATCTTTCACAATTGCTAACACTCATGTGATATTTATGGGTTCAAAGTTTTAATCGGACACAGAGAAAAATAGGGGCTTATACTTTCGCCTCCCAACCTTTTACCTCAAGGGTAATGTCAACGATAATAATTTATGAAAACCTACATCCGAGTGGATATATATATCCGGATCGCTCCAACACAAAGTGCTTAACAATGGAAAGGTGATGATCACCATGACTCTTGTATAAGGGTAGAAGATAAAAGTAAAAGATAGACCCTTCGCAGAGGGAAGCAGAGGTTGTCATGCGCTTTTATGGTTGGATGCACAAAATCTTAATACAAAAGAACGTCACTTTATATTGCCACTTGTGATAAAGACCTTTATTATGCAGTCCGTCGCTTTTATTTCTTCCCTATCACACGTTCGTATAAAGCTTATTTTCTTCGCACTAATAGATCATACATATTTAAAAAGCAATTTTTATTGCATGAACCGATGACAACTTACTTGAAGGATCTTACTCAATCCTTAGGTAGGTATGATGGACTCTCATGGCAAAATTGGTTTAAGGGATGTTTGGAAGCACAAGTAGTTTTTCTACTTGGTGCAAAGAATTTGGCTAGCATGAGAGGGAAAGGCAAGCCCAACATGTTGGATGATCCAAGATAATATAATGTTTCGGATATAGGAAAACATAACCCATTAAGTTGTCTTCCTTGTCCAACATCAACCTTTTAGCATGTCATATTTTAATGAGTGCTCACAATTACAAAAGATGTCCAAGATAGTATATTTATATGTGAAATCTCTCTTCCTTCAATATTCTTTCATGAATTGTTCAAGTGACCAATTCTGCATTTGCTAACTTTCAATAAGTTTACTACCTATACTTATTATGTGTGAAGTCATTACTCCCCATGGAATAAGCACATGAAACATATATAAATTCAGATTTATGATATTCAATTCATTCAACCATTTACTCATAGGATGTACGTGAAGCACGTGAGTAAATGACAAACTACTCCAAAAGATATAAGTGAAGGACACTGAGTAGTCAAATAATTAACTAGCCATGGGAGGATTCTTTTTCATTCAAGATTTCAGATCCAATGATTTTATTCAAACAGAAAGTAAAATTGAAAATACGCTCCAAGAAAAACACATATTATGTGACGAATAAAAATATAGCCGTGAGTAGGGCATACCAATAGTTTTGAAGACGAAAGAGGGGATGCCTTCCGGGGCATCCCCAAGCTTAGACGCTTGAGTCTTCCTTGAATATTACCTTGGGGTGCCTTGGGCATCCCCAAGCTTAGGGTCTTTCCACTCCTTATTCTCCTCATATCGGTATCTCACCCAAAGCTTGAAAATTTCAACCACACAAAACTTAACGTAACTTCGTGAGATAGGTTAGTATGATAAAGAGTAAACCATTCACTTTGGTACTACCAAAGACAAAGTTCATAATTGTTCTCACACAATGCCTACTGTACCATATCATTTCTACAATTTATATTGAGAAATATAAGCCATAGAAACTAGAAAACAAGCAAACTATGCAATGAAAACAAAATCTGTCAGAAACAGAACAGTCTGTAATGATCTGAACAACAAACATACTTCTGCTACTCTAAAAATTATGAAATAAATTGCTGGGCGTGAAAATTTTGTCTATTAATATTTTGCAAAAAGAATCAACTCAAAATCACTTTTCTATAAAAAAAATGGCAGCTAATCCCGTGAGCGCAAAGTTTCTATTTTTTTTACAGCAAGATCACATTAACTTTCACCCAAGTCTTCCCAAAGGTCTTACTTGGAACTTTATTGAAACAAAGGCTATAAAATATGATTACTATAGTATCTTAATCATGTAAACACAGAAAAACAATAAGGGTAAATATTGGGTTGTCTCCCAACAAGTGCTTTTCTTTAATGCCTTTTAGCCTGGCATGATGATTTCAATGATGCTCACATAAAATATAAGAATTGAAACATAAAGAGAGCATCATGAAGAATATGACTAGCATATTTAAATCTAACCCACTTCCTATGCCTAGGGATTTTGTTTGCACATAATTTATAGGAACAAGAATCAACTAGCATAGGAAGGCAAGACAAGTATAACTTCAAAACCATAAGCACATAGAGAAGAAACTTGATATTATTGCAACTTCTACAAGCATGTATTCCTCCCTCATAAAAAAATTCAGTAGCATCATGAATGGGTTCAACAATATAACCATCACATAAAGTATTCATTTCATGATCTACAAGCATAGAAATTTTACTACTCTCCACATAAGCAAAATTCTTCTCATTCGGAATAGTGGGAGCAAACTCGAAATAGTGGAATCATTACTAACTAAAGTTGACACTCTTCCAAATACACTTTAAATATAAGTAAAGTTCATGGAGTATTCTAGGATTAATATCGACTAGCAAATATCCAAGCTCAAAATATATAAGTGAAGCACACGAAGCATTCTATACAATCGTACTCAAAAGATTTAAGTGAAGCACAAATATCATTCTATAAGATCATACTCAAAAGTTATAAGTGAAGCGCATGAAGAATTCTATAAATCAAGGAAGGGCTATCTCATAATAGCATGGTTCTTAAAGAAAAAGAAAGAAAAACACAAGGGACACAAATCATGTGAACAAAACAAAAACCAAGGTATACCGATAATTGTTGAAGAAGAAAGATGGGATGCTAACCGGGGCATCCCCAAGCATAGATGCTTGAGTATCCTTGAAATATTTACTTGGGGTGCCTTGGGCATCCACAAGCTTCAACTCTTGCCTCTCTTTATTCTTCTCATATTGATAGCTCCTCGATCTTCGAACACTTCACCCACACAAAACTTTAACAAAAACTTTGTGAGATCCGTTAGTATAATAAAGCAAATCACTACCTTCAGGTACGGTTGCAAACTTATTCCAATTTCATATTAGCACTTTATCTATTGTATTCCAACTTCACCATGGTTCATACCCCCTGATACTACCCATAGGTTAATCAAAATAAGCGATCAACACATAGAAAACAGAATCTGACAAAAATAGGACAGTCTATAGTAATCTGGAAGTTTAGTAAACTTCTGTAACTCTAAAAAATTATAAACAAATATGAAAATTTGAACAATTTGTACAGAAGTAATGTGCAAAAAGTTTCATAACCATTTGACCTTCCAGTAAAAAATGTAAAATCACGCGGTACACGCATAGTTTTTGGTTTTTTGTTCTGCACATAGAAAACAAGCAATCTAGTCATCCTAAAACCAAAGCTTGGCACATTATTTTTATAATACAATGGATATATACAATGGAATAATTATTTACAAAGAAACTTTCATGAAAAATTCTACATTGTTTCCATGAGCATGAACACAAGTGCTCAAGGTCGACCCTCAATTCTTCAATGCATAACTTTCCAATCACTTCTCTTTTTGAGAAACTTTTTAGACATAAGAGGCAAGTAATTTTTTTGTATTTTTATTATTTTAATTTTTTCATATGTTTCACCCATAACTAAACAGAAACAAAAAGGAAAAAGAAAATCTACTTAGTGAAGAAAGCAAACAAGCACACACAAGAATATCAACCCCATGCTATTGCTCCCCGACAACGGTGCCAGAAAAGAGCTTGATGGTCCCCAAGTGCAGGGAATCATCGTAGCAATTCCCAATGATGGAAGTGATAAGGATGAAGTGTCGAACCCACAAGGAGCTAAAGGTAAGCTCAATATTCTCTCAGGTCCTATCTACCACTGATACGACTCTGCGTACACCGAACATTTGCTTCCAACTAGAAACGAGAAATAAAACTATGTTGTGGGTATGAAGAGGATAACTTTGCATGATATCGAAGAGCTAAAATATAAAAGTAGGTGCTGTTATCATAAAGTTAGAATATATTACTAAATATTATAAATAGAGAGTGTGGAATAATGATGGATCGGTGTGCGGAATTGTCCTAGGCAATTGTTAACAAGACCGGTGGTCGTCATTGTAATTTCATATGAGGGAGAGGCATGAGCTAACATACTTTCTCTTTTTGGATCATATGCACTTATGGTTGGAACTCTAGTAAGCATCTGCAACTACTAAAGATCATTAAGGTAAAACCCAACCATAGCTTTAAAGCATCAAGTCCCCTTTATCCCATACGCAACAACCCCCTTACTCGGGTTTATACTTCTGTTACTCAAGCAACCCACTATAAACGAATCATGAATGTATTCTAACACCCTACAGCGGGAATCCCTCACGCTTGCGCGACACGGGGGGGCACCATAGGACATCACCAAAATAAAACATACAACTCGTACCAATCTAGATCATCAATCAACCCAAAGACAAAGGATATCTACTAAAAACATCATAGGATGGCAACACATCATTGGATCATAATACGTGGCATAAAGAACCATGTTCAAGTAGGGATTACAGCGGGGTGCGGGAGAGTGGACCGCGTAAAAGAGATGAGGATGGTGATGATGATGGTGATGTTGATGAAGACGATCACCGCGGCGATGATTCCCCTCCCGATGGCACTCCGGCACCACCGAGAGAGAGGAGGAGAGGTTCTCCCCCTTGTGCTTCCTCCTCAAAGGCCTCCCCCCAAGATGGGAAGAGGTTCTACCTCTAGTCCTTGGCCTTCATGGCGATAATGGCCCCTCCGGGATCCCCTTCCATGGCCTCCGGTGATGATGGCCCCCTCCGGCAGGGTGCCAGAGAGGGCATAGATTGATTTCTCATGGTTACAGAGGCTTGCGGCGGTGGAACTTCCGATCTAGGTTATTTTCTAGAGGTTTCTGTATTTATAGGAATTTTTTACGTCGGTCTCACGTCCAGGGGGTCTCCAGACTGTCCACGATATAGGAGGGCGAGCCCGGGGGTTGGGCGCGCCCCCCACCCTCGTGGGCAGCTCGGGGCCATTCTGGCCCAACTCTTTCACTCAGGGGGCTTCTTTTGGTCCATAAAAAATCATCAAAAATTGGCACGTCAATTGGACTCCGTTTGGTATTCCTTTTCTGTAAAACTCAAAAACAAGAAAAAAAAACAAAAACTGGCACTAGGCTCTAGGTTCATAGGTTAGTCCCAAAAATCATATAAAATAGCATATAAATGTATATAAAACATCTAAGATGGATAATATAATTGCATGCGTACTTCATAAATTATAGATATGTCGGAGACGTATCATAGCCCTCGCTCTGAAGATCCTCCATGATTTTTTCAGTAACCATGGAGGCCTCCCACTTGCCCCTGGCACCGGATCCAGCCATTGCTGGGGAAGGAAGTAGTGGTTGAGGAACGAAGAGCGGTAGGTGCAAGAGATGAGGATGCTAGGGCTAGGGAGATTGGAGAGCTCGAGCTTGAGGAAATTGTGGGGCTGATGAAAGGGATTGGAATCATTTTATAACATTGTGATTACAGAACGTCCCCCCACTTTAGCCATAAACCTCGCCAGTTCCCAAAGCGGTTGTGCGTAATGCGCGGTTTGGATGCACACGTCACGTTGATAAGGATCCCACAATAAGCGGCCACGATCTCTACTCTGATAAGACGTTTCAATGAGGTTGTACCTCGAAACGCGAAACTAGGACCAAGTAAAACGGTTCGGTATGTTAATGGGATGGACGCGACACTTCATCAAAAAGTTGTCAGTAAAGACACAATACTCGTTTTCTTTCAAGGCCTTGCCATCGAGGCTAAGGGTTGTACTAACCATGCAGAGCCGAACACAGTACACCTTTTTGCAGAAGGCATATTCGGAAGAAGGAACCCGCCTTGCAATGCCGAAGACAATACGGAAGCCGAACTCTCATCATCGAAGACATGTTCAGGGGCTACTGCGGGAGTCCTGGATTATCGGGTCCTCATGTGGCCGGATAACTTGTGGTGGGCCGGACTAGTGGGCCATGAATATCATTGTTGAAGATCATCTCTCGTATCCGGATAGGACTCCTATATTTGTATAATGGCAAGTTTTAGGTTCGGGTGTAATATTTCCTTTCTCTGCAAGATGGTTAGGTACAAACCCTAGGCCCCTCTGGTGCATATATAAACTAGAGGTTTTAGTCCGTAGGGGCTAATAAAGATTCACAAAATCCTCATAGGCTAGACTCTAGGGTTTAGCTGTTACGATCTCGAGGTAGATCAACTCTTGTAATCATATTCATCCATATTAATATAGCAGGAAGTAGGGTATTACCTCGATCGAGAGGGCCCGAACCTGGGTAAACATCGTGTCCCCAGCCTCATGTTACCATCAATCCTCAGACGCATAGTTCGGGACACCCTACCCAAGATCCGCCGGTTTTGACACTAACAGTCGCCTTTGATGGTGAGGTGCCTCACCCCCAGTGCTGCCGCAGCCTTGAGGCCAGCAATCAGGCTCTCATACTCTGCGATGTTGTTGGAGACCTTTTTGCCATTCTGGAAGCATAGTTGCATGGCGTAATAGAGCTTATCCTTGGTGGGTGAGATGAGCATAGCTCCAGCCCCCGCGCCCTGCCGCATGAAGGCTCTGTCCAAATACATTACCCATCCATCCGGGGCAAGGGAGCGGTCTTCGCTCGCCTCCTGGCCCGGCGTGTCAGTCCATTCCGCCACGAAATCAGCGAGAGCCGCTCCTTTGATGATTCGGGTCGTGCTGATTTCCAATTCAAATGCCTGTAGTTCAATGTTCCATTCAGCGACTCTTCCCGCTGCGTTGGGGCTCTGCAGTACCCTTTCCAAGGGGTAAGCTGAGACGACCTTGATCGGGTGACCTTGAAAGTAGTGATGCAGCTTCCGGGGGGCGACAAGGAGCGCTAGCAGGAGCTTCTATGGCATGGGTGTAATGAGCTCGTGTGTCACTTAGCACTGTGCTGACAAAGTATACTGGGTGCTTGACGAGGGTAGATGTGTTGGCAGAGTCCTGAGGTTCTTGAGAAGGAGAGTCTTCGGGAGCCTTCTCACCCACCGAGGCTACCGGGGCCCCAAGTGCTCCGTCCTCATGAGCCTTGCCATCTTGAAGGTCCGCCATGGTCCCAGGGACGCCGCCCTGAGCTCGCAATGCCTCAGCTAGGCGTGAGCCGCCTATTTCTCCGGGTTACCAACTGGCCGCCCCTCCCGGATTGCTACTAGTGTGGCGCTCGCTAAATGTGGCATGGCGGCCAAATAGAGCACCAAGGGCTCGCGGAGGCGTTGCGCCACCATCACAGGAGGGTTGGTGAGGTACCTCTTGAGGTCTTCAAAAGCTATGTCACCCTCCGGAGTCCATTGGAATGGGCCTTTTCTCTTCATCAGCTTGAAGAAAGGGAGGGCGCATTCCCCCATCTTGGAGATGAATCGTCCGGGCGACGTTACACAGCCCGCCAGCTTCTGCATCTTCTTGAGAGTCTTCGGCGGGCTCTTCTTTTCTATGGCCTTGGCCTTCTCGGGGTTGGCTTCTATCCCTTTGTGTGACACCAAGAAACCCATGAGATTGCCTGTCGGGATGCCGAACACACATTTTATTGATTGAGCCGCGGGTCCACCTTGCGCAGGCTAGCGAAGGTTCTTTCCAAGTCGCCGGCGAGGGTTCTGGCCTCCTGAGAATTCACCACTATGTCATCGACGTATGCTTCTGCGTCCCTCCCGATCTGCTCCCCCAAGGCCATGTGCATTAGTCGCTGGAAAGTTCCTCCTGCATTGCGCAACCCGAATGGCATACATGTGTAGCAGTCACTACAAAAATATATACACATGCTTGACATTTTGGGCCGAACGAAACTTTTTTCTGTCATACTTATGACACTTCTATGACGATAATTGTGACAAAACCCGGTATCATCATAGATGTGGTGGGGTCCTACTTCTATAACAAAAAATCATGACAGAAAATGGGCTTTTCATCCTGGGTGGGCCGGAGACGCAACTGCATGATATTCTTTAGGCCGTCCATGATGGAAAAAACCATGGTAGAAGCGAGGGCGAGGAAAATATTGGGGTGTTCCCGGTTACGGTGGGTGGTCGGGGCCGAGCGATGCACGTTTCTCTCGTACACGCACGTGCGTGGGTGCGAGCCGTTGGGCTCTAACTAAACCTGAGCGAGGCGTTGGGCTCTAACTGAACCCGAGCGATTGCACTGCAGGCTACGCGTTACTTAACCCGAGCGATCGATCGATGGCTGTTAACTGAACCCGATCGAGCGATTCCTTCGCTACTGCTGCTAAATAAAGCCGATCGATGCTGCCTCTGCATGAACAGTGAGCGTTTCTGGGGGGGTTTGGATGAACAGTTCCCGGTGGGGGTGGCTGAACAGGACCTCGTGGTGTTGCCTCTGGATGAACAGGACCCCGATTGATCGCGCCGGTTGGGGCTGCATGAACAGGACCCCGTGGAGGGCTAGATGAACAGGACCACCCCGTGGAGAGCTGGATGAACAATAGATGGTGGAGGGCTAGATGAACAGTAGTGCTTGGAGGGGTGGTTGAACAGGAGCCCATGGAGAGGGCTGGTTGAACAGTAGTCGGTGGAGTAGCGCGCGGTGGAGGCTGAATAGTCGTAGGTGGAGGCAGGAGGAGGTCGACGGTGGATAAACAGTAGCCCGTGGAGGCTGGAGGGGGTCGACGGTGGAGATGAACAGTATCCCGTGGAGTCCCGTTTTGCGGTACGCCACACCCCTCCCGATGAATAGGACCTCCGTTTCGACCGTAGCGCTCCAACACAAGTCTGTTTCCTCCGTTTTGCGGTATGCCACACCCCTCCCGATCAACAGGACCCCCGTTTCGACCGTAGGAGGTCCGTTTCCTCCGTTTTGTGGTACGCCAGACCCCTCCCGATGAAGAGGATCCCGTTTCGACCGTGGCCGGTCGAACACAAAGCCGTTTCCTCCGTTCTGCGGTACACCATGCCTCGTTTCCGTCGGCTGTTCCGTCCAAGCCCTCCCGATAAACACGACGACACATTCCGTTCCGACCCAGACGGTTGGTTCCCCATGGACACAACAACGACGTCGTTTCTCCGTTCCAACCCAGCCATGTACACGATCCCCTGGCCATACGTATGCGCGAGTAGGCGTTCGAGACCCTGCCCGTATGCACGTACGTGGCCGTGTTTTCTTTCTTGCACACTGGCCGCTGTACTTACGTGTACATGTTACGTGCGCGCCTCTACTATGACACGTGCGCGCCTCTACATCGACCAGTATGTACGTACACATTCACGACCAGAACAACAACGCTAGGTACACTTCGACCAGGTGGGTCCCGACTATCAGGCACTTCCTTGCGTACGAAGATGTAGCTGGCGGGTCCCAGCAGTCAGGGGGTGAATCATTTTTTTTCCCGGACGCACTTCCTTGCGTGCGAAGATGTAGCCAGTGGGTCCCAACAGTCAGGGGGAAACGTTTTTTTTTTTCACAAAATACGGTGGCCCATCCGGTGGGTCCCCGCTGTCAGGTGGAGGAATAATTATTTTGCGTGTAATAAGGAGGCACTTCCTTGCTACGGCCATGGACCCAGCTAACAGCCTCTCCACATACAGTAATCTTCCGATGGAAGTCGGTCGTTGACCACATTGACCACGCCGCGCCGAGAGCACCAAGGCGGTGGATGATGGCGAGGCCTAGGAAGGGGACGATGCGGAGCCAGGGAAGACGCGGCAGTGGATGCCCACGTGGAGAGGAGTACGAGGGTTCACTGGTTCTACTGCGGTGTGAGGCTATCGTCGCCGCAGAATAACAGGGGGTGTGGGTGAGTAGAGGGATGGCCTGGCCAGCGATGGGAGTAGTAGGGGGCGGTGAGGCCTCCGCGGCATCGCAGCCGGCCACGGGAGGCAGGAGCACGAGGCACGACCGGCGCTGGTTTGGGCGGCTCGAGCAAGAAGACCAGAGGTTCAAGAAGCACTACGGCCGTTGGATGGACATCATATGACAAATGGAGCTAGAATCGTGCATATTGACTAAGTTGACAAAGCCCTCCGTCCCCGTTAACTTAGTAGGCCCACAAGTCAGCCTCCCACTATATTGGGTCCCAGCTAGAAGGGGGAGTATTCATTTTTTTGTGCGTAATAAGGAGGCACTTCCGGTGGGTCCGAGCTGACAGCGGGGGGAACGTTTTTTCGCGAAATACGGTGGCCAGTCCAGTGGGTTCCAGCAGTCAGTGGGGAAATGTTTTTTCGCCTAATATGATGGCCCGTCCGGTGTGTCCCTACTGTCAGGTGGAGGAATAACTATTTTCCGCATAATAAGGAGGCACTTCCTTGCGGCTATCGTGGACCGAGCTGTCAGCCTCTCCACGACAGTCCTTTTCCGATGGAAGTCGTTCCTTGACCACGTTGACCAGGCTGCGCCGAGAGCACCAGGCCGGTGGACGATGGTGAAGCCTAAGAATGGGCCGGCGCGGAGCCGGGGAAGACGCAAAAGTGGATGCCCACGTGGAGAGGAGTACGAGGGTTCACTGGTTTGGCTGCGGTGTGAGGCTGCCGTGGCCGCAGAATAACAGGGGGTGTGGGTGAGTAGAGGGATGGCCTGGCCAGCGGTGGGAGTAGTAGGGGCGTTGAGGCCTCCGCGGCATCGCAGCCGGCCACGGAAGGCAGGAGCACGAGGCCAGACTGGCGCTGGTTTAGGCGGCTGGAGCAAGAAGACCAGAGGTTGAAGAAGCACTACTACCGTTGGATGGACATCGTACGGTCAATGGAGCTAGAATCGTGCGTATTGACTAAGTTGACAAAGCCCTCCGTCCCCGTCAACTTAGTAGGCCCACAAGGCAGCCTTCCATTATACTGGGTCCCAGCTAGCAGGGGGAGTATTCATTTTTTGTGCGCAATAAGGAGGCACTTCCGGTGGGTCCGAGCTGACAGCGGGGGAACGTTTTTTTCACGAAATACGGTGGCCCGTCTGGTGGGTCCCAGCAGTCAAGGGGGAACATTTTTTTTGCCAAATACGATGGCCCGTCCGGTGGGTCCCTGCTATCAGGTGGAGGAATAATAATTTTCCTCGTAATAAGGAGGCACTTCCTTGCGGCACTCATGGACCCAGCTGTCAGCCTCTCCACGACAGTACTCTTCCGATTAAGTCGTTCCTTGACCACGTTGACCAGGCCGCGCCGAGAGCACCAGGGCGGTGGACGAAGGCGAGGCCTAGGAAGGGGACGACGCGGAGCCGGGGAAGAAACGGCAGTGGATGCCCACGCAAAGAGGAGTATGAGGGTTCACTGGTTCGGCTGCGGTGTGAGGCTACCGTCGCCGCAAAATAACAGGGGGTGTGGGTGAGTAGAGGGATGGCCTGGACAGTGGTGGGAGTAGTAGGGGCCGGTGAGGCCTCCGCAGCATCGCAGCCGGCCACGGGAGGCAGGAGCACGAGGCACGACCGGCACTGGTTTGGGCGGCTCGAGCAAGAAGACCAGAGGTTGAAGAAGCACTACGGCCGTTGGATGGACATCGTATGGTCAATGGAGCTAGAATTGTGCATATTGACTAAGTTGACAAAGCCCTCCCTCCCTGTCAACTTAGTAGGCCTACAAGTCAGCCTCCCACTATACTCGGTGTATATAAGGAGGGGGAGTATTCATTTTTTTGTGTAATAAGGAGGCACTTCCGGTGGGTCCGAGATGACAGCGGGGGAGGGGGACATTTTTTTTTGCGAAATACGGTGGCCCGTCCGGTGGGTTCCAGCAGTCAAGGGGGAAACATTTTTTTTCGGCAAATACGATGGCCTGTCCGGTGGGTCCTTGCTGTCAGGTGGAGGAATAATTATTTTCCGCATAATAAGGAGGCACTTCCTTGCGGCTGCCGTGGACCCAACTGTCAGCCTCTCCACGATAGTACTCTTCCAATGGAAGTCGTTCCTTGACCACGTTGACCATGCCGCGCCGAGAGCACCAGGGCGGTGGACGACGACGAGGCCTAGGAAGGGGACGACGCGGAGTCGGGGAAGACGCGGCAGTGGATGCCCACGCGGAGAGGTGTACGAGGGTTCACTGGTTCGGCAACGGTGTGAGGCTGCCGTCGCCGTAGAATAACAGGGGGTGTGGGTGAGTAGAGGGATGCCCTGGACAGCGGTGGGAGTAGTAGGGGGCGTTGAGGCCTGCACGGGAGGCGGGAGCAGGCGGTCCCGCCGGCGCTTGATTTGGCGGCTAGAGCAAGAAGATCAGAGATTGAAGAAACACGACGGCCGTTGGATTGACATCCAACGATTACGTCTGCTAGAATAGTTTGTTGACGTATATAATAACTAAAAAATCTTGCATATGCGTCAACTTAATAGGCCCATAAGTCAGACCATTCCCTCTTTTTTTAATAATTTATATATAGCTCATTGCGACTTCTTATGCAATTTATTGCAGTCCGTTTTTTTATGTTGGCTAGGGCCAATTTCGCATATTTCTGTGGGTTCCAAACTATTTTTAATACCGAAATGTCAAGCCAGATTTAAAGTACTTTGAAGATATATTTAAATTAGGTTAATGCCCAGTGAAATAGGAATCTGAAAATGTGGAAAAATTCAGAAATTATAAAGTAATTGCCAATTTGTCATTTGTTTTTATATTTACAACCAATTTCATATTACTTTCAAGATTTGCAGGCGTCTTGAAAGAGTTGCAGCCCATCACGGCATAGAAAAATAAATAGGTCTGGATTGGGTATTCTTCAGAAAAAATAAACTTGGCTTATTTTACAGTTTGTTAAAAGTACAACCCATTTTCTAGGTAGGACAACGATTAATAATTTCAATCAACCGTTCAAGACAGAATTCAATAAAAAAATTCACATTTTGATGGGATCCGAAGTATTTTTTTCCCGAAATTTCTAGTCAGATTAAATATAAATTTGTATTACATAAAAATCTAACGAAACATTGCGCGCGCAACAATTAAAAATTAAGATTTTCAAAATCCATAAATAATATTTTACAAACTAATTTCGTGCTTGGTGCATTTTTTTATAGTTACTGCCCAATTTTTATAATTACATCCCATTTATTATTTTTTGAAAGCCCGTTTTCCTGTTAAGCCTAATGCATCCCTCCTAGGAAATATTTGCAATCCAGCAGGGCGGAGAATAACAAGTTGACCTTGCCTGGGTATTCCTCAAAAAACGTATAGCTGTGCTAGCCATTTTCATCTTGAAAAATAATAATATCTGGGCTGGATATCTGTCCTGGGCTAGACGGGCCACATCCCGCCCAGTTAATACACTGCTCTCCTCTAAACAACAACGAAAACATCGCCAAGAAAAACTCTGCAGTGCTCACGCCTCAAAAACACAAATACTGCTCGAGCTGCTTGGTCCCAGCTGTCGATCGCACCTTGTGCAGTTCTCTCGTTTATATTGACTACATAGGTTGACAATGGTGTGGGACCGTGATGTCAGGAAACCTAAAGGCAGCAATATATATATATATAGTTGTACATAATAAGGAGGCACTTGCGTACGTACGGCTATGGCTCTAGTGGGTCCCTACTGTCAACCAGTCAAAATAAAGTCATCTCCCGAATCCTCATGTTCCTTGACCATGTTAACAATGCTCGATGCCACGGCGAGTGTAACAACTCGAAGGACGACTAAGAGGGCCTCGCGGGCCCTACGGATGGTATTATACAGCACCCTCTGCTCATTCAGGAAGCCAGGATCATCCCCTCTACATCATGTCATCTTGCTTAAAGCATTACTCTGTTCTTATGAACTTAATACTCTAGATGCATGCTAGATAGTGGCCGATGTGTGGAGTAATAGTATTAGATGCAGAATCATTTCGGTCTACATGTCACGGACGTGATGCCTATATATAATGATCATGCCTAGATATTCTCATAACTATGCGCTTTTCTATCAATTGCTCGACAGTAATTTGTTCACCCATCGTAGAATTCTCCTATCATGAGAGAAGCCACTAGTGAAACCTATGGCCCCTGAGTCTATTCTCAACATATTAATCTTCAATCTACTTTACTTTGCTCTATTTACTTTATGTTCTTATATCCAAAAATACCAAAAATATCACACAATCCTATCTATCAGATCTTACTTTCGTAAGTGACCGTAAAGGGATTGACAACCCCTTATCGTGTTGGCTGCGAAGTTCTTATTTGTTTGTGCAGGTGCAAGGGACTCGCGCCTGGTCTCCTACTGGATTGATACCTTGGTTCTCAAAAACTGAGGGAAATACTTACGCTACTGTGCTGCATCACCCTTTCCTCTTCGAGGGAATAAAACGCAAGCTCAAGAAGTAGCAAGAAGAATTTATGGCGCCGTTGCCGGGGAGGCTTACGCAAAAGTCATATACCAAGTACCTATCACAAACCCTTATCCTTCGCATTACATTTTTTGCCTCTCGTTTTCCTCTCCCCCACTTCACCCTTGCCGTTTTATTCGCCCTTTTTTGTTCTCCTTTTTGTTTGCTTGTGTTTCCATGTGCCTTGTATTAGCTTGCATATTCGCTTGCTAAATTATGGATCCTCATCCACTTGCTAATATTTTTAAGAGATCCAATTATGATGAACCAATTGCTAGTGAGCTGTGTGGACTAGATTATCTTTATGAGGTTTTGCTTAAAATTCATGAGTCCGAAAATTGTGATGAAGCGTTGAAAGAAGAAAATTATGAAGTGATCCACGATAGCTCTTTGAATGAAAAGCATGATTGCAATGATGTTATTATAAATTCTATTAATGACAATTGTGCTAATGATATGCCAAACCCTGAGCTTGGGGATGCTTATTTTGCTATGCCCACTACTTGTTGCAATGATCATGATTGGGGTGATGCTTCTTACAATCTTGAAAACTTATTTAAGCCCCATGATATATATGAGATTGATAATAATGTTGGCATTAGTATCGAAAGTGGGTTTGTAAGAGTGTCAACTTCAGATACCACATATTTGGAGAATGTTCAATCTTATGTTTTTTTTTGATAAAAGTGGGTTTGGAGAGGGCATGACTTTAGTTAATATTGATCCCACTATTTTGGAAGAGTGTCAACTTCGTATGCATGTGGATCATGTTGAGAATATGTTTTGTGATAGCTATATTGTTTAATTTGATTAGGATCCTACATGTAATTGTTATGAGAGAGGAAAATATGGTTGTAGAAATTTTCATGTTACTAAATTACCTCTCTTATGTTGAGATTGCTATTGTTTCTTTCTTCTTCCTTGCATATGCTAGATCTTGCTTGTCTTTCTAATTTGTTTTCCTATAAAATGCCTATGCATAGGAAGTATGTTAGACTTAGATGTGATTTTTACATGCTATATGATGCTCTCTTTGTGCTTCAATTCTAATATTTCTTGTGAGCATCGTTGAATTCTCAAGCCTATCTTAATGGCTATAACGATAGAGCTTGTTGGGAGGCAACCCAATTTTAATTTCTTTGTTTTTGCTTATGTTTAGGAATAAATATTTCATCTAGCTTCTGTTTAGATGTGGTTTTGTGTTTTAATTAGTGTTTGTGCCAAGTACAACCTTTGGGAAGACTTGTGTGAAGTTTATATGATCATGCTGTAAAAAACAGAAAATTTAGCGCTCACGAGATTAGTTACCAGATTTTACTGGAGAGTGCTATTTATTTGATTATTTTTGTAGATGATTAATAGACAAATTCCTCACGTTTACCAATTTATTTCAATTTTTTTGGAGTTACAGAAGTATTTGAAAGTTATAGATTACTACAAACTATTCTGTTTTTCGTGTGTTGTTTGCTTATTTTGATGCATCTATGAGTAGTATTGGAGGATATGAATCATAGAGAAGTTGGAATACAGTAGGTTTAACACCAATATAAATAAAGAATGAGTTCATTACAGTACCTTTGAGTGGTGGTTTGTTTTCTTATACTAACGGAGCTCACGAGATTTTTGGCTAAGTTTTGTGTTGTGAAGTTTTCAAGTTTTGAGTATGGCTTTGATGGACTATGGAACAAAGAGTGGAAAGAGCCTAAGCTTGGGGATGCCCAAGGCACCCCAAGGTAAAATTCAAGGACAACCAAAAGCCTAAGCTTGGGGATGCCCCGGGAAGGCATCCCCTCTTTCGTCTTCATCTATCGGTAACTATACTCGGGACTATATTTTTATTCACCACATGATATGTGTTTTGCTTGGAGCGTCATGTATGATTTGAGTCTTTGCTTTTTAGTTTGCCACAATCATCCTTGCTGGACACACCTTTATGAGAGAGATAAATAGGCTTAAAAATTTGTTAGAACACTCTATGTGCTTCACTTATATCTTTTGAGCTATATAGTTTTGCTCTAGTGCTTCACTTATCTTTTGAGCAATATATCTTTTGACACAATCATCCTTCACTCGCACATGGTCTCCTACTAGATTGATACCTTGGTTCTCAAAAACTGAGGGAAATACTTACGCTATTGTGCTGCATCACCCTTTCCTCTTCGAGGGAATACAACGCAAGCTCGAGAAGTAGCACGCCGTCGAACGGAGAAACGATGCACGTCCTCCCTTTGTGCCGGCGGACAGGATGCGGCCGGATCAGTGACCAACGATGAGAGAGAGAGAGAGAGAGGCCACCACAGCCTTGTGTGAGATACTTTGAAGAGAGACAAACCAGGCAGGCAGGCTCCATTGTATATAGTGGAGCGGACTACCTTTTGCTCCATAAAAATCATTTTATATTCTGTGTACGTGCCATTGAGCGATATAACTTTATTTAAAAATAACGCGCCAACGCATCAAGTCGAACTTTGTTTCGTGCACGCGTGGTACACGACCTCCGTAGGTAAACAACCGCTACACGCGTTCAAAGTAGCATGTGGGCTGCCATTTCATACAGAAATGAGCTCCATCGTGTACCCACGCGGGTGTGGCTGGGCACGAAGCGTGAGTACGTGCACGGTGAACCTATTCTCTTCTTGTATGCGTACACCACCTACGTGGGGTTGTGTGAGAGAGATACAAACATAGAGAGATATAGTGTGTGGGTTCGTGAGAGTTTTTTTTTGGGGGTGGGGTCAATCAAAAAATGTAACATATGCATTGTGTGTGAAATAGAGTCCTGGATATATCATATATATAGAGGGGGTGACCCACGAGAAGAGAGTGGAGGTATCATCGGCTTGAGGTGTCCATAGAATCAAAGAGAGGGATGATGTGTGTGTGTGCGCGCGCGATCGATAAAGAGTGCTATTGAATTTGTGTGTGCCCATGTCAAAGATATAGAGTGGCTGGCCTACTGGAACGTGAGAGGGGACAGGTGCAGTTTGTCTCTGTGGCATGGATACCTACCTACAGCGCTCGACTATCGGTGTGTGGTGGGGGGAGGGAGGCCTAATTAACGAGGAATAAGGTTGGGCGAGAGACAGAGCTAGAGTGTTGGAGGGGGTGGTAGTGGAGTCGCTTCTAACAGATGGTGGGATAGGCTTGCTAGACAACCGGAGGGCATGCCTGCAATATCAATAAGAGAGGGGATGGCTGCCTGTCTGTGCACGTGCGTGTGAGAGACGGGTCAGGAGGCATGCACGA
>LR738709.1:301579306-301626378 GCA_902687465.1 Secale cereale
GGGAGGGGTGGGGGGCTCGCCGGAGTTGAGGAAGAACCACCCGCAGCAGGGACGGGGGCTCGCTGGAGAGGTACCCCACTATCTACCTTAGGGTTCAGGGTGGGGGCGGGGGGCTATAGGGCTGGCCGGGGCGGCGGCAGACCAGCGGTGGGGAGTTGTTTCGGGGTGGCGAGGCGACGCTGGGGCCGGCGGTTCGGCCGGTGGTGGCTGGCGGCTAAGGGGGGTGCAGGTTAAGGATGAACTGCAGGCCCTACCTAAACTACATGTCAAGTGCCTCTCTGCTACCATTGCGTTTAGTTTCGACAGTAACATTCAGATTCCATAGTAAATTTCAGTTTTGACAGTTAAGTTCAGAGTCAACAGTTTTTACCTCATCTGTTGTAGTCAGGTGGTTTTTGGTGATGTAAATTTTACATTTATTTTACATCATCTATTGGAGATGCTATTAGAATCCCACTTGAGATTGACGATGTCTGTCTTGTGTTGCTTCAGCCTTGACGTCTTACGGCTCACTGGGGCTGCTCCAAAGACAGAACGATCCATCACAACAGAGCAGTGCCCTGGACGCCGTCTACAGATTCCTCAGATCTTCCTCCACACCACCGACAGCCACCTCTGCCTCAACTGCTTCATCAACCAACCCAATGATGCCGAGGTCGACATGGCTACGGCAAAGAGGTTGTACACTTGTTGCATCACTTATTACTATACATTCATGTCGATCCATTAGGGCTATTTTGGTTCAACGGAAAAACATAGCAATATGGATTTTTCCAATGGCACTCTACTATTCAATTATTCATGCATTTTGTTGATTTCAATTAAGCAAAACATCCACCTGGACCTACTTTTCAAAATCCTATGCATGAAAACAAGACTAAGTGCATTAGTGGCAGAATAACATTCTAACTGTACACGCTTTCATAAGGTTTCACTTTGTTCTGGCCATGTTTCTTTGCATTCCTCTGCTCTTCCAATTCATGTAAACCAAACACCCAAGTTGACAGAAATCCCGTGTTTACAAATGCTCTGTTTACCATGTGCATTCCTATCCTATTCCGGTGTTTTTCCTATCCGTGCGTTTTTAGAATCATGCAAGCCAAATGAGCCCTTGCAGAATTACTTCAGTTACAGGTAGGTGTCGAAGGGAACTTTGTGTGGTTTGTCCTCCTCCTGCCGCGACGTCGTCCACCTCACCTGAGGTGCTCCATTGATAGAAACATCCACCAAACCAGACATCATGACTCCTGACCGTCTTTCGCCGCCTTGGATCTCCTTCCCTGCCGCCGGCACCCACCGCAGCGGCATCACCATCATCGACTCAGCAGAAGAACCCGAGGAGTACACGGGTCCACAAGAGAGGTCGCACTCTTTTGATTCTGCTTATGTTATGCATTGCTTAAAATTACCTGCTAATTTATCGTCCTCTTTACCTCTTGGACTCCAAGTCAGGCCCAAATTAATGTTCAAACTTGAGTTCTAAATTAGTTGTGGGGCACATATCGAGGAAGCAATGAATAGTATCTCTGTCTAATATATGTTCACCTAGGGTATGCCTATGTTGTTCATCTTGGGTGGGAAACAAATAGTAAAGAAATCATCATTTGTATTTTTATTAAATTAAAACAATCATCAGCCTGCTATCATTATTTTTGGATCCATCCACTGGTTGTTACCATCACTCTAAATTTCTGCGTGCTCTCCTTACATAATCTCACCATATTTTTGTCAGGACCCCCATCCTAAGGCACACAGATCTAGCCTGTGACACATCATATCACTTTGCGGCCTCACGCACGGTATCCCCATGGGTGCCACCTTACCTGGCCCAGGACCATTTGCGCATTTTGGCACACGTATATGATAGTGTCGCTAGCATCCATATGACAGAGAACCCGGGCCGACATGACTAGTTATAAACCAAAAGTGGCGCTAAATTACAGAGACAGGCATACATGACCCAGCAACGAACGTGTCGGTCATCAACGTATGAACCCAAGTCGTAGCAAGCTACAAGGACTTAAGGAACAACGCGTGACATTTCCCCTAAGGGACAGACACAGGAACGAAGAAGGACACATGCCGGCCAGCCTAAGTGTTCCGGAGCAGTAGCAAGCTACCAAGGCTCAGTGGAAGCACTAGGAGGCATTTCCCTGTAGGATAGGCTAACAAGGGTAAACAACTAGGTGTCGGATCCCACACATAGCAATACACATTACACGTACGCATAACATGCAAGTATGTGCTGTACAACATGGCATCACAACATAACTCAACAACTAATATAGATAAAGGCCCAGAAGAGCCATCATAACTTTTATTACAAACAGAGGTCACATGACCCAACATACAGAGCATACAGGCAACGGAAGCATAACATGTCTGAGTACAGACGACTACAAAGAAAAAGGCTGAGAAGCCTGACTATCTACGAGACCCTTCCAAGGGTACCTGATCGTAGCTGAGGTAACAAGCTAAACGTCAAAGTCCATGCGGAACCACTAGTGAGACTGAAGTCTCTCTGCAAAACATCAATTAAGCAAACGTGAGTACAAAGGTACTCAGCAAGACTTACATCAGAACTAGCTACATATGCATCAGTATCAACAAAGGGGTGGTGGAGTTTGACTGCAGCAAGCCAGCTTTGACTCGGTGGCTATCCTAAACTACGACTGCAAGTAACTCTTTTGAGGTGGCGCACACGAGTCCACATATTCACCAATCAATACACCACTATGGATCCGCTCCCGTCTCCCTACGAGAAGGCCATCCATAGCACTCACGCTTATCTTGCGTGTTTTAGAGTATCCACTTTCACTTGTCTATGAACTGTAAAGGTAACCCAGAAGTCCATTACCGTGCACATGGCTATTCGAATAGATCATATAAAACCCTGCATGGGTGTACTTCTTCACACACGCTCTCACCACTTATCGCCGTTTACACGACATGTACTCGGCAACCTTCAAGCGGAAGCCCAGCGAGGGTGTCGGCCACGACCTGACTAACTACACAAGTCCCTAGTCCAGGTTTATCGCCTATTTGGGTTCCATCTGTGGGGAGATCCGGCCGGGGTGTCGCTCACGGCCCCAAATGATGTGTACAGGGTTTCCGAGTAACCAAACAGGCGACTGGTAGACCGTGCCATGTACCCGCCACGTCACAGCCCACCCAAAGGGTCAGCACTGCGCACGACCTCCAGTAAACTACAAACACCAGAAACTAGTTGCAACTCCTGGACAGAGGACAAGGGCAGTTAATAAGTCGAGAGAGTCAATTAAGGATCCCAATGTGTGGTAGTAGCTATTTCATGGATCACAAACACAGAACTCAGTTCCTGAGGACGGCTGCAATGAGACAACCCACCATGTACTCCTACATGGCCTCTTATTGCTACCTTTACCAAATCATGTTCACACACTTAGCTCTCAACAGTAGGACATGTTCACCACATTCCAATTCATCCCCGATGAATCAGACCTGACACAACTCTAAGCAATAGCAGGCATAACAAGAAATCATGAATGAGTAGGCACAACATGGCTCAAACAACTCCTACTCATACTAGTGGGTTTCAACTATTTACTATGGCAATGACAGGTCATGCAGTGGAAAGGGGTTCAACTACCGCAGCAGGTAACAGTTGAAGCGTTATTGTCCTAATGCAGTAAAAGATAGCAAGAGCGAGAGAGTGGGATTGTATCGGAATGCTCAATTTGGTTTTGCTTGCCTGGCACTTCTGAAGAAGGTACTGTGTCTTCATCTGTGTCATCGATCACAACGTCGGAACACGTCTACTAAGAGGGGACAAACGCCGGCAAACAAGAGAGAACACAATCAATGCAATGTGACAATATGATGCATGATCATGACATGGCAATATGCTATTGATTGAGCTAATGCAACTAGCAACCATATTAAAAGAAGTTGGTTTGAACCAAAGGTTCAAATTCAAACTCCACATGTGGTTATTTAAATGTCATTTAATTGATTTGACCTGATCAGCAGGTTTAACTTTTTCAAACATGCATGAAAATGCCATAAACAGATTCCTTGAATTTTTCTGATCATTTTTCATATATAAATTATTTTCATCTGAGCTACGGTTGATTCTATATGAATTTTAGAAGTTTTAGCTATTTTCTAAAATAAATAAATCATTTCTGATTTATTTAAAAACTCAGAAAACATTTACTGCGTCAGCATGACCTCATGCTGACGTCAGCAGGGTCAAAGGGCTGCCCCGGGCCAAACCTGACCAGTGGGGTCCACTGGTCAGCCACAAAGTGCTGTCTGGGTCACCGGCAGGTGGGGTCAGGTCAACAACCACGTCAGTAGAGTCAATGCTGACGGGTGGGTCCCACTGTTTAAGAATTAATCTAAATAGAAAATAAAACTAACCCAAACAAGTACAGGGGCCCACATGGCAGTGGCTCTAGGGGGTTAGTTAGGGCGTCATTAGTGGCTAATGACTTGCCAAGTCAGCGCTGCCGGCGATTAGTCGCCGGCGACCTCAAGTCACGGCAGAGCTTGCTCGGCAGGCCACGGGGATGGCGGGTGAGGGCACGAGGAGGAAGCCCAGGCCCGTGCGCGTCTAGGGGAGGCCGCGGGGCCGTCGGGGATGGCATGTTGCAACGGCAGCGGCGAGGTTAGCGGCGGCCGGAGCTTCGGCGTCCGTGCAACTACGGCCTAGAGGACGCGGTGAGGCCGGGGAAGAGGGGGAGTCGAAGTGGGCGCTCACAGGGAGGCAACATGGTAGCTCAGGGGCTCGGGGACGCTCCAATTGCTGCGGATCGACGGTGATGGTCGGTGTTGCCGAAGCTTGAAGACGAGGAAGATGCCGGTGATGCAGGACGTTCGGCGATGCTTGGTTTGGTGGGAAGGTCGAGGACGGAGTGACGGAGCTCGTGGTCAGCTCAAAAGGTCGAGGGGGAGGCGGTGGCTGCGGTGGTGGCGAGGGGCGGCGCAGCCATGGCGGCTCCACGAGGTGGGGAGCGAGGGAGAGAGAGGGGAAAAAGTGAGCAGAGGAAGAGGGAGAAGGTCCAGGGCGTCCAGACGTTCCACAACGCAAGACGAGGACGCAGGAGGCATCGACAACGCGAAGCAGGAGGTGGCCGCTCGGCGCGTGCGCTCGCGAGCGGCGGCCACGCGCGCTGCGTCCTCCTGGCAAGAGGAGAACGATGACTGGCCACTCGGCCAGTCGGGCCAGTTGGGCTGTCAAAGTGCTGGGCCGGTTGGGCGCTAGGTGGGCTGCGCCAGGTAAGCTACAGGTAAGTTCTTCTGCTCTGTTTAAAATTTTCTATTTTGTTTTCTTTTTTAAATAATTCTTTTGCCACTATTTTGAATTTGAACAAATTCAAACAAGTGCCAAAACATTCTTTGAGTATTTTTTTATGTTTCCCATGGACTTTTCGAGGAGCACATAAATTAATCCAAAGTTATTTAGAAATATATTCTATATATTATGAATATAACTCCAAATTCAAATACAATAATGATTTAAATTCAGTGCCCAAAATATTCCTAAAAATGTTCATTATTTTTGGTTTGGTGCAAAAGCCTTGCCAAAAATATCAAACAATTATTAAGAACACTTTGGAAACATTGAATGCAATTTTTTAACTGGACCTATTTGAAAATTGAAGTGCTAGGGTTTGAACAATCCCCATTTCAACCTTCAAAAGAAAGTAGTCATCATGCATGATGCACTCAAGTGCAACTAATTACAAGCAAAGACAACAAGGGCTGATCTAGGGCTGTGACAACTCAACCCCACTAAACAAGAATCTCGTCCCGAGATTCAAGACGTGAGGTAAGAAGACAGAGGGGACACAAAGTTAACACGGTCTTCATGATGCAACTTCCCTTCTCGGAGATGTTGATCCATTGCATCATATTGGTCTTGACGTCTTTGTTTTTGGGATCTTCATCCAACACGAGGAAAGAGACAGCTCTGCAAGGATGAATCGTCTTAATGATCACAAGATCAACTTACAAAACGAGACGTACGAACATCTCTCGAGCCGAGACACGAAGCATACATCTAGAGTGATGGAGTGAAACAAACGATGAAGGTTCACTTAGTGGAAATAATTCCACACCTAAGAAGATGGTGATCGATGTCACCAGACGGGGCACCTTAGAGAAGGTGACTCGTAGAATTATCCCCTTAAGTGGCAAAAAGAATTACTTTTGATATAGAGATCATTGAAATTCCCTATACCAGCCTAAGTCAAACACAAACGATCGTTTGATGGAGTTCGAGAGAACGACATTCTCGGGCCAGAATGGATGATGTGGACTACCTTGTTGAAGATAACACAAGGGATGATTTTTCTTATCATCGGAAATGGATAGGACCCATGGTAATTCCAATTTTGAAGATGGTCCTGGACAACAATTACTGAGGTGCAAGCTGGGAACAAAATGCAAATGCTGGGAATGATTATGGTAACTAGGAAGAAACCCAACAGTAGAGAGTGAATCTACTCTTTGAGAGGTTATAGCATAACAAAGAACACTGGGAGCAATCCTGGTTAGTGCCAGTGATAACACCTAGTGCTTGTGGGTGCTCTCAAGAACTTGACCATTTCCATCATCATCAGGGTGTTACCATTATCCTTGCCAATGGTGCTGACAACACAACATACGACCATGATGAATAGCGATGGACGATGCAGATGCAAAGGAAGATAACACTTTCTCAGATTTCACCTTAGCGGAGTCAAGGGGCAAAATCTGGGTGATCGACCGAGAGACTTTAGCACTTCGCTTCTAATGTTCTCCTTGATGTGCTAGCGCAACCCATTTATTAAAATGGTTTGATACCTAGAATGTCAAGTAAAAGGTCGGACTTCAAGAGCACAAAAATCCATATGAAACAACTAGGGAGAAAATCCTACGAAGTCCTTATGGGGAGGTGGCCAACTTCTTCAATCAAGATACTACAACAATAGATCTTCCGGCTGGGTGTGTTGGCCACGACATCCACTTTACCGGTTATCGAGAGACCAACATTATAGTTCTTGGAAAATGGTCCAACCATCATATCTACCAGAGATTCAGTTCTGGTTGGTGTGAGGACATTCCAGACTCATCGAGTCTAGAAAGAAAAATGGAAGCTTGCAACACAAATCGACGAGACGATGTTGCGAGATTCTCGAGGAATGAACTACGATAGAAAGCTCCAAAACATGAGCTGGTTCTGCTACAAACCTATGGACATGTTGTCCAAGACAAGCATGACCACGTAGTAGTCTTATGATAAAATACTACCGAGTTCAGATTGGGAATCATCATTGAAGATACCGAAGTCTTGTGCATGTCCGTCTGGGCCCTTCGGGAATAGCATTTGAACTTCTTATCCTTAAACAAATCAATCAGTGGCTTCGTGTGCTAGGAAATACCGATGGGATGGAGCTAGCTAATCTCTCAAGCCATAGTATACTTCGCACGTGCATGACTGACTTGGGAGGATTCCGGTGGAAGCAAAACTAACTTTCTCGAATTCATGGCGGCAACTTGCACCTAATGCATGTGAACAGGGAGAAAGTCACTTCTTGCACCAAACATATACTTCACAAACAGGACATGAAGATAATTCTTATAAAAGTTTCCAACTCTAGTTGGATGTTCAACGAAATCATGGAGAAGATAAGGACGTTTGTTGATGGGCTCAACAATAGTTCATTTAGGTTTCCATATAGATGGAATTCCATAACTATGTGAACAAAGTGATAGCATTGGTCAGACCAATAGATGTAACGGTGTATGCTCGAGGGATCGACCACGAGTAAGACAATATTATGAATAACATTGGTTCTGATTTGACTTGACGATAGCCCACACTCAAGTCAAATTTTTGTCAAGACAATGGATCTAACAACTGATCACGAGGATCAATCCATGAAGATATCATCTTTCTCCAACAAACACACAAACACCAGGATATCCCTTTGGCAATGAGCTAAGTTGGATCAAGCTTTTATTTTCGAACTCTCCAAGTTGTTGTTTAGCTTAACCAACTAGCTCGGGATATCCAATACAGATTCTTGGGGACGGGGTGGTTTATAAGTAGACCATATTGATCACAAACTCAACATAGCGGTCAGGGAACAACCTGGTAATACTTCTGAGAAGTATTCGGAAAATCACGAACCACCGATATGTTGCTAAGCTCGCAAACAATCTTTCTTTTCCGGGCAAGATGATATGATCAAGTGAGCGAGGGATTGACACCATCCTAACTCACTGATCAAGGAGTGCACCAGGAAAGGTGGACTAGTAGCACGATCAATCTTAGAATGGTGATTCAGTAACCAACACGCTAAGAATGAGATTGTTGTCCTTTAACTACGAAGCAACGAAGTTGCTAGGAGTATTGATTTCACACATCACAATTCACTTGTCAGCATTCCGGTTACAATAACACGGAGGCCGAGGAATAAACGATGATGGCGAGAAGTATCACCTTATCAAAAGTTCATAGGAGGTTGTGCAACTCTCATGACATTCTTGACATAAAAGAGTGTAACACTCCTTGGCATTTTGATCTGCGGAATACAACTGCTTTGACCCAATCCTAGATATGGATAAGGTACTAAGGTTTGTTTCTCCTAGTCATTTCAAAATAGAATGGATTGATGGACCACAAGAGTAAAAGGCATCGTTGAACACGAATGCACAACTACTCCTGACTATCAATTGATAGACGGGGTCATAATATAACTAAAGGGGACAACTCAAAGGAACATATAGCTTTCTGAGTTGTGGATGCATAGATTAGCATGTCGAACTTTCAACATATTTCTTCGGGATAACACATGCAGAAAGGTAGGACTGGCAGAGTCACAATATGAACGGAGTACTACTCAAGAGCACTCTGGTTGTGATCTTTTGGTTCAGAAGAACTTCTGCCATGATGGTTCATGGTATTGGAAGAACGATAACCACGGACCTCGAGGGCTATCACAAGGTTACTAATATCCTAAAGGGACGAGAAAATACTACCAACATGAAGTAAGTAGAACGAATCTTGGGTTCAAGAACCCATAAATAGAATGCCTACTAACTAATTGGCATCACGGGATGCTTTCGAGAATGATGGCCAGAATCATCACACTGGGAATACCAAGTATTGGTAGATTACTGGGTGATACTCTAGACACCTAGGGTCATAATAAGAACTCCAACATATATGTCGAGGTAACAGAGTACCTCAACACACTGACCTGTGTGCTTAGTCTGGCCCAAAGGAACATCGAGAACATGAAGGAAGGATTTGCAAATGCATCAGACTGTGTAGAAACCTGGAAAGACTCGGACAGCATAACGGCTGTAAATGCCCAGAAAGATTTTGAGATCCAAGCAAAAGGGTAGCATAATCACTTAACATCATAATGCCAAGGTTCTGAGACCAACAATTGAACATATAAATAGTAGAAGCTGAATTGAGAGTTGAATCCACCAGTAACGTGATCCTGATAAATAGAATGAGAAGCCTAGTTCTTAATCCCCGTAGAAAAGAAGAAGATGACTCAGATCAGAAGGGCATAGGGTAAAGGAGTAAAAAGAGCCTTACGTTCCCTTCCACAATCAATTCCCTTATATAACTAAAGAGTTTCTAGACACAACTTCGACTAGTTTGGCTTACTAATCCTACAGACAGTCAGGCTCTGCTACCAAAGCTGTCAGGACCCCGATCCTAAGGCACACAGGTCTAGCCTGTGACACATCATATCACTTTGCGGCATCACGCACGGTATCCCCACGGGTGCCACCTTACCTGGCCCGGGACCGTTTGCGCATTTTGGCACACGTATATGATAGTGTCGCTAGCATCCATATGATAGAGAACCAGGGCCGACATGACTAGTTATAAACCAAAAGTGGCGCTAAATTACAGAGACATGCATACATGACCCAACAATGAACGTGTCGATCATCAACGTATGAACCCAAGTCGTAGCAATCTACAAGGACTTAAGGAACAACGCGTGACATTTCCCCTAAGGGACAGACACATGAACGAAGAAGGACACATGCCGGCCAGCCTAAGTGTTCCGGAGCAGTAGCAAGCTACCAAGGCTCAGTGGAAGCACTAGGAGGCATTTCCCTGTAAGATAGGCTACCAAGGGTAAACAACTAGCTGTCGGATCCCACACATAGCAATACAAGTTCCACGTACGCATAACATGCAAGTATGTGTTGTACAACATGGCATCACAACATAACTCAACAACTCATATAGATAAAGGCCCAGAAGAGCCATCATAACTTTTATTACAAACAGAGATCACATGACCCAACATACAGAGCATACAGGCAACGGAAGCATAACATGTCTGAGTACAAACGACTACAAAGAAAAAGGCTGAGAAGCCTGACTATCTACGAGACCCTTCCAAGGGTACAAGATCGTAGCTGAGGTAACAAGCTAAATGTCGAAGTCCACGCGGAACCACTAGTGAGACTGAAGTCTCTCTACAAAACATAAATTAAGCAAACGTGAGTACAAAGGTACTCAGCAAGACTTACATCAGAACTAGCTACATATGCATCAGTATCAACAAAGGGGTGGTGGAGTTTGACTGCAGCAAGCCAGCTTTGACTCGGTGGCTATCCTAAACTACGACTGCAAGTAACTCTTTTGAGGTGGCGCACACGAGTCCACATATTCACCAATCAATACACCACTATGGATCCGCTCCCGTCTCCCTACGAGAAGGCCATCCATAGCACTCACGCTTATCTTGCGTGTTTTAGAGTATCCACTTTCACTTGTCTATGAACTGTAAAGGTAACCCAGAAGTCCATTACCGTGCACATGGCTATTCGAATAGATCATATAAAACCCTGCATGGGTGTACGTCTTCACACACGCTCTCACCACTTATCGCCGTTTACACGACATGTACTCGGCAACCTTCAAGCGGAAGCCCAGCGAGGGTGTCGGCCACGACCTGACTAACTACACAAGTCCCTAGTCCAGGTTTATCGCCTATTTGGGTTCCATCTGTGGGGAGATCCGGCCGGGGTGTCGCTCACGGCCCCAAATGATGTGTACAGGGTTTCCGAGTAACCAAACAGGCGACTGGTAGACCGTGCCATGTACCCGCCACATCACAGCCCACCCAAAGGGTCAGCGCTGCGCACGACCTCCAGTAAACTACAAACACCAGAAACTAGTTGCAACTCCTGGACAGAGGACAAGGGCAGTTAATAAGTCGAGAGAGTCAATTAAGGATCCCAATGTGTGGTAGTAGCTATTTCATGGATCACAAACACAGAACTCAGTTCCTGAGGACGGCTGCAATGAGACAACCCACCATGTACTCCTACATGGCCTCTCATCGCTAACTTTACCAAATCATGTTCACGCACTTAGCTCTCAATAGTAGGACATGTTCACCACATTCCAATTCATCCCCGATGAATCAGACCTGACACAACTCTAAGCAATAGCAGGCATAACCAGAAAGCATGAATGAGTAGGCACAACATGGCTCAAGCAACTCCTACTCATACTAGTGGGTTTCAACTATTTACTGTGGCAATGACAGGTCATGCAGTGGAAAGGGGTTCAACTACTGCAGCAGGTAACAGTTGAAGCGTTGTTGTCCTAATGCAGTAAAAGAGAGCAAGAGCGAGAGAGTGGGATTGTATCGGAATGCTCAATGGGGTTTTGCTTGCCTGGCACTTCTAAAGAAGGTACTGTGTCTTCATCTGTGTCATCGATCACATCGTCGGAACACGTCTACTGAGAGGGGACAAACGCCGGCAAACAAGAGAGAACATAATCAATGCAATGCGACAATATGATGCATGATCATGACATGGCAATATGCTGTTGATTGAGCTAATGCAACTAGCAATCATATTAAATGAAGTTGGTTTGAACCAAAGGTTCAAATTCAAACTCCACACCTGGTTATTTAAATGTCATTTAATTGATTTGACCTGATCAGCAGGTTTAACTTTTTCAAACAAGCATGAAAATGCAATAAACAGATTCCTTGAATTTTTCTGATCATTTTTCATATATAAATTATTTTCATCTGAGCTACGGTTGATTTTATATGAATTTTAGAAGTTTTAGCTATTTTCTGAAATAAATAAATCATTTCTGATTTATTTAAAAACTCAGAAAACATTTAATACGTTAGCATGACCTCATGCTGACGTTAGCAGGGTCAAAGGGCTGCCCCGGGTCAAACCTGACCAGTGGGGTCCACTGGTCAGCCACACAGTGCTGTCTGGGTCACCGGCAGGTGGGGTCAGGTCAACAGCCACGTCAGCAGAGTCAATGCTGACGGGTGGGTCCCACTGTTTAAGAATTAATCTAAATAGAAAATAAAACTAACCCAAACAGGTACAGGGGCCCACATGGCAGTGGCTCTAGGGGGTTAGTTAGGGCGTCATTAGTGGCTAATGACTTGGCAAGTGAAAGTGCAACTAATCCCCGGGTGGTTTTGGTAATTAATAACAACATATATATCATTGAACTAATAGCTACTTGAGAATCATTTCAGAGAAGTTCAGTGATATGGGTATGGCAATGTCTGAAGAAGTGGACCCCTCAAAATGCTAAGGCAAGCATTGGCAAAAGCTCAAGACTCCATTTTTGGTTTAGTGATCAAAGATCACATTGAGTCCATAGGAAAAGCCAATACTATTAAAAGGGGATGAGGTTGTGTTGATGATCTGGTTGCTCAAAGTGCTTAGTGATATATCTCCTTCAACTATCAGCAACTTTCACTACTATACACACTCATAAGTAATCTCGGACAAACCGATTCTTCCAACTCAGTCCCACCGAGATGAACCACCTCAGCCATAAGCCAAACCCTAGAAAAATCGGTCAATCCGAGTTTGAGTTCGGTCTCACCGAAATACAGGCTGCCAACCTTCTGTAACCGTTTGACATCATTTCGGAATATCCGAGTTGATAATTTCGGTCTCACCGAAATTGGCAAGTTCCTATCTTTGACTCATATCGGACAAACCGAGATGGTATTTTCGGTCCCACCGAAAACCCCAACGTTCACTATATTTGAACTTTCGGTCTGACCGAGTTTCCACTTCGGTCTCACCGAGATTGCTCAATTATGTGTGTAACGGTTGGATTTTGTGTGGAGGCTATATATACCCCTCCACCCCCTCTTCATTCGTGGAGAGAGCCATCAGAAAGAACTACCACTCCTACCTTACACTTTCTGAGAAGAGAACTACCTACCCTTGTGTTGAGATCAAGTTGCTCCATTCCTACCATATGAAACTTGATTTCTAACCTTCCCAAGTTGCTTTCCACTCAATCCTTTCTTCCACCACAGCCATATCAGTGAGGAGAGTTGAGTGTTGGGGAGATTATCATTTGAAGCACAAGAGCAAGGAGTTCATCATCATCTACAACATCTATTACCTTTTGGAGGGTGGTGCCTCCTAGATTGGTTAGGTGTCGCTTGGGAGCCTCCGTCATCGAGTTGTGGAGTTGAACCAAGAAGTTTGTAAGGGCAAGGAGATCGCCTACTTCGTGAAGATCTACCCCGAGTAAGGCTAGCCCTCCGTGGGCGTAGGCCATGATGGAATAGACAAGGTTGCTTCTTCGTGGACCCTTCGTGGGTGGAGCCCTCCGTGGACTCGCGCAGCCGTTACCCTCCGTGGGTTGAAGTCTCCATCAACGTGGATGTACGATAGCACTACCTATCGGAACCACGGGAAAAATCATTGCGTCTCCAAATTGCGTTTGATCTTCTCCACCTCTCTTTACTACATGTGCAAGTTACTTTCCACTCAATCCTTTCTTCCACCACAGCCATATCAGTGAGGAGAGTTGAGTGTTGGGGAGATTATCATTTGAAGCACAAGAGCAAGGAGTTCATCATCATCTACAACATCTATTACCTTTTGGAGGGTGGTGCCTCCTAGATTGGTTAGGTGTCGCTTGGGAGCCTCCGTCATCGAGATGTGGAGTTGAACCAAGAAGTTTGTAAGGGCAAGGAGATCGCCTACTTCGTGAAGATCTACCCCGAGTAAGGCTAGCCCTCCGTGGGCGTAGGCCATGATGGAATAGACAAGGTTGCTTCTTCATGGACCCTTCGTGGGTGGAGCCCTCCGTGGACTCGCGCAGCCGTTACCCTCCGTGGGTTGAAGTCTCCATCAACGTGGATGTACGATAGCACCACCTATCGGAACCACGAGAAAAATCTCCGCGTCTCCAAATTGCGTTTGATCTTCTCCACCTCTCTTTACTACATGTGCAATTTACTTTCTGCTGCTTATACTCTAGAATTGCATGTGTAGGGTGATACTTGTCTTGATCACAATTGTAAAACTGCCAAAAACTGTTCATGACCAAAAGGCAGAATTTTTATATTTTCAAGTAGTCTAATCACCCCCCCCCTCTAGACATACTTTCGATCCTACACCAAGTCAGCGCTGCCGGCGATTAGTCGCCAACGACCTCAAGTCATGGCGGAGCCCGCTCGGCAGGCCACGGGGATGGCAGCCGAGGGCACCAGGAGGAAGCCCAGGCCCGTGCACGTCTAGGGGAGGCCGCGGGGCCGTCGGGGATGGCCTGTTGCAACGGCGGCGGCGAGGTTAGCGGCGGCCGGAGCTTCGGCGTCCGAACAACTACGGCCTAGAGGACGCGGTGAGGCCGGGGAAGAGGGGGAGTCGAAGCGGGCGCTCACAGGGAGGCAGCAGGGTAGCTCAGGGGCTCGGGGACGTTCCAATTGCTGCGGATCGACGGCGATGGTCGGCGTTACCGAAGCTTGAAGACGAGGCAGATGCCGGTGATGCATGACGTCCGGCGATGCTTGGCTTGGTGGGGAGGTCGAGGACGGAGTGACGGAGCTCGTGGTCAGCTCAAAAGGTCGAGGGGGAGGCGGTGGCTGCGGTGGTGGCGAGCGGCAGCACGGCCATGGCGGCCTCGGCCACGAGGTGGGGAGCGAGGGAGAGAGAGTGGAAAAAGTGAGCAGAGGAAGAGGGAGAAGGTCCAGGGCGTCCAGACGTTCCACGACGCAAGACGAGGACGCAGGAGGCGTCGACAACGTGAAGCAGGAGGTGGCCGCTCGGCGCGTGCGCTCGCGAGCGGCGGCCACGCGTGCTGTGTCCTCCTGGCAAGAGGAGAACGATGATTGGCCACTGGTCTAGTCGGGCTGGTTGGGCTGTCACACTGCTGGGCCGGTTGGGCGCTAGGTAGGCTGCGCCAGGTAAGCTATAGGTAAGTTCTTCTGCTCTGTTTAAAATTTTCTATTTTGTTTTCTTTTTTTAATAATTCTTTTGCCACTGTTTCGAATTTGAACAAATTCAAACAAGTGCCAAAACATCCTTTGATTATTTTTTATGTTTCCCATGGACTTTTCCAGGAGCACATAAATTAATTCAAAGTTATTTAGAAATATATTCTATATATTATGAATATAACTCCAAATTCAAATATAATAATGATTTAAATTCAGTGCCAATATTCCTAAAAATGTTCATTTTTTTGGTTTGGTGCAAAAGCCTTGCCAAAAATATCAAACAATTATTAAGAACACTTTGGAAACATTGAATGCAATTATTTTAACTGGACCTATTTGAAAATTGAAGTGCTAGGGTTTGAACAATCCCCATTTCAACCTTCAAAAGAAAGTAGTCATGATGCATGATGCACTCAAGTGCAACTAATTACAAGCAAAGACAACAAGGGCTGATCTAGGGCTGTGACAATTTTTTTCGTATGCATGTCAGATGTTGTACACAGTCATGCTAAACATGTAGAGAAAAAGAGAAGAGTTTTGCACAGCAATACAGTGTCATCCAGACATCGCTCCATGGTGGGTCCAATGGCAAACCCTCCCCACCCCTCTCCAGATTGTAATCTAGAGGAAGATATCTGTTCTGAGGCGGATTCAGACGCCGCTAACCTCTCCTATTTACCCCCCAAGGTGTTTGCTCTACCTTGGCATGATGATGTTAGTCATATCATGCATATGTTGCCTTGCAGTGCCAACTTTTGACACCATATATGTCATCTTCTTAGTTTAGACATGTTTTGTCGCCAGCTGTTTAGTTTCTATATCATATATGGGAATTATGCAGTCTCATGTCTTTCAGCCAGCCATAATATATGTGAAATGTGCAATGCCATCTTGTTTAACCAGGCATCATATATTTGAATGATATCTTGCCCATCATTTTCTTCATTACATTTCCATTTGTCGACAATGTTTGTACATTAAACTACTCTTCCTGTGAATTAGCCATTTGGGTGGGAGATTGAAAAATCTGGAGTGAAAACAAGGCCTTCAGAGCTGACAGTGCTACCTGTCGAAGCAGATCTCTTGTTGGGTCCCGATAGCTCCTCAGAGATGGATTCAGAGACAGATGACCAGTCGTATTCCCCCACCGAGGTGTATGCTCTAACTTGGCACGGCGTTTTAGTTATTCATCATATCTTTGAATTATGTTATGCTATGCTATCCAGTTTAGATAGACATCATATATGTGAAATTATGTCATGCTATCTGTTTTAGTTAAACAATATACATGTCAACTATTTCTTGTCCTCTTTTTTCCACACTATCTATTGCATCTGTCTCTCATACAATGTCTGTACATTCAACTATGTTTCCTGTTTATCAGCCATTTGAATTGGAGCGGGTGATGCCAGCATCTAGCGGACCAAAAACACGGTCTTCAAATAAAACAGTGCTACCTCTTGGTGGAGATAGCACCCCCGTTGTACATGCACGAGAACCAGCCATACCACACATAACCCAAACTCTCGTAGATTGTACCCCTACTGCGATGGACAGAGAACCAGCTTCACCCAATCTAACCCCAACCCCAGCAGATAGTAACCCAGTTCCTGTTGACACAACACCATCTCCACCACAGAGCTCCCAAACAAGAGCACTTACTAAGGCAGCTCCAGTGCCCAAAGGGCCTGTACTACCACGGCGAACCCCAACTCCACCAGTTAGTACGCCTATTCCTGTGGTGGAAGCACAACCAGCTAGTCGTACTTTAGCATCTATCGCATTTGATGTTGTTAAATCATATGTGCGTATCTTCCCATCTTGGAAATATTATACTGAAGATGAAGGAAAATGCTAGTAGTAGGTGTTTGTCCAGGAGTTATGTGTAAATAATGTTATTCATGGAAATTACTTTGCTTTGTCCCATACATCCTACCTCCATGATGGTTATAATACAGCAAATTTTCCCATTTTTTCTCTATAGAGAAGGACCGATTTGGAAACTCAGGATGAGGTAACCTGTGCTAATACCTCTGCTATCTTCAAGAATGCTTGGTGGCAGTATCGGAATTACCTGAAGAAAATGTACTTCACCGGCAAAGAAACTCATCAAATTCCCTTACGTTCTCCTGAGACACATTTACTGGACGATGACTGGGAACCCCTTGTTCTGTACTGGTCCCGAACCAAGAATGTGGTAAGGTCTATGAGCTCATTTTCTATTTTTAAGTACTATATTCTTGCGTCTTATTGTACTCTATTCATGTAGAACAAGTGCCTAAACCTGAAGAACAACTATTCTAATTTAAGATTCCATTGTTATCATAGTTCCAAAAAGCGGTAGGCATTAATTGTGCATTTTTCCACCGCCTTGCGCTTTACTGACCAAAGCGCATGCTTATGCGCAGTTATGCACAAATTTAGCGTAGTTATGCGCCATGCGTTTCGCCAACGACTAGAGCCTAGGCGCTCTTAAGCGCTCGCTTAGGCACGCCTTTTTTAACTATGATTGCTATCGTGCATACTGCTTTGCTCTTGTATCACTGTATTTACTCATACAAACTTACTTTTAAATTAAAGGATCCAATCGAAACTCCAATGGCACAGCAGGTATGTTCACGCATGTTTCTTTAACAGACTTGCTCTTATCAATAGCTCTATTGATTTCAATTTCAATTGTTTATAGAGTTGACTTCTCATATCATGCACATTACTAGCATCACAACAAAGCAAATAGTGTTGTTGTACATGTAGACCCGTGGTACCCATCTGAAATCTTGTTGTGCCGTGTAGTTTCCCACGTTTTGTATTCTTTCATTGCTGCTTTGTCTTGAACTGATATGATTTGAACCGTGTCTCTATTTTGATTTGGCAAGACAATGCAGTGACCATAGGACATAGATATATGTTTGTTTGATGCTTTTATTATGTACTAGTACTTGTCAATAGAAGACTTGGTAGTTTAATCCTGTCCACCTTACTAATGAACTGGTTCACCCAAATGAGTTTCATATACTAATACATGCTAAACTGTTATGTGTCTGCTTGTTTCTTCTTTTAGAATGCTGACAGAATATTGGGGAAGAGTGCCTTATTAAGCAATGGTAAAGGAAGTAATGCAGATAAGGTTCATGATAGTGACACATCCTTGTTGGTCTCCAACAAAGCTGATAAAACAGCTAAGGAAGACTATCTCGAAGACAGTGAGACAACCCCAAAGTCTTGTCTTGGTTTAGTGTAGGAGTTACTGGCAACTACCGCTTGCACAAGCTATTCAAACTCACTGTCTGAATCAGTTCGGTTTCTTGAGTCTCAACTACAAGCTGAAAGACATTGATCAGTTGTGCTGCAACAAGAAGCGGAAGGACTGGGGAAGCCCTGGAGCATTCAGATGCATACTTTCTGGTGCAACATCAAGCGTTGGAGGATTTTAGCGCCAAACAGGACAAAGCTAATAAGCTTGCTAAGCTTATTGCCAGCATGGTGGATACCACATTTCTTGTGCTCTTCTGAAGTTGTTTCAGTTATGCTCATGTTTTGCTGCCGCGTTTATTTGCACTGGTGGCCAATTTTGACGGCCAGTGTATGTAATATGCTGCTTTGTTCCCTATATTTGCACTTGTGGAGAACATTGATGCCTAGTGGATGTAATATGTGTAATAGCCGTGATAGCCTAGCATAAGTTGCTTGCTTATTTATTTCCGCTGTCTTGTTTACTTGTTTTCTTGTAGTCAGTGGAGTTCTTTTTCCGCGGTTTGCTAGTGGCCGGAATAACCTATTTTTTAAAACTAGGCCACATTAACAATGGGCTACATATTTACTGTAGTTAACATGGGCCTCCTACGGGCCGTAGAAACAATGGGCCTTCTAAGTAGGGGTGGATTACCGAGCTGCTCGGCTCGTTAAGCTCGTACTCGTTAAGCTCGTGCTCGTTAAGGCTCGGCTTGTTAAGCTCGTTAAGATTAACGAGCAGAAAACCCTGCTCGGCTCGGTTCGTTTAAAGCTCGTTAAGCTCGTGAGCGCTCGCGAGCGGTTGTTAACATATTTTGATGTGTTACGGTTTACACGATAAGCGTGTATATTTGGTTTTTAAAAAAGAAGAAGGTGACTAGAAAACAAAATGCACAAGTTTTTTGCCTTCTATGTAGATTAGATTGAGTGGATGGGCCGAGGTGCTACGAAAATTTTGTTAGGTAAGATGAAAATATGTGTTGTGTTGTTACTAACGAGCTTAACGAGCTACTCGAGAAACTCGTTAGCTTGTTCGTTAAGCTCGTTAAGCTTAACGAGCTAAAATCAATGATTGGCTCTGTTCATTAAGAAGCGAGCCACGAGCTTAACGAGCCAAACTATCGAGCGCTCATTAAGCTCGTGAGCTTCGAGCTTTTGGTCCAGCCCTACTTCTAAGGGCCGCAGAAACAATGGGCCTTCTATGGGGCGTAGACACAATGGGCCTTCTACGGGCCGTACCATCAATGGGCCTTCTACGGGCCGTATGATCGGCTGGTCAAACATGGGCCAATAACAGACCACATTATGGCCGCAAATGGGCTAGAGTTGAAATCGTCCGTTCATGGGCCGACCATAACGGGCCGTCGTTAATAGGCCGTATTTGATGACGCTATGAAACGGCCCAACGTATTAACGGGCCACAAACAGGCCGACTGCAACCACGGGCTATATTTGGCCCACAAGCAGAAAATGACAGTAACGGGCCGAAAGTAAACGAATGCTGGAAATGAGCCCAAGAATAAATGGGCCGTATTTGATGACGCTATGAAAACGGCCCGACATATTAACGGGCCACAAACGGACCGACTGTAACCACGGGTTGTATTTGGCCCACAAGCAGAAAATGACAGTAACGGCCAAAAGTAAACGAATGCTGGAAATGAGCCCAAGAATAAATGGGCCCTGAGAAGGCCGAAAGATAACATGGGCTGGAAACGGCCCAATGGAATAATGGGCCGTTAATGGGTATAAAGTGATACACTGTTCATTACGGGCCAGTTTTACCACAGGCCGTTAATGGCCGAGAGTAATAAGGGCCTCATATGGGCCAAAAGATGTCATGGGCCATACATGGGCTGGAAGTTAAAACGGGCTGGAATTATATTGGACGGTCCAGATGACGCTACTAGGCCTAATTCGGATAGGCCGTAAACGGGCCCTGGGTTAGCTGGCTGTAAATGGGCTATATGCGAACATGCCATTAACAGGCTTGCTGTGGGCTGGCCCGCCACCTTTTGACCAAGTCAAACGGGCCGGCTTTTCACAGGAATGGGCCTCTGTTGGGCTGTGCCATGTGTCGACGTATCATAGGTGCTTTGGGTCCAATGAGTGGATGACATCTATCCCAACGGTGGGCCGACACGTGTTTCCTACAGCCAATGATGATTTTACACATGGAAAATCCCCATTGGTCGGGGCTGTTAACGGGTTATTGGATCCAAAACCGGACCCGATAGCTTAACAGTGTTCCGTTACGGTGGATGCCATGTGTCGGTCACCCTTGACAAAAGTACTTCTGTGACGCACGATTTATCGTCATGGAAGTGGACACTTTCGTGATGATAATATTGGTATTGTCATGGAACACTTCTACGACACCACAGGTATGACTATCTTGATTCTGTCATAAATTTGTCTTGGATGTACATGCATGACAGAAAACGTGACCTACTATGACAAACACGTATCATCACGGAAGTGCATTTTTTGTAGTGAGTGCACCCCGCAAGGGGTCAGGAAGGCCGTCTTCTCGACATCTTGCACCGCCATCTTGATTTAATGATAGCCCGAAAAGGCATCCAGGAAACATAGCTGTAAGGGCATGTTTCTCCCTAAGTAATTTTGGTGATTGATGACAATGCTTTTGCGGACTAATTGTGTGCACTGAGCTTTTCAGATATATCACACCTAGGCACAAGATGATTAAGTGCCCCTCGGATCTTATTGAAGACGGTGTTTCCTTTTGTTTCTTTTTTAGTGGAACTGAGTCATAGGAAAGCCGTACTATTAAGAGGGGGTCCGCTTCGGAAAGGTTTGGGTGGAATCAACACGTACACAAATTTATCTCACCACCTTTCTTTCGCTTCTGTGGAGCCCCGGCTGTTTTTTCTTGTCGTTACAAAAACAGTGGCGCCCTACTACTACCACTGCTAGGCATGCGGTGGTACCGCTCCAAGATGGCGGTAGTACCGCACGGCCCCACAGTAGTACCGCTCCAGGGTTACGGTAGTACCGCACCTTGCGGTAGTACCGTGCCAAGGACACGGTAGTACCGTGTTACGGGCCTCAGCGTCGTAAGTAGTACGGTAGTAGGAGCGGAAACAATTTTTTAATTCCGCGTCCTACGCGGTAGTACCACTTGGTACAAGCGGTAGTACTGTGTCGGGTTTTTGCATCGACTATAACTCTGCGGAAGGGGCCGCGGACGTAATTTATTTAGTCCGCACCCTTCCCCAACTAGTCTGACCCTGTCTTACGGTAGTACCATAAGGACGTGCGGTAGTACCGCTCCGGCAGTACTACCGCCCGGTGTTTTAACGCAACAGGGGCTAGTTCTGGTTAGTACCGCGCCAGCGGTAGTACCGCACGATGTACGGTAGTACCGCAGGACCGTGTGGTAGTACCGCGCTCTACGGGCACAGTTGGTGGATAACGGTTGGATTTGTCCATCTACTATATAAAGGGAGTCTTCTTCCCCAAGAAGACTCACCTCTTCCTCCCCAAGCTCCATTGTTGCTCAAAGCTCCATTTCCGCTCGATCTCTCTCCCTAGCCAATCAAACTTGTTGATTTCCTAAGGATTGCTTGAGAAGTCATCAATGTACACTTCCACCAAGAGAAATTTGATTCCCCCCACTAATCCCTTGCGGATCTTGTTACTCTTGGGCGTTTGAGCACCCTAGACGGTTGAGGTCACCTTGGAGCCATATTCCATTGTGGTGAAGCTTCATGGTGTCGTTGGGAGCCTCCAATTCGGTTGTGGAGATTGGCCCAACCTTGTTTGTAAAGGTTCGGTCGCCGCCTTCAAGGGCACCACTAGTGGAATCACAGCACTTCGCATTGTGTGAGGGCGCGAGGAGAATACTATGGCCCTAGTGGCTTCTTGGGAAGCATTGTGCCTCCACACCGCTCCAACGGAGACATACTTCCTCTCAAAGGGAAGGAACTTCGGTAACACATCCTCGTCTTCACCGGCTCCACTTGTGGTTTTTCCTTACCTGTACTTGTGAAAGCTTTCTTTGTGTACCTTAGCTTGCTTGCTTGTGTGGTTGTTATTGTTGCTTCCTATAGGTTGTCCACCTAGTTACATATCTAGACAACTTACTTTGTTGCTAAGTTTAATTTGGTTAAGAAATTATAAAATTGTTAGTTGCCTATTCACCCCTCCCCCTCTAGTCAACCATATCGATCCATTCAATTGGTATCAGAGCCTCATCTCTTTTTAAGGACTTTACCGTCCAAAGAATATGGGTGACAACATAGTCGAGATGGAGGGACACTTCGGTGGAACTCCGCCATTGCCTACATCGGATGGGGGAACCGCGGTCTCTCGTGAGGAGTTCAATGTGGCTATGGACACATTGAAAGAATCACTAGCGACCGAGGTCAAAGGCATGTTTAAGGAATTACTTAAGGGACTCAAATTATCCACCACACCGTTGGAAGTGGCTCGTCCCACTACCAACGTGTCGGATGCTATTCCCGACAAAGGAGAAGCTAGTAGTGAGCAAGTCCCGGTTACTAAGAATTGGAGTGGGATTTTTGCCCACTCCGCTCCTCCTACCCATTATGGAGGACCTGTTCCTACTCCGCATTTAAATTCAGTTGGTCCTCCTCCTAAGTTTGTGAAAAATTCTGATTTTGCTACTTGGATGTTTCGCTTTAGATGTCATTTAAATCATTGTTCTACTAATCTTTGGAGAATCATTGAGCAAGGTTTCTACCCGCATGATCCCTACAACTTAACTCCAAGAGAAGCTGCGGATCATCAATTCAACGAGTCCGTTCTTTGCATTCTTTAAGATGTTATCCCTCACGAAGACATTGCTCATCTTCGACCCTTCACCGTGGCCAAGGAAGCATGGGAGCATGTTGGTTCCATGTACAAGGGAAGCGCAAGCATTCAACGCTCAAACTATGAAGTAGTGCAAGATGAAGCCGATGAGTTTGCCATGATCGAAGACGAAGATCCTCGTGAACTCTATCGGAGATTAACCACTCTTGCGGTTTCACTTTGAGATCATGGGAGCAAGGACACGGATGACAACTGGATCAAGCGCAAGTTTCTCAAGGCCATGATGCCTTATCACAAGGCCATGTCCTCCGTCATTTGCCAAAGACCGGACTTCCACACTTTGTCTTCAAGTGAAGTGTTGGATGAGTTCGTTGCCATGAGGATCTTGGACAAGACTGCCGACAATGCAGTATTACGAGCTCAACGACCAAAGAAGCCTAACCTGGCCTTGAAGGCCAAGGCTTGTGTGGAAGAACAGGATGAAGAGGATGAAGATGATAGTTGCCCCGAAGACACCAAATATGCCTATCATGAGCACATGGCTCTTGCAGCACGGCAATTTTGGGGCAACAAGAAGAACTCAAGGCCCAAGTTCAACAGGAATAATTCAAGCGGCAACAAGGGCAAGCAACAAGTGAGGACGTGCTACAACTGTGGAAATGTGAGCCACTTTATTGTAGATTTCCTATATGAGAAAAGAGAAGACAATAGAGGCAAGCATATCCGAAAGGACAAGGCCAAGTCTTATTCCAACAAGAACAACCTCAACAAGAAGACCCCTCCCAAAGGTTTGGTGGCCCAAGAAGAATATGTTGAGGATGATGATGATGACGACGACGATGAGATGGTCACTATGGCCACCATTGCTATTGCAACTACTCCACGTTCATCTCTCTTTGACTCACCAAATGAGAATGTCACCGCCAAGTGCCTCATGGCTAAGGCCACCAACAAGGTAACTCCCAACATCAACACTAACATCACCTCTAATCCTTCATTGACCAATTTTATTGATGAGAGTGAGGGGGCAGAGGAGGAACAAAATGAATTTGAGTTGTTTATGAGTAAACTCAAGGGCAAACCGAAGAAGCACTTCGTTGCTCTCTTGGAACAACTCGGTGAGGCCAATGACATGATCGAGGCTCACGAGGAGAGCATTTCTAAAATGGAGGGTCATAGTCGAGACTATGCCGATGATATATCGGATCTCTCTAATTCTCTTGAGGAAGAGCGTGGTCTTCGTTTGGCTCTTGAGGAGTCACACAATGATGATAATGCTAAATTAAGGAAAGATCTTGATCATGCTTTAGTTGTCTCTCGTGTGCTCAATTCCGAGAAGGCAAAGCTTGTGGTTGACCATGCTAGACTCAAGGAGGAGTTTGTTATGCTTGACAAGGCCCACAAGGTCTTGAAAGGTGTACATACTTGCCTCAAGGAGTCTCATGATCAACTTCAAGTTTCGCTAACCAAGGAGAAAGCTATCTTTCCTCGCATGGTTTTGATTGATAATGCAAATGTTACTAACCCATGTTGCGAGCATGTGCATCTTGTTGAAGAGAATGCCAAGTTGAAGAAGCAACTTGAGAAAGGCCTTGTGTCATGTATACAAGGTGAGAAGAACCTCAACGATCTTTTGAGCAATCAAAAAGAAGCTGTTGCAAAGGAAGGAATTGGGTTTGCTCCCAAGCCCAAGAAGAAGAAGAAGGACAAGACCAAGCAACCTCCTCCTCTCAAGCAAACCTTTGTGAAAGAGGGAGATGGTGCTCCTAAGAAGAAGAACAATATGAAGAGTGGTGGAGTCAAGAAAAACCCCACCATGCCATCAAACATAGACGGGGACTTTAATCTTCCATATGTTTTATGCCGTGCTAGTGATGGACATGTTTTCGCTAAATTTGTTGGTTCTTCTTATGAGTACATTGAATGGTCTATTTGGGTTCCTAAGACCCTTGTTACTAACCTCAAAGGACCCATTACCAAATGGGTACCTAAATCCAAGCATTGTTCTCTTGTAGGAGTTTGGTTCCGGTGGGGAATCATGGTTGCTTGATAGTGGAGCCACAAATCATATGACCAGAAGCAAAGACTTGGTGGTGGACGTGCATCAAGGTTCATCTATGGCCACCAATGTCGAATGGGGTGATGCTTCATCTTCTAAGGTATTGGGGCTTGGCAAGGTTGTCGTTTCTCATGATCTTACGATCGAGAAAGTCATGCTTGTTGAGTCCCTTGCATATAACTTACTTTCTGTTCGTCAACTTGCACTCATGGGCTTTGCCACTTTCTTTGATATTGATACTGTGGCCCTCTTGTGGAGCAAGACTCTTAAAGTAGCCTATGTTGGGCATGTCTAGAACGGTCTCTATGTGGTTAACTTCTCGGAGCAACCCACTGAGACCGCGACTTGCCTAATGGCTAAAGTTGACGTGGGTTGGCTTTGGCATCGCCAGTTAGGCCATGTCAATATGAGATCTTTGCAAAGTCTTCTCAAGGGGGGCCATGTCCGTGGACTAACAAATGTTAGCTTTGCCAAAGACCGTGCTTGTAGTGCTTGTATTGAAGGAAAATTTCATGAGAAGGCTCACCCTCCCACGACTATCATCTACTCAAAGAAACCGTTAGAGCTCCTTCACATGGATCTCTTTGGGCCTCCATCCTTTGATAGTCTTGGAGGTAGAAAGTATTTCTTGGTGATTGTAGATGATTATTCAAGATACACTTGGGTATATTTCTTCAAGAGGAAGAGTGAGACCCAACAAACCGTCATCAACTTTGCAAATGAAGCTCAACGTCAACATGAGGCAAAGATCTTGATGATCCGAAGTGACAATGGCACTGATTTCAAGAACTACACCTTGGATGAGTTTCTTAGTGATGAGGGGATCAAACATCAATATGCCGCACCTAATACCCCTCAACAAAATTGTAATGCCCAGGATGGGACTATACCTCCTACGTGTCGAGGCACGACTTAAAGGTATAAGCCCATTCTGGAATGATCTCAAGTTTGGTATCTTTGCACGTCTCATGTAAAAATAGGGATGAAAATGCAAAAGGAGATAGTTGGCTTACACTCGCCACTTCACACAATACATTACATAAGCAAAACATCATTCAAAACGTCACAACCCGACTACGGGTGAAGATACAAAAGAAAGATACCAAAAAAAACAACATAAAGCCAGAGGTCTGAAACGCCCCTAGTAGAAACCACTACTGATCGTCGAAAAAGTCACAAGCATACGGCCACTCTCTTCATCGAGCTCCCAGTGAAGTACTTGAACCAGCTCCTGCATCATTCTCGGCTGAACCTGCATCTGGTGTTGTAGTATCTATGAGCCACGGGGACTCAGCAATCCCATAACCATGGGTATCAAGACTAGCAAAGCTTTATGGGTAGGAGGAGGTAAAGTGGTGAGGTTGCAGCAGCGGCTAAGCATAATATGGTGGCTAACTTACGAGTACAAGAATAAGATGAGCATCTACGTAAACGGTCGCAAACTAGTAGTGATCGCTAAAGATCCTAAACTACATACGAATCAAACATAACCCCACCGTGTTCTCTTCTCAAAGTGAAAAGAGACAGTCATGGTTACTCACATAGTTGTGTGTTTTACTTCGGATCCTCTATCAAGTTTTCTACAACCGGACATTAACAAATTCCAATCTGCCACATAACCGCGGGCACGGCTTTCGAAAGATCATAACCCTGCAGGGGTGTCCCAACTTATCCCATCACAAGCTCTCACGATTAGCTGAAGTGATAAATATAATATCATCACCCCTTATCTTAGGGAAATCCGATCAGGCTTGGCATCCTGGTGCACAAGACATTTCGACAATGGTAAAACAAGTCCAGCAAGACCTCCCGGCGTGCCGACACCCTGATAGTAGCCGCGCGTATCTCATCTCAGGCCACGACCGGATGGGCGATTATACGAGTAAAACCAAACCTCGAGTTTCCCCGTGGTGGCCCCACATACTCCCCGTTTGGGACCAACACCATCAGCACTGGCCCCCCCTGCTATGTAGAAAAGAGTACCCGAGGGTGCGACCCCCTATGCAAATTTAATTCATTAATTAAGTTGTTATTATGAGGCAAATTAAAACCAATGTTGGGCCTTGTTGGAGGAGTTTTATTCAAAGTCGAACTGTCAAGGGGTCCCCATCCACCCATCGTGTAAGGAACGCAAAATCAAGGAACATAATGCCAGTTTATCGGCGCCTAAGGTGGCATGAGTGGAAGAAAACACCGAGCAAAAGGCCAAGCCTTCCACCCATGCCCAGTATATAGGTGTGTTAAAAACAATTATAGATATTGTGATATTCCAACAACAAATTCCCTCCTGGAACGAACTTCATCTTCACCTGCAACTAACAACGCTATAAGAGGGGCTGAGCAAGCGGGTAACATAGCCAAACAATGGTTTTGCTAGGAAGGTGTCAAAGGTTAGAGGTTTCATGGCAACAAGGAGAGGCTGACATAAAAGATGGGTAGCGCGACATGTAACGATAGCATCGAGACAACTAAGCATGGCAATGGTAGTAAAGGTATCCAAGGGTATGATCATCTTGCCTGGGATTCCGCGAGGGAGAAGAACAAGTCCATGAAGTAGACGGAGCAACATAGTCGAGCGAATCCTCAGAACTCCGGAACGGAACCGAAGCTAACAAGAGAAGCAACCGGAAAGAAGCAAACAACACGGTAAACACACAATCATAAACATGGCATACGATGCACATCCAAGTATGATGCATATCCGGATTAAATATGCATGGCATGGCAATGTGCACAAATAAAACTACAAGTTAAGGGGAGCTCAATATGCAACGAGTTGCATATTGACGAAACACCACATGTTAATTATTTAATTGACTCTCGTTCACTTACAAGACAAGATTAAATGTTTGTTAACATGGCAAGAGGTGAAGCATAATAAAACTACACTATTTAGGCATTTTAAATGAGGCCGGAAATAACAACAACAAATTCCGATAAAACCCCATATGTCATATTTAGCAATTTTAAAGCAAACAACAAATCACACATATTAATGTTGTTAACATGATGCGGATGACATGATCAAGTTTTATGCAAGTTTATTAAAAGGGAACATGAAGAGATATGAAGCACTTGTCACCGTGGAGGAAGGAAAAGGGTGCCACGGCAACGATCCGAAAATGATGCAACTGCAACATATCGGTTCCGGCAACTCGTTGAGAGACCGGTGCAAAAGAAAGGTGGCGTGAGCGAGCCGAACAAGGTGAAAAGGTGGGGTGATCCCGTCACCGGGTTCCCACGAGTCGGCGACAAGGCAACCGAGGAGCATGACAAGGGACGAAATGGGCACGGTGCACACAAGGGAAACATTTCATACAACACAACAAGCATTCCACGGGTCATCCTCTCGGGGTTATACCGTCGAAGCGTTCGTTCTCGGAGGGGTTCGAGTCGTCGAGGGACGTAGTGGAAGTAGTTGTTCCGCGAGTCGTGGTACACGTTCGTAGAGGGAAGTAGTCATTCCGTTCATAGTCGTGGTACTCGCTGCGTTCGTAGGTGTTCGCACGGCGGTAGTTGAAGTAGTTGTACATGTTCGTTTCGGAGAGGTACTTGATGAATCCAACATCTTCGGGGCGACGGTAGTTGTTCACTCGACGGTCTTCAGCGACGGTAGTCGTACACGGTTCGTAGGCGTTCGGATCCGTCGTGGTACTTGAGGTCTTGGTCTTCGGCGTCGAGGTACTTGGCACATCTGGTAGCCGAACTTGAAGGTTGTCGGCGACGTAGGGGTACATGAGGGTCGTCGTGGTACTTAGCGTCTCATCGTGTAACCATTTGTCGTAGCCGTTCGGGCCTCGGAGTGATTGCAGTAGTTCACTTGGCGGTGGTAGACGAACTTGACGGTCTTGACGTTCCAATCGCAGCAACACAAAAGAGCAACAACGGCGGCAGGACGGGGGGCGACGAGGCCATGGCAGCGGCAAGGACGTGGGGTCCTGGCGGCGGACGAGCGCGGTTGCTGGCTCCGGCGAGCCAGGCGACGCGGCTGGCGGTAGCGCTGGAGATGGAGGACGGGGCACGGGCGCGCGGCTGCTGGAGAAGAGGCCCTGGCGGCGACGGACGGCGACCATGGCGAGGAGGCAGGGGCGGTTCGCAGGGAGCTCCGGCTGGTCGATGGGGAGGCAGGGCGCGGGTCGCAGGGAGCTCGCGACGGGCGGCAGGGTGGTTGCACGAGGGGGCTCCTCCCCTCGGCGAGGTGGCGGCCGGCGCACCTGGGCGAGGCCGGTAGGGACGTGGCGTCCACTGGCTGCTCCGGCGCGGGGTGGCCCTGGAGGAGGCGATGGGGGCTCGGGCGCAGGGGCCATGGCGATGCGGCTGCGAGGCGATGGAGGAGGAGGGCCGACGAGGGGGGAGCGAGGGGGTTCGGGATCGGGCAAAAAGGGGATAGCGAGAGGGAGCGGGCGTTCGGGCGAGTGAGAGAGCGATGGCGCTGAGGGAGGAGCGAGGGGAGAGAACGAGAGGAGGGGGTCTGCGGGCTAAGGTTGGGGTGCGCTGGAGGCCTAGCAGCTTGGATGGGCCGGCTGGGGGGGAAGGCCGCAGGCCGGCTGGGCCTCTGCTCTTCTTCTTCTTTTCTAAACAGAAAAGAAAAGAAAAAGCAAAGAAGAAAAAGGAGAAAAAAGGAAGTGTTTGGGGTAATGTCTGGGCACAGAAAAGAAGAAAAGAAAAAGCAAAGAAGAAAAATATAAGTGGCAAGTTTGAATGATGAAAAATTCAAACTCATTGAATTTTATTCAAATGGGTTTGAACTAAGACTTGATTTTTGAAGTGTCCAAAAATGTTGAGGTTTTTGGAGGAACCTCGATAAACGAGAAAAGGAATATAGCGAAGGTTTTTGACGGTGAAACTTGAATTAAGAGGCATGGGGAATATTTGCAAGTGTGTTATGGTGAATTCCAACAAATGGAATAATTTAATAAAATAGCTCCCTAAATATTGGGAGGATATGTTTTAAAGATAAGTCACACTTCCCTCGATTTAAATGGGCCGAAGGTCCACACAATTTATTTAAGTTGAGAAGCAAAAGAAATATGACATAATGGCATGATGACATGATGCAATGCAAAAATAAATAACACAAGCACAAAAGAAACACACGGGAAAACCCGGAACATTTGGAATCTCTGGAATCTTCTGGGACGTTGGTCTTCGGGCGTCACAAAAATGGTGTAGCGGAGAGAAAGAACCGGACATTGATGGACGCAGCAAGGACCATGATGGCAGAATTCAAGTCTCCGTACAACTTTTTGGCCGAAGCCATCAACACCGCGTGTCAAGCATCCAATCGGCTCTATCTCCGCAAAGGCTTGAACAAGACTCCGTATGAGATTCTTACCGGTAACAAGCCCAATCTCAAGTACTTCCGGGTGTTCGGGTGTTAGTGTTTCATCCTCAAGAAAGGTGCTCGTTTGTCTAAATTTGAGTCTAGAGCTCATGAGGGTATACTTGTTGGTTATGCTACAAACTCTCATGCTTACCGTGTCCTCAACAAGTCCAATGGACTCATTGAGGAGACGTGTAACATGGAGTTTGATGAAAATAACGGCTCCCAAGTGGAGCAAATTGGTACTTGTGATGTAGATGATGAAATTCCTCCTCAACCCATAAGAAGAATGGGTGTGGGTTATATACTACCCATCGAGGAACCCCTTATGGATGAAGGAGAAGGACAATGTTCCACTCAAGTGAAACCATCATCAACCCTAGACCCACACGCTTCCAAAGAACAAAGTGAAGGCCCTCAACCGGTCGAACAAGGCCAAGTGGAAGATCAACCACAAGATGGTGGTGACCCACCAAATGATGCACAAGGCCAAGTTCTCTCCTCTGAGCAAGATCAAGATCAAGAGGAAGCTCAAGATCAAGATCAAGCTCTTAACGACGCTCAAGATGATCAACTCAGTGCTCCTCAATTATCACTTGAAGAGCAATTGGAGCATCGTGCTGCTAAAGTTGCTTCCAGGCTCGCTTCTAGAGAGCATCACATGGAGAATATTCTTGGAAGCATCACAAAGGGGGTAAGCACTCGTAGACAATTAGCAAACTATTGTGCTCATCAAGCTTTTGTCTCTTGTGTTGAACCTCAAAAGGTCTATGAGGCGCTCGAAGACCTCGATTGGCTCAATGCCATGCATGAAGAACTACATAACTTCGAGCGCAACAAAGTTGGCATCTGGTGCCAAGGCCAAAGGAGAACCATAATGTCATTGGAACCAAGTGGATCTTTAAGAACAAGCAGGATGCTCACGGCATTGTCATCCGCAACAAGGCGCGTTTGGTGGCTCAAGGCTACTCCCAAGTCGAGGGTATCGACTACGGTGAAACCTTTGCCCCCGTTGCTCGCCTTGAATCTATTCGTTTGTTGCTTGCCTATGCTTCTCATCATAACTTTAAATTGCAACAAATGGATGTGAAAAGTGCGTTTCTTAATGGCCCTATTAATGAGTTAGTGTATGTCAAACAACCCCCGGGGTTTGAGGATCCTAAGTTCCTCAATCACGTGTATCAACTCGATAAGGCGCTCTATGGCCTTAAACAAGCCCCACATGCGTGGTATGTGCATCTTACCGAGTTGTTGCAAGATCGTGGGTTTGAAATTGGGAAAATCGACCCTACTCTTTTTACTAAGAAGGTCAAAGGGGAGTTGTTTGTCTGCCAACTATATGTTGACGATATTATCTTTGGTTCACCTAACTAAGCTTTCAATGATGATTTTGCCGCATTCATGACCATGCATTTTGAGATGTCCATGATGGGAGAGTTGAAGTACTTCCTTGGATTTGAGATTAAGCAAAGAATAGAAGGAATCTTCATCAAACAAGCCAAATACACTCAAGACATGCTCAAGAGGTTTAATCTAAGTGATGTCAAGCCGGCTACTACTCCAATGCCTACCAAGTGCCAACTAGACATTGATCCCAATGGTAAAACAGTGGATCAAAAGGTATATCGTTCTATGATTGGATCATTGCTTTACCTTTGTGCATCTAGACCAGATATTATGTTGAGTGTGGGTATCTGCGCATGGTTTCAAGCCTCACTGAAGGAAAGTCACTTTGTGGCAGTCAATCGAATCTTTAGATATTTGGCTCATACCCCAAACTTTGGCTTATGGTACCCAAGAGGAGCAAATTTCAACCTTGTTGGTTTCTCTGACTCGGATTGGGCGGGAGACAAAGTCGATAGGAAGTCCACTTCCGGAGGGTGCCAATTCCTTCGTTGCTCTTTGGTAAGTTGGTCTTCCAAGAAGCAGAGTTGTGTGTCTATCTCGTCCACCGAAGCAGAGTATGTGGCAGATGGCAGTTGTTGTGCTCAACTTCTATGGATGAGGCAAACTTTAAAGGATTACGGTGTCACTTGTGACAACGTGCCTCTTTGGTGTGACATTTAAAGTGCAATCAAGATTTCTCTCAAACCGGTGCAACACTTCAAGACGAAGCATATTGAGATTCGGTATCACTTCATCCAGGATCATATTCGGCGAGGAGATATGGAGCTTCACTATGTCAACACTCATGATAATCTTGCAGACATCTTCACATAGCCTTTGGATGAAGCAAGATTTCGCGAGTTAAGGCACTAGCCAAATATCATAGATTAGAGCAATGTGGATTGAAACCCAGCGCACACTCATCCCACTCAACATGATTATCTTGCCTAGGTGTAGGCATGGACATAGGGGGGTATTGTTCTCTCAATGAACTCTTCCTCCCCCCATTATGCATAAATTGATCAAGTCTTTATTGTTTGCCATGCTAGACGGTACGAGTGCTTCAAGACGAGTGTTGGTCATGGGCCCAAGGATAATTCTTCGCGGTGCCATACCAAATAACTCAAACATAGGTGGCTTCAGCCACCGACCTCTTTCAAAGAGGGTTGTCTCGTGTGTGTTCTAGCGGTCTGTTATCTTTCTTTCCTGTTGTCGTGTTTGTGTGCTCTTGTCCGTTGTTGCTTTGCTTAAGTCCTCCTTGTCGAAACTTGCACTTTCTTGGGGGGCGGTACTACCATGATTAGTTACGGTACTACCGCAAGAGAGAATACTGGTACTACCGCAACCAGCACGGCAGTAATTTTTTAATGCCGCTGGGGAGCGGTACTACTGCCCTACGAGCGATACTCCCGCCCGGGCGGTACTACCATAATGACTCGCGGTACTACCACGGTGTTTTGAACGAGTGGGGGTTATAAGCGATAGGGTGAGTTCTAACTCCCCCATACCCATTCAACTCGTCTCCCCCACGTCGTCTCTCTCTCTCTCTCTCTCTCTCTCTCTCTCTCTCAAGAACGGCGTCGGAGGACCTCGCCGGATCTCCATCTCCGGCCACTCTCCTCGCATTCCGACCGGTGGGATCGTTCCCCACATCGACCTCTTGCCATGGATCAAGGTTTCTCCCCAAAATCCCTTCTTCTTTTGCCCTTTTGTTGTTTCTAGGTTTTGGGGAGATGCATGTTGTTCTTGTGTTCTTGTTGACCTTATCCATGGAAGATTAGGGTGTAGGAGCGTTGTTGTGCAGTAGAAATGCTAGTGAGTATGTTGCTACAAAGGAGTTGTGATCAACTGTAGTACCATTCGCCTGTTCTACGCGTTCATTGTTCAGATCCGCATTCGGATCTGACCCCGAGCGGTACTACCGCTGGTTGCTCGCGGTATTACCACTCTGACGCATCACGGTACTACCGCTCCCCTGACGCGGTACTACCGCACTAGACGCGGAAGTAAATTTTTAATATCGCGCATGTTGCGGGTACTATCGTACCACTCTGGTGCGGTACTACCGCCCCCTTGGTGGCATTAAAAATTTACTTCCGCATCTTCGTGCAGTACTACCGTTCGGTCCACACCTTCTTCGTAGCCCATACATATTATCTTTTCTACATGTTTCTTGTGCTTTGTTGTGGCTTTTGCATTGATTATATCTAGTTTCTCTTTTGTATTCTTGTGTTTTTGTCATAGGTGGTGGCTCCGGTTCCAACGTCCGTCGCTCGAATCCCAGCCGTGACACCGGGTCTAAGCATGTGCGAACCCGAGGTGATGTTCCTGAGAGGTCCAATGCCCCCCAATGCAGAACCAAGTCCACTGCCACCAAGAACAAATACCCAACAATGGGCATGGATGAGATCCCATCGCAAGAGTTCATCGCTAGGAGGAAGGTCAATCCATATGTGAATCCCCGGGCTCAGTTCCATGGAGATGATTTGTTCTGGACCAAGCAGCAGTATATTATCTTCACTGAAGTACTCAAGAGCAAACATAACTTGTATGTGGATGCACACTGGATTGACATGAATCACATGAGGAAGGAGGAGCACCGGGCCTATTTTGCTGAGGCTCTAGATCTTGTGGAGAAGTTTTGCATTGAGCATATCATGTCTTTTCATATGGACTTTGACCCAGAGATTGTGGTGCAGTTCTTTGCTTCGGTTCACTTCCATCCTAAGGAGGAACGCAACATGACTTGGATGACCAATGGACAGAAGATGACTGCTACATGGAAGAACTTCATGGATCTGCTTCAGGTTGCTGATGAGGGGCTCCACACTCCTATTGGAGCTCGCCCTCATGCCAATGAAGAGTTTGCCAACAAGGACCGACTGCTGCCTTACTATGTGGAGAAGACGCTCGCAAGTGGCAAGAAGACTTGGGTGATGAACCCTTTTCTGGATATTATGCATAGGATCTTCTAGAACTCACTGTTTGCTCGCATTGGGGACAAGGACAAGGTACATTCATAGGTCGTGGACATGATGCTTATGTGTGAGGAGGCCCGTAGTGCTCAGACTCAACCACTTGATATCTCACACGTCATGTGGTGTGAGCTCCGCTTTGCGATTTTCACCCGCAAAGTGCCTATCTACGGTCCATATCTATTTTTGCTGATCACCAAGACTTGGGAGAAGCTCTATCCTGATGAAGAGTTTGAGGCCCCTCACTGGATTCGTCATGAGCCTATCAAACTTCGCATCAAGAGTCGATGGGCTAACACCACTACTCGTGCAGAGGCTGCTGCAGCTAAGATGGATGTGGATGAGGAGGAAGTTGCGGAGGAGGCAGCTGATGAGGACAGTTCTGGAGGGTATGCTCCCCCATCGTCTGAGCCCTCATGGGCTAAAAAGCTGAAGAGCAAGATGAAGGCTCTATTCTGTATGCAGGCCAAGGGGCAATACAAGGCTCATGTGGCTCAGAAGCAGGTTCGCCAGTGCGACAAGGAGATCTTAAGGATCTTTGGTGAGAATGTGTCTAGTGGGTCAGAGGAGATCATTACTCTAGAGGCTGAGTGGATTGTCAAGCAGGGTTACAAGTGGTTTGATTCCAAGGAGGAGCAGCAGGAGTCTGACGAGGCGCGTGACGACTGATCTCTTCCGCCTGAGCTACCACTTATATCTTAGGTGTCCTCTTTCCCCTTTGTGGTGTCTTGATGCCAAAGGGGGAGAGTGTAGGGTTTGTGTGTGTCTTGTGCCGTGGTTTATTTGCTTTCTTTGGTCGAATCTTGTTTGCTTTCGTTGGTTTGTGTCGTGTGTGTTGAGACCTATCATATGGTGTGAGACATATGCACTCTCATCCTTATCTCGTTATTATGTCTATGCTGTCAGCTAGGTTGTGAGCGTTGCTTCACTTGCCCTGTTATTATGTGCTCACGATATCCTCCTTGCATCCATGCGTAAGGCCATATTCTTAGTTGCAAGGCGTATGTTGTTTATAAAATATAGGGGAGCACTGATCCTAGCATATGTGATGTGCAGTCCAAAGCATCTTCGTAAGTTTGCACACATCTAGGGGAGCTTACCTATATTTTATAATCTTGCTGGGTTTGCTTACTATTTTGTGATATATATCTTTGTGAAAATCCCGTATTGTCATCAATCCACCAAAAAGGGGGAGATTGTAAGGGCATGTTTCTCCCTAAGTAGTTTTGGTGATTGATGACAATGCTTTTGTGGACTAATCGTGTGCACTCAGCTTTTCAGATATATCACACCTAGGCAGAAGACGATTAAGTGCCCCTCGGATCTTATTGAAGACAGTGTTTCCTTTTGTTTCTTTTTTAGTGGAACTGAGTCATAGGAAAGCCGTACTATTAAGAGGGGTCCGCTTCGGAAAGGTTTGGGTGGAATCAACACGTACACATCTTTCTCTCACCACCTTTCTTTCGCTTCTCTCGAGCCCCGGCTGTTTTTCCTTGTCGTTACAAAAACAGTGGCGCCCTACTACTACCACTGCTAGGAATGCGGAAGTACCGCTCCAAGATGGCGGTAGTACCGCACGGCCCCACGGTACTACCGCTCCAGGGTTACGGTAGTATCGCACCTTGCGATAGTACCGTGCCAAGGACACGGTAGTACCGTGTTACCGGCCTTAGCATCGTAAGTAGTAAGGTAGTAGGAGCAAAAGTAATTTTTTACTTTCGTGTCCTACGCGGTAGTACCGCTTGGTACAAGCGGTAGTACCGTGTCGGGTTTTTGCAGCGACTATAACTCTGCGGAAGTAGCTGCGGACATAATTTATTTAGTCTGCAGCCTTCCCCAACTAGTCTGACCCTGTCTTACGGTAGTACCGTAAGGGCATGCAGTAGTACCGCTCCGGCAGTACTACCGCCCAGTATTTTAACGCAACAGGGGCTAGTTCTGGTTAGTACCGCGCCAGCGGTAGTACCGCACGATGTATGGTAGTACCGCAGGACCGTGCGGTAGTACCGCGCTCTGCGGGCAGAGTTGGTGGATAACGGTTGGATTTGTCCTTCTACTATATAAAGGGAGTCTTCTTCCCCAAGAAGACTCACCTCTTCCTCCCCAAGCTCCATTGTTGCTCAAAGCTCCATTTCCGCCCGATCTCTCTCCCTAGACAATCAAACTTGTTGATTTCCTAGGGATTGCTTGAGAAGGCATCGATGTACACTTCCACCAAGAGAAATTTGATTCCCCCCACTAATCCCTTGCGGATCTTGTTACTCTTGGGTGTTTGAGCACCCTAGACGGTTGAGGTCACCTCGGAGCCATATTCCATTGTGGTGAAGCTTGTGGTGTCGATGGGAGCCTCCAATTCGGTTGTGGAGATTGCCCCAATCTTGTTTGTAAAGGTTCGGTCGCCGCCTTCAAGGGCACCACTAGTGGAATCACGGCACTTCGCATTGTGTGAGGGCGTGAGGATAATACGGTGGCCCTAGTGTCTTCTTGGGGAGCATTGTGCCTCCACACTGCTCCAACGGAGACGTACTTCCTCTCAAAGGGAAGGAACTTCGGTAACACATCCTTGTCTTCACTGGCTCCACTTGTGGTTATTCCTTACCTTTACTTGTGCAAGCTTTCTTTGTGTACCTTAGCTTGCTTGCTTGTGTGGTTGTTATTGTTGCTTCCTATAGGTTGTCCACCTAGTTGCATATCTAGAAAGCTTACTTTGTTGCTAAGTTTAATTTGGTTAAGAAAAGCTAAAATTGTTAGTTGCCTATTCACCCCCCTCTGGTCAACCATATCGATCCTTTCAATAGCACATCGCACTCGGCAGCAGAGTCAACGATCTGGTCAATGCGTGGGAGAGGTAAAGGGACCTGAGGGCAGGCCTTGTTGAGGTTGGTGAAGTCTACACACATACGCTCCTTTCCGCCTTTCTTGGGGACGATGACCGGGTTCACGAGCCACTCTAGATGCCGTACTTCTCGTATGACGCCTGCTTCAAGTAACTTAAGGACCTGCTGGGTGACGAACACCTGCCTCTTCGTAGCTTGGCGCCGCACCTTCTGCTTCATGGGGCGCGCGTTCGGGTACACCATCAACTCGATCACCTCGCACGGGACTCCGACCAGGTCCGCCGCCTCCCATGCGAACACATCCTTGTTCGCGCATAGGAAGCGAACCAGAGCTTCCTCTTGGTCCGTGGGAAGGCCAGCCCCTATGGTGAAGGTGAAGCCTGACTTCCCGTCTTCACCCACCGGCACTTGCTTTGTTCCGCCCGATCCTGAGAAAACAACTGCTTCTTTCTCGTCGGGTAGCCCCCGGGGCCTCCGGTGCCCCTCCCTCATGTGTCTGTGCAGCTGCCACGAATCCGTAAGCAAGCTTGAGCACCTGAAGTGTGTACTTGATGTCTCCTTGCACGGTGAGGACGCCGCTGCTTCCCGGCATCTTCATGAGATTGTATGCGGGATGGGTTGCCACCATGAACTTGGCCAGTGCTGGGTAGCCGAGGATGGCATTGCACGGCAAGTTGATGAGGGCGATGTTGAAGTCGATAAGCTTGGTGCGGTAGTTGTGGCGCATGCCAAAGGTGACCGGGAGGTGGATCTGCCCGATGGGGCTGATGGAACCATCGACGACCTCGTAGAAAGGCCTTATGGGGAGAAGTCGCGTGCAGGGCACATGGAGGAGGTTGAACGCCCCTATAGAAAGGACGTTTAGGCAGGCCCCACCATCGATGAGGGTCTTGGTGACGGCCACGTTGCATATGGTGGGTGTGCAGAGCATAGAGAGCACGCCCGCCCCCGGTGTGGATGTGGGATGGTCGCTTGAGGCAAAGGTGAGGTCAGACCTGGGGGCCACCGAGCCCGGGGCGGGCACGCGACCCCCGCCTGTTGTATGAACTGCTTGATGTGCCGATCCGATGCCGGCGCCCGCGAACCTCCGAGAAGTGCCACGATCACATTGGGTTCGTGTCGTGCGTAGCGCGTTCCGAATAGGTCACACAACTCTTCCCAGGAAGCCACTGAGGAGTCCGGCAAGCTAAGAAACCACGCGTGTGGCTCCCCACGAGGGCCATGCGGAGCCAGTTTGCCATCACCTTGTCGTCGTCGCCGGCTATCTGGACGGCCTCTGCATAGGCTTGGAGGAACCCCACGGGGTCGGCCGTGCTATTGTAGCATGGTGGCAGCGCTGACCTGAACTTTGGTGGCCACTTTACTTGTCACAAAGCGGGGGAGAGGGCTCGGATGCCCGCTCTTCCCCCGAATGTCGCCTACTGTCCTGCGGTCCTGCGGGCAGAGCTCTGTCCTCCATGTGTCGAGCTGTATGACGTGGGTGGAGCATGGTGATGGGGAGAGTCGATCCTGAGCACGCACCCCTACCTGGCGCGCCAAATGTCGGATTCAGGGCTCCGCAAAACTCTTCTAGGTTCGAACTCTAGGGTGCGTGCAAAGAACTCAACTTCGCCTATCTACCGTCCCATGAACTAGATCGATGAACAGGAAAGTATAAGAGACATGAGGCAACTTATCCTGGTTCAGGCCACCTGGCGGTGAGTGGACCTACTCCAGCAGTGTGGTCGATTAGCCTCGAGATAGGTTGAGGATGAACTAGTACAGTGGGTGAACAACCTCCGGAGGTGTGTTCTTGCTTTGTGGTGGAGAGGAGGGTCTGAATGATCCATCCCCCTGCTGGGTGGTGGCTATCCTACTTATATAGTGGCTTTGGTCCTCTTCCCCCAAAATGTTGGCAGGAAGGGATCCCACAATGGCCAAATTTTAAGGGAGACAACTAGAACATCTTATCCTGACTAAAGGTGGTCTTCGCCCGCAAAGCCTCTGATCCTGACGCCATGGTGGGCTCGACGATGACCTCCGTCCTGCCGTCCTGATGATCTTGTTCTTGTTGCATGGAAATGGAAACCTTTGGCAGATTCCTCGGGACTCTGCGCCTGAGCCCGCTTCCTTAGCACCAAAGAGGAAACTGTCGTACTGCACTCGCTGGCGCCCGCCTAGCCTCGGTCATCATGGCTTGCATCATGCACACCTCGCGAGGTGGGGGTTGCACAGAGTTCTCTGCTCCTCAGGAGCCAGCCAAACGATGTTGCCCCTTCCGGAGGTCTTGGCGTCGTTCTCCTCACGAGGCTTGGCCCCTCGCGAGGATCTTGAGTGTCGATGCTGAAGATGGGTCATACTAGGCCTGAGAAGGAGCCACGTCGCGGGCCGCAGGCAGGCAAGTCTGGGTACCCTGGTTCCCAGAACGCCAACAACACGCATTATACAAACATAACATGGATTCAAAGCATTGAATGTCATTTGTAGTAATTCATACAACAAAATGGGACAAGACACTCTCTTGTGTAGTGCGAATTGATTTGGCAGCGTACCGTTCTCCTGAAAATTAACACGCAACTTGTTATCCCGAAATTAGAAGATATCTATTTGTCTCTTTGTGGTCCAAAAATTCCCTCCTCTTCAACCCACGCCTTGCTATCCCGAAATTACAAAACGCGCAAAAAGTCCCTCCTCCTGCGAAATCCCGACACGCGAAATCCCCGTTCCACCCCTGAGCCGGAAGAGCCGCCTAGTTCAAATCGGTGGGGATATTTTTGTGACTTACCCCACATTTCGGACAAGCGCGTCCCTAATCCATGCTTCCCCCTCCCATCCCCTCCACCTCCCCCATTCGAACACCGAGGCTGCGAAAACACGCGAAGCCCCACACCCTCCTCTGTCTGCCACCCAGCCGGAGCCTCTTCCCCGACGACGACGTCCACCGCAACACCTCGACCTCCCTCATCCACCGCACCGGATGATGATCCGTCCTCGATCTCGTCGTCCCGCCTGTTCAGCCACCCCGTCCTCCACCTCCAACGAGCTCCCAGATGTTCCCCTCATCTTTCGTGCCACCCCCATTCCCACACCACCATCATCACCTGCACCACCGGAACCACACCACCATCACCATTTCCTCTGATGAAGTTGAGGCCTAGTCGGCGCCACCAAAGAGGCTCTACACTAATCTCTGCATTTTCTCCTTGATTCTACCTGCCGGTGCTCGATCCCGAGCCGCCATGGGGCGGCTCCATCAACGGCGGCCTCGCCAGCCACTTTCTCCACGGTGTTGCTCCCTCGCCAGCGACGTCCACATCTGCAGGACCTGCTGCTGCTCCAGCCATCGCTCACGCTGCTGCTCTGCTCTTACTCTTGATCGCGTGGCTGCTCTCCTCTTCCTCTTGCTCGCGCTACTGCTCTACTCTTGCTCACTCTGCTGCTGCACGAGCAGCAGCTCGTGCTCCTGCTGCTGCTACCTGACTTGCGCTCGCGCAACTGCTACACAGGCGGCTGATGTATTTTACATCTAGCATTTTTTGGTGATGTATTTTACATCATCTATTGGAGATGCTATTAGAATCCCACTTAAGGTTAACGTTGTCTCCCTTGTCCCGCTTCAGCATCGCCGTCATACACTTCACCAGAGCTGCTTCAACGATGAAGTTGTCCATCATAGCGGAGCAATACCCTCGGTGCCATCTTCAGACGCCTAAGAACTCCTTCCCCGCCTCAGACACCCACATCAGCCACTACATCCTCAGCGACCCACCCAATGATGCTCAGGTCAACATGGCTTCATCTAAGAAGTTGTCCACTCGTCGCATAACATTTCTACTCTACATGTAATATACATTGTCCACTGAGCGCACGTAGTAATTGGAAATACAAATAGTTTCTCCTATATGACAAGAAGTGAGGTACCAGGAAGTTAGCTATCCATGTTGGACTCCTTGAAAGCCATCATTATTTATTTTTGGGCGTTGGAGTTGTGCATGTGTAGATGGGCCTGGGAGTTGAGCTAGTAGGGAAGTGGCCTGGGTCCAAAGTAGTAGTAGTACAAAAGCATTTCAGCAGGCTATTGCCTGATCACGCCTGCCTACTAGAATTGCCACTGGTTGAAAGGAAAAGTGAACGAAAAACATAGGAATCGGAAAGTTACCTATGATAGAACTATTCTCATGCATTTAGTTTAAATGAATGGATGAAAGGAAAACTGTAGGAATTTTTTACTTTAGTGTCTTTTTCAAAGAATAACCGTAGGAATTTTAATATCCACTTGGCCCTCCTTTTCAAATTCCTATTCATGAAGAACAAGACTAAGTGATAGTAGCATAATAGCATTATAATTGTACATTTTCTTGCGGTCTAACTTAATTTTACCATAGTTCTTTGCATTCCTTTGATCTTCTAATTCCTGTGAACGAAACACTCGGATTGACAGAAATCATGTGTTTGCAAATGCTCTATTTTGCATGTGCATTCCTACCCTCTTCATGTATTTCCTATCCCTGTGTTGTTACAATCCTGCCATTGGAAGGAGCCCTTACAAATTTAGTTATGTTATAGATAAGTGTCAAAGAAAACCTTGTGTGGTTTGTCCCGCTCATGCAGTGCCATCGTCCAACCCAGCTCACCTGCTCCGACGAAGGAAGGGTCCACCATAGCAGGGATCCACCCACCAGACTGTCGTTCGCCGCCTTAGATCTTCTTCCACGCCGCCGACAGCTAGCAGAACAACATTGCCATCATCAATTGAGCAGAGGACCTTGAGGACTACACAGGTCTGCAAGAGAGGTCACACTCTTTTGTGTTTGCTTATGTTATGAATCGCTTAATATAAACTGTTACTTTATCATCCTTTTCGCCTCTTAAACTCCGACTCTGGTCCAAACTAATGCTCAAACTCGAGTTTTTAAATGGTTGTCGGGTACATATCGGGGCAACAAAAATTAGTATATGTCTACTATCTGGTCAATCTCGGGTGTCTACTATGTGTTTCATGTTGGCTGGGAAACAAATAGTGAAGGAGCCAATATCTATATTTTTTAACTGAAGCTATTATCTGCCTGCTATCATTGGTTTTGGGTCTATCCAAAAGTAGCTACCATCACTCTGGATTTCTTCATTCACTCCTTACATAGTCTCACTATGTTTTATTCCTATGCATGTCAGTTATTGTACACAATGGTACTAGACATGTAGAACAAAAGAGATGAGGCTTGTGTGGCAATAAATTATCATGTAGACGTTGCGCAATGGTGAGCGCAAAGACAGCCCCCCCTACCACCATTCCAGATTGTAATCAAGAGGAAGATAATTGTTTAGAGGGGGATTCAGAGGGAGCAGACCACTCCTGTTTACCCCCTGAGGTCTTCTTTTTCTTCGAGTCGTCTGAACTGTCATCCTTGTGTTTCTTCTTCTTAGATTCCTTCGCCCACTGAGGACAATCAGTTATAAAGTGGCAAGATTTCTTGCATTTGTGGCAAGTTCTCTTCTTGTAATCGTGAGACGAGGATTCTGATCTCATGTCATTACCTCTTGAAGATTTTCCAAAGCGACCATGTCTTGAGAACTTCTGAAATTTCCCCCCGAGCATTGCTAGCTCCTGGATCAGTTCTTCAGGATCACCAAGGCTGCTATCAGAATCTTCTCCTTCAAATGAAGAAATTGCCTTAGCCTTCAATGCACATGATCTTCCATAGCTTGGCCTGTACAGATCACTCGTCTTAGCTTGTTGGAATTCATGAGTGTTCAGCCTCTCAACGATATCAGCAGGATCTAGTGACTTGTAGTCTCCATGTTCTTGAATCATCAGTGCCACTGTATCGAATGAGGAATCAATTGATCTCAACAATTTATTCACCACCTCCTGGTTAGTGATGTCTGTAGCTCCAAGTGCTTGAAGCTCATTTGAGATGTTAGTGAGGCGATCGAAGGTTTGTTGAATATTTTCATTATCGAGTCTTTTGAAGCGATTGAAGAGATTGCGAAGAACATCAACTCGAGAGCCACGTTGGGTTGAGACTCCTTCGTTGAACTTGGACAACCTATCCTAGATAAGCTTAGCAGTTTCCAAAGCACTCACTCTACCATACTGCCCTTTGCTAAGATGGCCACAAATGATATTCTTCACTTGAGAGTCGATTTGCTTGAATCACTTCACATCAACAACGTCAACAGGAGGAGTGATGGTGGGAACACCATTTTGTGGCACCCCGATCCGCATGGAGCAGGGGGCCTTTGCACGTCAGCCCAGGATAACACCTGACGCACGACAGGTCCATGATACATCATTCTAGGTACAATAATATTCATCAAATACATGTGTATATGATTAAACCATTGATGAATACAATTATCTGGCATAGCCCTAAGGCTATTTAAATGGCGGCGGAAGTCTTGGTTTGGCAACATAACAACTCTAGCTGGGCTCCACAACTCACAGGATTGGCAAGATTACGGCCTAGCACTACGGAACAGGCAAACACTTTGGGAATGACCTACAAAACTGGCATGACACGCCAGCTGAGTACATTGAATGTACTTGCAAGACAACCAAATACATAGCATCCAAACTAACAGATGACAAAGCAAGAACCAAGCGTCTGCAACAACCTATCTCATAGCAGAAACTAAGCATGGCATGATATTAACTGGAGACATGGAACAAAATAAGCATGAACAACCTCATGGCATCTACTAGCATGGCAATAGCATGGCATATCAATGTTACTTCTAACATGGCAATGGCAAAACATAGCATAGCATAGCATTTCATTCATGACATGACGTAATCTAAACATGGCATAAGTTCAATCAAGACATGGCACGGCATCATTACACTATGCTGAAAATAAACTACCAATAACATCAATTTCAAAAAAAATGCAGACATAACATGTTAACTTTATCCAACCATCTTCTGTTCTATCGTGGTTCTTTAAATGCAAATAACAATATATTACTCACGCAATGCAACCACACTTGTGCACCGAGTCCCTCGGACTCTCTTACCAACTAGTTGCCTCACAACCGAACGGTGATCCTGGCGAATCATAAACGGAACCATACTCGGTTCAACGGGTTACCTTGTAACCAAACGATGATCAATCACGAACCACAAACGGAATGACACTTGGTTCAACACTCACCGAGACCTCATCTCGTGATCATATCAACACATCATCGTGATTGCTCACGACTATCTCATAGTCCATGTCACCACATTATTTGTTACACAATTTCATTTATCAACTTAGTTATTTAAGGTTTATCCTCTATTTCGGCCAAGACATGATAGTGTGACCTACTATGAACTGTGTGGCTATCGATAGACTTAATAAACACTCTGCAGAGGTAGCGCACTTTACTAACACCACGGAACCCATGGCCTCGCCATCCCATTCGGGTGGACCAATGGCATTCCGACGAAACCGACCTACTACCATGACACTCTCCCGGCCACTCCGACCAACACCCCTTTTGGGTTCAGTCCTGGGTGGCCTCGTGCCTACCAAAGACACCAACGGCCACCGTCGTGGCAAACATAAATGGTCCCAAACGGGGACATGAGCTCAAAAACAAACCCGGGCACACAAGGCTTATGTCCGCCTACCTGATCAGGGTAGCGCGCGCCCATAACCTTCCCTTGTTGGAGGCACCGGCGAGAGGCGACAATAGAGCGCATAAAGGCCTTCCCACAAAGGCAAATGTGGCTGCACTGAAGAACTTCGATTTGGTGGCACTATGACTCGATCCCATCGATGACGGAGGAGGTTTGTTATTATTAAGTCATCTTATAACTTCTCCATCATCATGAGCATATTTAACATGAATGCAACAATGAGCATGCAGCATACAAATGCATGGACAAAATGTCGAACTTCTCAAGTGCACAACTATAGCATAAAGAACATGACAATACCAAGTACTAGCATATCAACGGTGCATTACAATCATCATAGCATTTTATAATGATGACATTAAAATAAAGTAGAGTAGTGACATGGCATTATCAATAACAACATTCTTATTAGCATGCAAAAGATATCATGAAAACACAAGCATGCATGATAAGCATAACGGTATGACTGCAAACGAACATGATAAGAAGCAACTACACTACACACACACAAGGTGCAAACAAAGTCAACATGCAAGTTTGGGGCTCATGATAAGAGGTTGGCTTGCCTGGGGTCGACAAATACTCCGGGAAGAAGTGTGAAACGATCGCGTAAAGATTCGTCGGAAACAATTCCCTCGGATGGGGCTGTTTACGGTCAAGGAAAAAATAGGCATTTTCAGAATGTGCAAACATAAACAAAATGGTCCCATCGAAAAGAGCTCGACGAACACAGAGCGTGAGCGTTGGAATCACCTCAATCAGAGTTAGGAGCGCAAAGTTGTGGCCATTCACTTTTTAGGCAGAAAAGAGGCTTAAACAGTGAACGTACACAAAATAAGCACTTCGTCTGGCGGGCTGAAAAAAAGAGAAAGCGCATTCTCTTAAATACGCCTTCAGATAAGTGAAAACGCATTTTGATCTAAAGAAGCACTAGAATACGCTTTCGGACAACTGAAAACATAATCGAGAGGATTACGCCTCCACTTATCCACGTCAGCGTAGCTGGTCAACGCCGCTGTTAGACTGGTGGGTGGGGTCCGCGGGTGGTGGGGCCCGCCCGGCCTGGCTTCTTCTTCCTCCCGCGCGAGAGCGAGCGTGGTAAAGGGAGGAGATCGCCTCGACGGCGATTGCCGGCGTGTCCGGCCACGGCAGCGGACAGGCGACCTACCCAGGAGATCAGCACAGAGAGGCGCATCTCCGGGTGATGGTCACTGTCGTTGAGGAGCGCCAGAGCAGGGGCTGCAGGCCCCGCGGCAGAGAGGGGCTTCGGGCACGGGTGTACACGGTGCTCCGTTGAGGGAATTGGAGGGGCGGCGGGTCGGGAAGGGTCGCCGGAGAGTGGCGCGTCCCGTGGAGGGCTTGGACGGGGCAGGAGACGGCCGGAGAGAGGGGTTGGGCGCGGAGGCCGTGGGCGAACTCCGGCTAAATTGCCGGGCTCCGGCAAGGGATTCGGCCGGGCACTAGCACTGAGGTGGATCGGAGTGAGTGGGGAGGAGGTTGGGAGGGCTGTCTTGCTCGGGGAGGGTCGCGGGCGGGCTATTTATAGCCGGACGAGGAGCACCCGAGCCGGGCACCGCCGACCACGCCCGGCCGAGGCTCTGCCGGCTGTAGCAGTCACG
>LR738709.1:301626441-301675765 GCA_902687465.1 Secale cereale
CGACGAGGAGGAAGCGGATGCGGCGCAGAGGCTCACGGAGACGAGCAGAGCTCGAGGACAAGAGGAGGAAGAAGACACGGAGGGGAAGTCGACGGGCTCACAGGCGCTCACTGTGCGGCCATTGGAACGGCTCGCCGGAGAAGAAAACGGAGGGGGCTAGATGTCCAGGGGGAAGACGACGTCGAGGGGGAGCTGTTGGGCATCAAGGAGGAGGCCAGAGCCGGTCGGAGCAGTGCTGCCGATGAGAACAGTGGCAAGACCACCGTTTTTGTTGGCTTCCCTCGTGGTCACCACGGACAAGGCGCGCTCTGGAGTTTTTACCGATTCTATCTCATGTCTACCGCGTAGTCCATCGAAGATAGAGTGTTACTACGGTAAAGAAACGGGCAGAGACAAATGGAGCTGAGTAAACTAAGCTTCACAAGTTTGTTGTTGCAAACTTGGCCACACTCTAGAGATAAAACCAGAGAGGTTAAAAGGTGAAATTGATGTCTGGTAGACTTAGGGTAGCAAGGACAACAGTCCTGGAGATTTGGAAGGGATTTGGGCAAATATTTAACATAGCTGCAGTGCAACTGTCAAATATGACCCAGAAAACAAATGATGAAGGAGCACTCACTAAGAGTGTTGGATTAGGCTAATACTTGGCAAAGCTTCCTGATTTGGTCATATGTAGATGCTGCAAAAATATCATACCAATTGGACTTGCCAAATTGGTACTTGTTTCACAAGCATTACTTCTGACCAAACACTTAGGAAAATTCTAGGAAAATATTGGCTACATGAAATGAGCCACAATCTTGGGTAGGTGGGTTATATGGATAAGAGAAGGCTTAGGAATATTTTCCGCCGTAATGGAGCAAGATAAAATATACTTGCTTCACAAACTGAAAATTTGGGCAGAAAACAAGGATGGCTACTGTGCTCACATAGCCCAATGAAATGAGCTCAATTTAGGTGGAGGCTAATGATTTGAGATACTTGAGAAGATGGAAAAGTTTCATCCCATTTGGAAACTCTATGAAGGTACTCCCTTCACAAAGTTGCATTATGGTTAAAAACTTTGAAAAATTGCACAGGGAGCTTGGAGGAAGGGATTGAGCTCATATTTGGTATCCATTGGTGACTTATCAATGTTAATCATCCTGCCAAATTGGAGCTCAATTGGAATTAGGAATAAGGCACTTCCTTTGCAAAATTTCAGAGAAGATAGAAACTTGCATTGGATCATGTGCCAAAATTTTGAACTGAAGAACATGAGCTAATGATGGAACTATTGATTATATAGAAGGACAAGATCCACAATTTATGTGGGAATTTTCTCTGCTATAAAAATAGTAGTTCCTTTGGAAAATGGCAGAAATGCAATATTGGTTTAACATAGGAAAAGGCATTTTTTTCTTATTTTAATGTGGCCAATATTTTTGCCAGAGCTTGGATTAGACATAAACATCAACTCCACCAATTCTCATGAATTTAGGATATGGCTAGCTATGCCTTTGGATTTTATTCCTCAAAAAGGCAAGAAAAGGAATAAATCGTAATTCAAAAATATTGCATGGGAATTAGCAATATTTTTCCATTTCCAAGGATTAGGAGGATAGGAGGTTCTCTTGGAACAGATGGAATGATCAACAGATCAAGGAAAATGATGGCTCCTTTGTAATCACAAAGGCCATATTCACATTCCAAAAATTTGGAATTAGGGTTTGAGAGGATTTGAGATGATGCAAATGAGGTCTTGCCTGCTGACAAAATCATGAGCAAGGTTTTAAAGGGTTGGAAATGGCAAGAATTCTCAGAGCCATCCAGCAAACTCATGAGAAAATTTGAAAAAAATGATTGTCAGGAAGAAATAACAGCTCAAAAATTGATAACCCAATTTTGGGACTGTTACACATTTTCCACAACGTACCAAAGATCGTTGTCAATTGCCTCAAGATGCATGCGCATCTTGTTCTTCGAGTAGGGGTAGTCCATCCCATCAAAGGTAGGACACCCAGCCAAGACTTTAATCATGCCTGCAATCGACATAACTAAAACTCCACGTGGTTAAACCAAAATCACACAGAACAAGGGAGTACCTTGCTCTCATACCAATTGAAAGTGCGTTATATCGACTAGAGGGGGGTGAATAGGCGATTTTTGCAAATTTGTCACTAAGGAAATTCTAAGTGAGGAATTTCCTAAGCAATGAACTACAAGCAGCGGAATAAGTACACAGGTGCATGCACAACAAAGCAGTAGCATTGTTATCATGATGAATGAAGCATACACAGAGCACATGTAGTGTGTAAACAGGATAAGCAGGCACAAGATAGAATGACTGAAGAAATATGATTGAGGAAATTGAGAAAGTCTCCATTCAAAGTCTTCAAACAGTAACAATCAATTTCATCAACACATGAATGACGAAATGGAAGGGTTGAGGAAATGGAACAAGTAGCTCAATGAAGAAAATGATTTGGTAGACTAGTTCCAACTGTTGTGACAGTTATACGTCTGGTTAGGGCGGCTAGGTATTCAAACCTGAGGACACACAGTCCCGGACACACAGTGCTTACCGTAACCCCCTTGAGCTAAGGTCACATAGACCTCACCCAATCACTCGTGGTAAGTCTTCAAGGTGAATTGCAAACCTTCATAGACTTGGTCACCCGGCGATCCACAATTCCTCTTGGATGCTCTAGACCATTGACGCCTAACCGTCTGGAAGATGCACAGTCATCAAAGGTAACAAGCGTCGATTCCACACAGGAACAATCTCTTCAGTGATGCTCAATCACTTTGGGTTTTAGGTGTTGGAGTTTTGGGTTTTTCCTCACTTGATGATTTTCCCTCAAAGTCCTCGGAGGATGGGATGCTCTAAATGACAAGTGTCAGTTTCTCTCGGAGCAACCAACCAGCTAGTGGTTGAAGGGAGCGGCTAATTTTAGCCAAGGAGCAGCCCGACATGGTAAGACATAAATGCCCTTCAATGATATGACTGTTAGGTGGATAAGATATTTTGGGATAGGTGGCATGTAGCACAACAACGGTAAGAAATTTTAGCTTTCAAATTCCTAAGGGCTATCACGATCCTCACTTGTAGGCAATCCGCACTGGTGAATTACTAACTCCTCAGTCAGAACAAATTCCTCAGAGACCAGAAGATTTTCGTCTCTATCACCCAAGAAATTGACTGAACTGTATGAGATTTCAATGGCTTCACTTGAAAGGATTGGGTAGTGTAGGCTTTGAATTAAGCATCACTTGGAAAGTGTTTCCTTAGTTTTACCCCGGCCCCTCTAACAGTATGGTGTTTCCTATGACTTAAGAAAGAGAAAATGAAACTATGAAAACAAAAGTCTTCATGCTTCATAATCCTCGCATTAATATCCAAGTCTTCAAGGTCACACCAATTTCCTCATTTTCAAAGTCTTCAAGAAAACCAAAGTCTTCAACTGAAGACATTCATTTTTAGGGGTCGACTTTCTTCGGAAATATCAAACTCCTCAGAGACTTGTAGAATATGTGTACACTCACAAACACATTAGTCCCTTAACCTATAAGTCTTCAATACACCAAAATCACTAAGGGGCACTAGATGCACTTATAATCTCCCCCTTTTTGGTGATTGATGACAAATAGGTTAAGTTTTCAACAGGGATAAACATATGAAGAGTAAATACTGGTGTTGAGGAATTTGATTGCAAGATATAGAAGACCCCCCTGAAGATGTGCATATTTGAGGAATTTGCTTTGGATTGCAAATGCACATTGTAGAGTAATATCATGGAGATCTCCCCCTATATCTTGTAATTCATAAACGGAGTTAACATATGATATGAAGAATTTGAAATGCATGATGAAATATGGTGTCTGACAAAATTCAGCATGCGTGCATTATGGTACTTAAGTAAATAAGCATGCAGAAAGCAGTTCAAAAAGTGTCAGACCACCATCGGACTTAAGTTTACAACTCATCAGAGTAAACACCTCAGAAGAGAAAGAGCTGTAACTTAACAAAAATATAGCCCATATATAAGACCCGCATGAAGACTAACTCAAATTTCTCCCCCTTTGTCATCCAATGACCAAAAGGGACAAAAAAGAGGACTAACGCCCCTGAAGAATATCATCATGATGTCGATGGAGGAGCGCCAGCGATGTTGGGGTCGTGTGTTGAGGTAGGGCCTGCCGTAGTGTCGTCGAGGTCTTCAGCTTCATCTGTCTCACGCGATGAAGAAAATGAACTTGTAACTAGCTGAGGAACTTTGACCTTCTTGAATTTCTTCGAAGGTGGCTGAGACCAGTCAAAGTCCTTTTGAAATCCCATCTGCTTGAGGTCTTCATCGTCGTAGAGGTGAGACAATATGGCCCAAGTGGGATCGAAGATTTCATGCGCATAGTAGTGATTCTTCTTCTCATTGTTTTGCGTGATGGTCATGTTTTGAAGAATTGAGCCAAATTGACACTTGACCCACTTGCGATTGCGATCGACCTTCTAATGAAGACTTTGAAGAAGCTTGTGACCAGTCATCACACGTGGAGCAGTGGCTTGAGGAATAGGCTTTGAAGCTTTTGCGGCAGAGTCTTGGGTTACAGAGTCATCATTGGTGGAATAAGATGCAACTTTGTGAAACCGACCATCCAATGGATGAGTACCTTCATTAATAACAACAACTTTGCCTTTTTCATCAACCGAGGAAATAGTCCTTTTGAGGACTTCAATGGGAGGCAAATAGCTGAGGTGATTCTGACAATCTGCCTTGTATGGAATTGAAGACCTGGTTTTTATGAATTTCATAATCCAAGGAGCATAAGGCTTCAACTCAAACGGTGATAGTGCAACATTTGCCAAAGTCCTCATGAAGAAATGAAATCATGATAATTAATGGGGATCCCATGTATGATATTGAACAAGAGAATCTTCATGATGCCAACAACACCTTCTGCTTCAGAGTTGTGGCCTTTGATTGAACTAAGGGTTTTGGTCAGAATGCGGTAGATTGTCCTTTGCACATAGAGCAAATCCTTCACAAGGAAGGTGGTTCTTGGAGGTTGGCCAGCCTTCAAAGGCTTCATCATCACTTGCATCATATGATTTGGAAGCTCAGGTTCATCATAGATTAGTCTTGCGCCTTCAGCAGGAGGACTGGCTGGTACGACATGAAGCAATTCTGAGGCCGGGGTTTTGTAGTGAGTGATCTCAATCATCCAATCAAGAACCCATGAGTTCACATCAGCCACATCACCAGTGAGGTGCAAAGTGGCATAGAATTTAAGAATTAGCTCTTCATTCCAATCGCAGATGTCAGCGCAGAAACACAGAAGACCAGCTTCGTGAAGAGCCTTCAAGACTGGCTAGAAGCAAGGAATGGATTCCATGTCAACACGAGGAATTTGACGGTGCTCAAATACCTTGTCTTTGTCAAATAGGAGTGAAGAATAGAACCACTTGCTGAGTCATATGGATTCAATTCCGTGAAGAAATGGTGCTCAACGAAGAAATCATCAGCCTTGAATTTCTGCCTTTTAGCATGAGGATTTTGTTGCTTGGGCTGAAGATTAATAGTTGAAGACTTCAGAACCTCTTGCTTCAAAAACTCTAGAGCTGCTGCCTGAGGAATTGAAGCTTCAGGTTCTTCACCAGTGCTTGGATTATCCATTTCTTCAGCTTTCGCAGCTGGAGCTTCTTCAGGAATGGAAATAAGTGATGTTTGACATCCTTCAGATCCCGTTTGAGTTTCTTCAGTTTGCACACGGGACTGAGGAATTTGATGCAACGGTGTGGTCAAATGTGAATTGGGATGAGTGTTTTCCCAATAGTCATCATTCAGCACTAGAGTTGTAGAACCAATGTCCACATCTTCTTCTTCTTCCATTTCCTCAACGCCTGCCTCTTCAGCATGGGGGGTGATACCAGTGGTGTTAAAGGGATATCTTCCACTTCAATTTCTTCATCCAACTGCTCTGAAGAAGCAGCAGAAGGATTCTCTTCATCTCTGTCATCTGGTATGACATATTCTTCACCAAAAGGAACAATTTCCTTTTATGGAACTATCGAAATTGGAACAACATCAATAGGATTGGTGAAAGAGCTTGACAAAGTCCTCACTTTCTTAGGAGCTGAGGACTCTATAGTGGTTGAAGATTTCCTTTTCTTCATAGCTGCCTTCTCCGCAGCCTTGGTTTTCTTCTCTTATGATGCAGAAGGAAGGTTGACATTCTTCATCTTTGATGACTTTACAGGAGGAGCAGATGAAGTTGGTTTAGTGTATTCAGGCACGACTAATGTAGTCACCCTCGCATGCTCAGTTTCTTCAGGCGCTGCAGCAGATTCTTCAGCTGGCCTAGGTTGTTCTTCAGGCGCAACATTGGAAGTTGCCTTGGCAATTTCAGTTTCTTCAGCATCCTGATTTTTAGCTGCGCTCTCAGATTCTCCAGTAAGGTGTATTTCTTCTTGTGAGGAAGATGCACCATCGAGCTTGATGGACTTGGAGAGCTTGACTAATCCGACTTTACCACCGAGCCAGTCTGCATGATATGTGTCAAATTCATCATTGAGGTCTTTGATCTCCGGTTGCATATTTACAAGTTCTTCAGGAGTCATATTCAACACATTTTTCGTCAGGAGTCTCTCGTTCTTTTACTGGGCCTTCTTGACTTGTCTGGCCTTCTCAAATTTCCATTTTTTCACCAATGAAAGCCATTAACATATGACTTTGACCAGGAGTGAGGTTCAAGTCAGGGAGTGGAGTGTTCGGATCCTTGTGCCAAAGTTCAATATACTCGAGGATTTTCTTGGGATCCAGCATGAGGGGCACAGAGCTGCCTTTGGCTCTAGCAGCCTTTAGTTGTCTATCCTTGATGATCTCAGCAAGTTCCTCATCATCAGCATCATCGTCAACAGATGGAACTTGGAATGCCACTTTTTTAGTACTTGGCCTCTTTCCACGTCCAGCAGTGGTCTTGACTTTTAGCAGAGTTGGACCAGTTAATGACGATGGTGGAGCTGATGAACTTGCGGATGCTACAGAAGCAATTGAGAAACCTTCAGTCCGCTAACATATTGCAAGATGCACAGGTGTTGAGGGCTTTGCAGCAGCAATTGAGGATTTAGTGGCAACAGAGGGAATTGGCACAACCCTTGAAGAAGTAGCATGAGGATTTTGCCTTGAGGGCTTTGATGTTGGCCATGAGGGCATTGCTGTTGAGGAACTTGGTTTAACAACAGATTTCTTTAGCATAGCTTTCTTAGGCTTACTGGCAGAGGCCTCAACCGCAGCGGAAGCAGAATCTTCATTGAATTTCTTCACTCCTTCTTTAGCAACTTTCTGAAGCTTGGCTTGGCGATTGGCCCATTCCTTTGGAAATTCCTCACCGCATCTGACGCTTAAGGGATCAGCTTCTTGGCCTGGAGCCAATGGAGGTCTTAGACATGGATAGTTAACAGCGAATTTCTTCATGTACTTTGCAGTAACATAATAATATTCCCTCCATTCCTTATCCCATCTTCTCTCAATTCTCTGTATGTGCACTTTGCGCTAATTTTTTCTTTGCCATGAGTTGCTTCATCTAGTGTGCAATAATCAGCATAGATATCATCAGGAATCTCAAAAGCAGTGTTAGTTTCTGGTCTTTTGCTTCCCTTCTGAGGTTTCTTCCCTTCAGCCATTTTCCTCACTTGAGGATTTTGAACAATGACAGCGATGTTGAAGACGGTGACTATGAGCCGGTCTCCGAAGAAGAGGCTATCCTGGATGACGATGAATATACGGTCCCAGAAGAAGCCTCAACAAAAATGCTTCCATCGGCGGCTTATAGCCACTGCACGGAGCATAAAAATGCAGCAGAGACAACTTCGAGCTGCACAAGACACGCTCAATGATAGGTGGAATGAGGTGCTAGACACCGAACATAAACATGGCTTTAACGGCCAAACCAAAGGCTATCCCAAGTGCAAGCTGCTGCCCGAATTTGACGACGAGGTTGTTGCGCCCGTCGCACCAAAAAATAGCACCGCCAACAAGCCGGACCGACCACCTCGCAGGCGGGATAGAGTCGCTAGCAATGGCGTAAACAAGCCCCCATCCCATAAAGGAAAGGAGGGTGTAGCCCAAGTCTGAAAACACAATCTGCGTGAGGACCTAAACAAAAAAGCTAGCATGACCAGGTCTATATTCGGACGCAGAGACCGAGCTCCCGCACGGGACGGCGGCTATCAAGCCAATCGCGCCGGTGACATACCAGTTTGGGGTCAATACCAAACACCACAACCATCAGACATATGCCACGATATAGCAAGATACAGAGGAGCTTCACACCCTCAATGCTTTAGCGATGAGGTGCTGGGTCATGATTTCCCAGAAGGGTTTAAACCCGTGGACATCAAAGCGTACGATGGAACGACGGATCCTGCCGTCTGGATAGAAGATTTTATTCTTCACATCCACATGGCTCGAGGAGATGATCTCCACGCCATCAAATATTTACCCCTCAAGCTAAAAGGACCAGCTCGACACTGGCTAGACAGTCTCCCAGAAAAATCCATTGGGAGTTGGGAAGAACTTGAGAACACTTTTCGGGCCAATTTTAAGGGACTTATGTCCGGCCCCCGGACGCTGACGATCTAAGTCACATCATCCAACAACTCGGGGAGTCAGCCCGCAAGCTTTGGAACCGGTTTCTCACTATGAAGAACCAGATCGTCGACTTTCCGGATGCCGAAGCCTTACCGGCATTCAAGCAGAGTATCCGGGACGAATGGCTAGCTAGATGATACGTCTCCAACGTATCTATAATTCTTTATTGTTCCATGCTATTATTTATCATGTTTTGGATGTTTAATGGGCTTTGTTATACACTTTTATATTATTTTTGGGACTAACCTATTAACCCAAAGATCCAATCCAGATTGTTGTTTAATTTCTATTTCAGGGTTTTACAGAAAAGGAATATCAAACGGAGTCCAAATGGAATGAAACCTTCGGGATAGATATTTTTGGAGCGATATCTTCACGGGAGACTTGAGATCCACGGAATAGGGCACACGTGGCGTCCACAAGGGTGGGGGCGCGCCCCCCTTACTCATGGGCCCCACGTTGGTCCCCCGATGCCCTCCTTCCTCCTATATGTACCCTGAAAACATGAGAAGAGGAGAGAGAAAACCCTAATTCCACCACCGCAACCTTCTGTTCCCGTGAGATCCCATCTTGGGGCCTGTTCCGGAGCTCCGCCGGAGGGGGGGTCTACCACGGAGTGCTTCTACATCAACACCATCGCCTCACCATGAGTTGTCAGTAGTTTACTACAGACCTTCGGGTCCATAGTTAGTACCTAGATGGCTTCTTCTCTCTCTTTAGATCTCAATACCATGTTCTCCTCGGTCTTCGAGGAGATCTATTCGATGTAATCTCTTTTTGTGGTGTATTCGTCGAGGTCCAATGAATTGTGGGTTTATGGTCGAGATTATCTCTGAGAAATATTTGGTTCTTTTTTTAATTTCTTTTATGTACGATTATAATATCCTTGCAAGTCTCTTCGAATTATTGGTTTGGTTTGGCCTACTAGATCTATAGTTCTTGCAATGTGGCTTTGGGTTCAATCTTGCGGTGTCCTTTCCCAGTAACAGCAGGGGCAGCAAGGCACATATTGTATTGTTGCCATCGAGGATAAAAAGATGGGGTTTATATCATATTGCTTGAGTTTATCCCTCTACATCATGTCATCTTGCTTAAGGCATTACTCTGTTCTTATGAACTTAATACTATAGATGCATGATGGATAGCGATCGATGTGTGGAGTAATAGTAGTAGATGCAGAATCGTTTCGGTCTACTTGTCAAGGACGTGATGCCTATATATAATGATCATGCCTAGATATTCTCATAACTATTCGCTTTTCTATCAATTGCTCGATGATAGTCCCCAAGTGCAGGGAATCATCGTAGCAATTCCCAATGGTGGAAGTGATAAGTATGGAGTGTCGAACCCACAAGGAGCTAAAGGTAAGATCAATATTCTCTCAAGTCCTATCTGCCACTGATACGACTCTACGTACCCAAATGTTTGCTTCCAAGTAGAAACGAGAAATAAAACTACGTTGTGGGTATGCAGAGGACAACTTTGCATGATATCGGAGAGCTAAAAATAAAAGTAGGTGCTGTTATAATAAAGTTAAAATATATTACTAAATATTATAAATAGCGAGTGTGGAATAATGATGGATCGGTGTGCAGAATTATCCAAAGCAACTGTTAACAAGACCGGTAGTCGTCATTGCAATTTCATATGAGGGAGAGGCATAAGCTAACACATTTTCTCTTCTCGGATCATATGCACTTATGATTGGAACTCTAGCAAGCATTCGCAACTACTAAAGATCATTAAGGTAAAACCCAACCATAGCATTAAAGCATCAAGTCCCCTTTATCCCATACACAACAATCCCCTTACTCGGGTTTATGCTTCTGTCACTCAAGCAACCCACTATAAGCGAATCATGAACGTATTGCAAAACCCTACATCGGGAATCCCTCACGCTTGCGCGACACGGAGGGCACCATAGGACTGCACCAAAATGAAACATACAACTCGTACCAATCTAGATCATCAATCAACCCAAAGACAAAGGATATCTACTCAAAACATCATAGGATGGCTGTCAGGGATATTACTACTAGGTATAAACCGCCCAGAAGGGGCCGGTTTATGTTATCAAGATTACTTTGAAGCCCAGCGGAGCATGAAGCAAAAGACTTTAGCCCAAGAGGTTTAGAGCCCAAGTGTTAGGGCCCATGATTTGTAAACCGCCATACTAAGTAACTTGAGATGTAAGATAGAAAGGGTAGAGGCCGAGGCGGACACGTTTATGAGCCGGCCTCGGGACTCTGTAAACTGGACCGGGCGTCACCTCTTATATAAAGGGACGACCCGACGATGGTTCAAGGGAGACAACTACAGCTCGAGACACAGGCAAAGCGGATTCGCTCCCTGGTCATCGAAACCCTAGCAATACACACCAAACTAGACGTAGGCTTTTACCTTCATCGAAGGGGCCGAACTAGTATAAAATCCTTGTGTCCTTTGTCCGCTTTAAGCCCTTTAAGCTAACCCGTAGAGATGGCCTCACGACTAAGTCCTTTTGCTAGGACATCTGCCGTGACAAAACCACGACAGTTGGCGCCCACCGTGGGGATATCGCACGATGGTTTCGAGTTCTTGAAGGGCAGCTTTGAAGGACTCAAGGGCTACGCAGTGGGCCGGATGACTAAGAGTCGTCGCGGCAAGATCTACATCGACGATGCAGGCTGGGGCCCCGAGGCCAATTCAATCGAATACAGGTACCGGGTCGCCTTCGGCGGCATCCATGTCTTCATCGGCAAGATCGGCGAACCGGGTCCTGAGCCGGACATCTTCCCCAACATCGTCGAGTCGGCTCAGCATGCGAGACCTGCCCGGATTCAGCCCGCTGTGAAGCACGTCTTCGTTGGAGCAGTGCATGGAGTACAGGCCGAGGACGGATCAGACTCTGGCGGCGAGACTGTTGTCTATTTTGGCGATGAATCTTCTTCCGGAGAAACAAAATCTTTATATCTGCTGCAGGATGGCCGATCTGAGGGCTGCTCTGATGGTGACAGTTTTCCGGACCCCCTCGATCCGCCAGACCGGGTCGCTGTCTTCATGGCCGGATCACAACCTATGCAGCAGTCCTCAACTGCAGCGGCGTTGACATCAGACGCGATGGGAGCTAGAGCGGGAGATCCTCCCCCATCGCCGTCTGATACTTTATCCGTCTTGGTCGATACCTTGACAGCATTGTTGACAGCAGAGGTAGCCCAGGCCAACAAGGAGCAGCACGATGAGGAGGTCGCTTAGGTGAAAGGCCGGATTGAACAGGCCAAGTTGGACCTGGCTGCTGAGAAAGCTAGGATGGCTACAAGGCAGGCGGAGCTTGATGCTCAGGCCTAGACTAATGTTGGATCAGACCGCTTCACACGAGGTAATGATGAGAAGACAACGATCCCGCTTGCTACCGGTTTATGAGGCAAGGAATCTCTTTAGCACGCCAGGAGCAGTGTGACGCCCGAAGACCGACGTCCCAGAAGATTCCAGATGTTCCGGGTTCTCCCGTGTGTTTCTTTGTGCTTGTGTTATTTATTTTTGCATTGCATCATGTCATCATGTCATCATGCCATCATGTCATATTTATTTTGCATCTCAACTTAAATAAATTGTGTGGACCTTCGGTCCATTTAAATCGAGGCTCCTCCAAAAATCTAGACTCCTTTCAAACTCCTTTAAGGCAAGCTAATATTTTTGGTTTGCACTTCCCTATTTTGTTGGAACCATTTTGTTGGGTTGGTAATATTCATTAAAGCCTTAGAAAAATGTTCCATCAATTATTTCTTGTTTCATGGCCTCTTTTCTTAATATTTTGATCCCTCTCTATTTTTATTTCTGCTTAAGAAACAAAAGGAAGGAGGGGCCCAGCCGTACCTGCCTTCCCAGGCCTCTAGGCCTCCTAGCAGCCCACTAGGCCGTTCAGGCCCATCCCTCGCGGCCCAGGTTCCACAAACCCTAGCCCCTAGCGACCGATCGCTCCTTTCTTCTCGTCCTCCCATCGACCCCGCCGCCAGCATCCTTCATCGCTCGCCTCCCTCTCCCCTCGAGCGACCCCTCCTCTCGATCTCTCTCCCTCGTCGCCATCTCCCCCTCGAGCAGCCTTGCGCGCCCCTGTCTCCTCGCCCCTGCGAGCCTCACGCATCTCCAGCGCGCCCAGCCCGCACCCTCCAGCCGACCAAGGCCGCGCCCGCATCGCCAGGCGCGTCGCCCGCCTCGCCTCCGCGCCAGGAGCCGAGCCTCCGCGCCTCCCTCCGCATCGCCCCGGCCCCGTCAGATGCTCCTCGCCTCGCCTTGGACTCGCCGCGCCATGGCCCTGCTCCCGTCCTCCGTGGCTCGGCGCCCTTCATCCGCGTCGCCGGAGCCAGCAGCCGCGGGCCGGCCAGGACCCTCCCTTCTCCAGCGCCAAGGCGCAGCCCCATGGCCTCCCTCCATCGCCAAGGCCATGGCCCCAGCGCCGCTGTGCCCCTCTTTCTCCAGGCCAGCACCCGCGTCCCAAGCTCTTCCGTCCCCGACGCACCTCCATCTTCCTCGCCGAGGGAAGCAGCCCCGCGTCCACGAGCGGCTCCTTGCTGCACCCCGTCAGCGCTTCCACGCGCCCTGTGCCGTCGGCCTTGCCTCTGCTTCGAGCAGGAGACAAGCGCCCGCTACTGCCTCGATCTACCATGTCCCCTCGACTAGCAGCTCGTGCTGCCTCCACACGTTTCCGGTGATGCCAAGTTCACAGCTAGAAGACCCGGACTCCTAACGCCAAATACCTCTACGTCACAAGAACCGAGACCGGACCGTCAAGTTCGAGGATACACCAAGTTCAACTACCTGACCGTCGCCGTTGTCCAAGTGTACGACTACGTGGAACCGTCAAGTACATCTACGATACGAGAACGCCGATACAAGACGACGTGACAAGTACCTCTTCGGAAATGGAAACGCCAACGTGTACAACTACTTACACTACCGTCGCCCCGTGTACGACTACGAACGGAACAACTACTTCCCTCTACGGAACGAGTACCTTTACCGATGACGTGAACAGCTACATAACAAGTACCTCTACAGAACGACTACTTCCCTCTACGAACGTGTACGACGACTCGCGAGAACGACTTCTTCCACTACGTCCCTCGACGACTCGAACCGCCCCGAAACGAGTGTTCCGAAGGTATAACCCCGAGACGATGACCCGAGAACGTTTGCTTGTTGTGTTGTATGAGATGCTCCACTTGTGTGTTCCGTGCCCGTTGTGCCCGAATCATCTTTTGTCGTGCTCCTCGGTTGCCTCGTCGCCGACTCGTGGGAACCCGGTGACGGGATCACCCCACCTTTCCTCTTGTTTCACTCGTTCACGCCACCTTATCTTTTGCACCGGTCTCTCAACGAGTTACCGGAACCGAGATGTTGCCGTTGCATCATTTTCGGATCATTGCCGTGGCACCCTTTCTTTCCACCACGGTGACAAATGCTCCTTATCTTCTTCATGTCAGCTTTTAATAAAATTGCATAAACTTGATCATGTCATCCGCATCATGTTAACAACCTTTGAATGTTTAATTGTTGTTGCTTAAAATTGCTAAACATGCATATGGGGATTTTCTGGAATTGTTGTTGTTATTTCTGTCTCATTTAAAATGCCTAAATAGGTAGTTTGTTTTTGCTTCACCTCTTGCCATGTTAACCAACATTTAATCTTGTCTTGTAAATAAACGAGAGTCAACTAAATAAATAAAATGTGGTGTTTCGTCAATATGCAACTCGTTGCATATTGAGCTCCACTTAACTTGTAGTACTTGTTTGTGCACTTTGCCATGCCATGCATAATTAAACCGGACATGCATCATGCTTGCTTGTGCATCATGACATGCTTATGATTGTGTGTTTACCGTGTTGTTTGCTTCTTTCTGGTTGCTTCTCTTGTTAGCTTCGGTTCCGTTCCGGAGTTGTGAGGTGCTGTTCGACTACTTGCTGGATCCGTTCTTCTCCCTTGTGGAATCCCAGGCAAGATGATCATACCCTTGGATACCTTTACTACCATTGCCATGCTTAGTTGTCTCGATGCTATCGTTACATGTCGCGCTACCCATCTTTTATTGTCAGCCCTCTCCTTGTTGCCATGAAACCTCTAACATTTGAAACCTTCCTAGCAAAACCACTGTTTTGCTATGTTACCCGCTTGCTCAGCCCCTCTTATAGCGTTGTTAGTTGCAGGTGAAGATGAAGTTCGTTCCAGGAGGGAACTTGTTGTTGTTATATCACAATATCAATAAATATTATTAACACACCTATATACTGGGCATGGGTGGAAGGCTTGGCCTTTTGCTCGGTGTTTTGTTCCACTCATGCCACCTTAGGCGCCGATAAACCGGCATTATGTTCCTTGATTTTGCGTTCCTTACACGATGGGTGGATGGGGACCCCTTGACAGTTCGACTTTGAATAAAACTCCTCCAGCAAGGCCCAACATTGGTTTTAATTTGGCTCATAATAACAACTTAATTAAATAATTAAATTTGCATAGGGGGTCGCGTCCCCGGGTTCTTAATTCTACATAGCAGGGGGGGCCAGTGCTGATGGTGTTGGTCCCAAACGGGCAACCTGCGGGGCCACCTTGGGGAAACTCGAGGTTTGGTTTTACTCATAGCTTTTCCCATCCGGTTGTGGCCTGAGACGAGATACGCGCGACTACTATCAGGGTGTCGGCATGCCGGGAGGTCTTGCTAGTTTTGTTTTACCATTGTCGAAATGTCTTGTGCACCGGGACGCCGAGCCTGATCGGATTTCCCTAAGATAAGGGGTGATCATATTATATTTATCACTTCAGCTAATCGTGAGAGCTTGTGATGGGCTAAGTTGGGACACCCCTGCAGGGTTATGATCTTTCGAAAGCCGTGCCCGCGGTTATGTGGCAGATTGGAATTTGTTAATGTCCGGTTGTAGAAAACTTGTCAGAGGATCCGAAGTAAAACACACAACTGTGTGAGTAACCGTGACTGTCTCTTTTCACTTTGAGAAGAGAACACGGTGGGGTTATGTTTGACTCGTATGTAGTTCAGGATCTTTAGCAATCACTTCTAGTTGCGACCGTTTGCGTAGATGCTCATCTTATTCTGGTACTCGTAAGTTAGCCACCATATTATGCTTAGCCGCTGCTGCAACCTCACCACTTTACCTCTTCCTACCCACAAAGCTTTGCTAGTCTTGTTACCCATGGTTATGGGATTGCTGAGTCCTCGTGGCTCACAGATACTACAACACCAGATGCAGGTTCAGCCGAGAATGATGCAGGAGCTGGTTCAAGTTCTTCACTGGGAGCTCGATGAAGAGCGTGGCCGTATGCTTGTGACGTTTCGACGATCAGTAGTGGTTTCTACTAGGGGCGATTCGGACCTGTGGCTTTATGTTGTTTTTTTGGTATCTTTCTTTTGGATCTTTGCCCGTAGTCGGGTTGTGATGTTTTGGATGATGTTTGCTTTTGTAATATATTGTGTGAAGTGGCGAGTCTAAGCCAACTATCTCCTTTTGCAATTTAATCCCTCTTTTACATGAGTCGTGCAAAGATACCAAACTTGCGATCATTCCAGAATGGGCTTATATCTTTAAGTCGTGCCTCGACACGTAGGAGATATAGTCCCATCCTGGGCATTACAAGTTGGTATTCAGAGCCTTCTCCGACCTAGAAGCCCCCACTGATTGATCGAATCGTTGACGGTTGAGTCTAGGCACACACATGAAAATGTTTTGAGTCCTATATTTATATCGGAGAGTAGGATTTCTTTTGCTTCTCATCTCTTTTCACTCTGGTGAGGACTCCTGACGATTACTCTTGCCTCTTCTACTCTAAAAAAATCACCAATTTTTTTAGGATCACGCGAGTATTGTTTGGATTGTTTCGATGTCTTTGTGACAAGAACATTGTTCTCGATGCCTCCTGACATTAGGGGTTGTGGCAGTGTCCCGGGGAGTTGAGCTCCGAGGTGTTGTCGTCACAAATATATTGTGGCAGTTCTAGAATACTTAAGACGGCCGACATCGAAAACTCTCCTATGCGGTTAGTGGCAAGATAACCCCGACATCACCCAGTACTGGGGAGGTAGTTCGGGAGTATTGCCATAGCTTGTATAGTGGATGCGTTTCGAAGGTTCGAGGTAAACGGTTTCCAGAGATAACTGGTTATGTGTTGAAGGATGGATACAGCTGGATGTAGGATTAGAGTTGAGTGCGCGGTGCTTCCCCTGTATCCCCAACACCTGATTGCATTACTGGAAACTTTCGGAAATTAATAGGTGGGTTCTTCTAGTAGTTCTAGGCATTCTTCCAACGAATGCATGATATGAAGTTCGGGGTTCTACATTGAGTGAAGTGGTTTTATGGGCTTTTTCCGATCGGGAGTTGCATCTTAAAGTGTCCTTGACTATGCTGATCCGGGGATTGCAAAACCCTTTTGTAACACGTTCCATGAGCTTTCAGCACAAATATGTTGAACGAAGCTTCTATCTTGTATTTGTTCTATCTGATCCTTGTTGCTTTTATTTACCTTTTGTTCTTCCAAGTGGCTTCTCGACAAGTTGATGTACCTGCGGAATTCATTCATTCAATCCTCTATTCAGATGATATTGTGAAGATTATGCTGCAACATATCTATCCTTGTTCTTGTTTTGATTCTGGTATTCGAGTTGCTTCGATGTCAAATGTTGATTCCATACCTTCCTAATCGGTGTTCTCATATTTCTATGGGAGTGCTAGTCCTTCTTAATCATCAAGATGGTCATGTTAATCCTTTTCAATTGGTGTGCCTTCTCTTCAAGTTATTCCATACGGACGCGTGAAGAAGTCTGACGAGTTGTCTGTTTCATTCATCCCAAGTTGTCTTTGTTTTCCCCCACCCTCCCACCCTTTTTCTTCTCGGAGCAAGAAATTCTAAAATGAAAAACCATTTTATTCTTGTGATGTTTCCTCATTCTTTTCCTTCAATGTCCTTATCCGGTGATTTATCGTGAAGATGCTCAAGAGCTTCAAGTTCATCATTCTTTTGTTCTCAAATTCTGCCGGTGGATGTAATTCAAGATTTCGGTGTTGATCTTATCCTTTTCCTCATTTCATAATGCTTTCTTATTTCGGTGCACCAATTAATCATTCTCCTCTTGTTATTCATATCCGGAGTGCTGAAGATTCATAATTCCATTCTTAATCCGTTCAAATTATTTTGAGGATTGCTATCTTATTCAAGCCATTTAATTCAACCGGTGCAATATCTCTTCAGCAATCTTTTCCAACGGTGTTTTCTTTAGTGGGCCCTAACCCACAGGTCTTTTCCCAGGATCTTACCTGACTCTTCTATTTTCTGGAGTTATACTCAAATTCTTTTCAAAGTGTGACATAAGTATGATTCCCATCAGTCACATGCCTTCTCCAAGATCGCTTTCAAATTCTTTTTCATCATTGGTTCAACCTTCTAATTCTTCATTACGGAGTGCCTCAACAATTCAAGGTGGTGTATCTCATCGTTTTCTCAGATTTTGAAGACCGAAGACGAGTTTCTCTTAAATCTTGGCCCGTTCTCTTGAAGATTTGTGGTTCTAGCTTCATGCCATCCTCATTATCGTTCAGATTGTGAGGAATTCTTTTTTAACCATCCGAAGCATTTCATGAATTCTTTTCTTTGTGATCCTCCGAAGGCCATCATTTCAGAATATTTCTTCGTTCTCCGTTTTCAACTTCGTCCTCCAACTATTCTTCATTGATGTCTCTTCGTTCGTCTCCATATTTTACGGTGGTTATTTCAAGATTTCTCTTCCTTGTTATCGTATTAATTCACTCGTTCTTTCACAATCCTACCGGTGGTTCGTTGAAGATTTACCCAAGTTTGTGCGAGATCTCTCTTTAATTCTTTCCAACGAGAATAAGTAGTTTGCCAATTCCTTTGGTTGTCATCAATTTAAATTGGTGAAGGATATGCATAACATAAATCTTATTCTAGTTTCTTCCAAGTGATTAATCTCTTTCTCCGGAGTTTGTCCATCATATCATATTCTCGGTTCTAAGTTGTTCATCTTGTTTCCGGAGCTCCAAGTTATTTCAATTATATCATTTGAAGCTCCATCTAATTCATCGCAGGCCTTGAATCTTATTCTTTTCATCTTTCACTTCTCATGCTTTCATTACCGGAGTTCTCATGGTGGTTCATCATGTTTTAATTCATCCTCGAAGTCTTCATCAAGATTCTTGTTGGAGCTCAAGCATTCTTCATCATGCATTCCAAGTGCAATTCTTTCTACCTTATCTTTTCAGATGGTGTTATGTCATTCTTGTCAATTCCTTCATGTTTTATGATTCACGAGTTATCAAGAATGAGATATTTTAAACCATCATTTTCTTTGTTCAGGAGATCTTTTCAACCCTTCAATTATTTGTTGGAGTTATCTTGGGTTATAATTCACCTAAAAGCTTTCCCTAAGGATTGTTGCTATTATGGTGCTTATAGATGACCCAAGTTCTTCATTTATCATTCCGGTGAAATAAGTTTTTCATCTCCTTGTTGATCTCAATCCAAGCAATTCGTTTCTGTTAATGGTTGGTTGTCACCTCATAATTTTGAGATGTTTTCCATAAGCCCACAACAAGCTTACTCTTTTGTTGATGATTATTTTCAATAACTACGTTCAGCCCATCTTCGTAAAGATGTTTTTTTCATATTCATTCGTGGGAGAAGTTGTCATTTTCTTCTACGTTCTTTTCTTCCCAACGATCTAGCATATATTCTTTCATTCCGAAGGCATTGTAATATTGCTCTCTTTGACCATAATCTCGTTTTGTCAAGATCATGTTCTTTTCTTTGTTTATCTATCTAACTGGAGTGTTGTGCCCAACATTCTAAGTCAATCATCTTACCAAGTTTTGCCTCTCTTTCAACCGGAGTGATGTCTGAATCTTTCTTACCCCTTGTGCCATTCTTTCAATTGTTTCGGAGGCAATATGCTGTTCATTTCATCAAGTACCATTCCATCTCCTCAAGCTCATGTTAATTCCTTCCATTTTCAGACGGAGTGCTGTCCAAATTCTGTCATTCTTATTCCTTGGCTATACCATTGTGGTTTCTTATTCTTTTGGTTCGTAAGCTCTTGTTTCATGTCCTTGCAACCTTCAAATTCCCGTGATGTTCCTTGTTCCTCTTTTCTAGAGGAGTTTTCATATTCGTTCATCTCCGTTGTATTCTTCTTTTATTTTGGTCAACCTCTCAAGGTTCTTTGGTTTCACTCGTCTGTCAGAGAAGCAACTTTGTTTTACCTCTTCCTCTTTCGTTTCTATCTGGTGCTATCTCTAGGATCTCGGGTCGAGATCCTCTGTTAGTGTGGGAGAGTTGTGACGCCCAAAGACCGACGTCCCAGAAGATTCCAGATGTTCCGGGTTCTCCCGTGTGTTTCTTTGTGCTTGTGTTATTTATTTTTGCATTGCATCATGTCATCATGCCATCATGTCATATTTATTTTGCATCTCAACTTAAATAAATTGTGTGGACCTTCGGTCCATTTAAATCGAGGCTCCTCCAAAAATCTAGACTCCTTTCAAACTCCTTTAAGGCAAGCTAATATTTTTGGTTTGCACTTCCCTATTTTGTTGGAACCATTTTGTTGGGTTGGTAATATTCATTAAAGCCTTAGAAAAATGTTCCATCAATTATTTCTTGTTTCATGGCCTCTTTTCTTAATATTTTGATCCCTCTCTATTTTTATTTCTGCTTAAGAAACAAAAGGAAGGAGGGGCCCAGCCGCACCTGCCTTCCCAGGCCTCTAGGCCTCCTAGCAGCCCACTAGGCTGTTCAGGCCCTTCCCTCGCGGCCCAGGTTCCCCAAACCCTAGCCCCTAGCGACCGATCGCTCCTTTCCTCTCGTCCTCCCATCGACCCCGCCGCCAGCATCCTTCATCGCTCGCCTTCCTCTCCCCTCGAGCGACCCCTCCTCCCGATCTCTCTCCCTCGTCGACATCTCCCCCTCGAGCAGCCTTGCGCGCCCTTGTCTCCTCGCCCCCGCGAGCCTCACGCGTCTCCAGCGCGCCCAGCCCGCACCCTCCAGCCGACCAAGGCCGCGCCCGCATCGCCAGGCGCGTCGCTCGCCTCGCCTCCGCGCCTCCCTCCGCATCGCATCGGCCCCGTCAGATGCTCCTCGCCTCGCCTTGGACTCGCCGCGCCATGGCCCTGCTCCCGTCCTCCGTGGCTCAGCGCCCTTCATCCGCGTCGCCGGAGCCAGCAGCCGCGGGCCGGCCAGGACCCTCCCTTCTCCAGCGCCAAGGCGCAGCCCCGTGGCCTCCCTCCGTCGCCAAGGCCATGGCCCCAGCGCCGCTGTGCCCCTTTGTCTCCAGGCAGCACCCGCGTCCCAAGCTCTTCCATCCCCAACACGCCTCCATCTTCCTCGCCGAGGGAAGCAGCCCTATGGCCACGAGCGGCTCCTTGCTGCACCCCGTCAGCGCTTCCACGCGCCCTGTGTCGTCGGCCTTGCCTCTGCTTCGAGCAGGAGACGAGCGCCCGCTACTGCCTCGATCTACCATGTCCCCTCGACCAGCAGCTCGTGCTGCCTCCACATGTTTCCGGTGATACCAAGTTCACAGCTAGAAGACCCGGACTCCGAACGCAAAGTACCTCTATGTCACAAGAACCGAGACCGGACCATCAAGTTCGAGGATACACCAAGTTCAACTACCTGACCGTCTCCGTTGTCCAAGTGTACGACTACGTGGAACCGTCAAGTACATCTACGATATGAGAACGCCGACACAAGACGACGCGACAAGTACCTCTTCGGAAACGGAAACGCCAACGTGTACAACTACTTCCACTACCGTCGCCCCGTGTACGACTACGAACGGAACAACTACTTCCCTCTACGGAACGAGTACCTTTACCGATGACGTGAACGGCTACATAACGAGTACCTCTACAGAACGACTACTTCCCTCTACGAACGTGTACCACGACTCGCGAGAATGACTTCTTCCACTACGTCCCTCGACGACTCGAACCGCCCCGAAACGAGTGTTCCGTAGGTATAACCCCGAGACGATGACCCGAGAACGTTTGCTTGTTGTGTTGTATGAGATGCTCCACTTGTGTGCTCCGTGCCTGTTGTGCCCGAATCATCTTTTGTCATGCTCCTCGGTTGCCTCGTCGCCGACTCGTGGGAACCCGGTGACGGGATCACCCCACCTTTCCTCTTGTTTCACTCGTTCACGCCACCTTATCTTTTGCACCGGTCTCTCAACGAGTTACCGGAACCGAGATGTTGCCGTTGCATCATTTTCGGATCGTTGCCGTGGCACCCTTTCTTTCCACCACGGTGACAAATGCTCCTTATCTTCTTCATGTCAACTTTTAATAAAATTGCATAAACTTGATCATGTCATCCGCATCATGTTTACAACCTTTGAATGTTTAATTGTTGTTGCTTAAAATTGCTAAACATGCATATGGGGATTTTCCGGAATTGTTGTTGTTATTTTCGGCCTCATTTAAAATGCCTAAATAGGTAGTTTGTTTTTGCTTCACCTCTTGTCATGTTAACCAACATTTAATCTTGTCTTGTAAATAAACGAGAGTCAACTAAATAAATAAAATGTGGTGTTTCGTCAATATGCAACTCGTTACATATTGAGCTCCACTTAACTTGTAGTACTTGTTTTTGCACTTTGCCATGCCATGCATAATTAAACCAGACATGCATCATGCTTGCTTGTGCATCATGACATGCTTATGATTGTGTGTTTACCGTGTTGTTTGCTTCTTTCCAGTTGCTTCTCTTGTTAGCTTCGGTTTCGTTCCGGAGTTGTGAGGTGCTGTTCGACTACTTGTTGGATCCGTTCTTCTCCCTTGTGGAATCCCAGGCAAGTTGATCATACCCTTGGATACCTTTACTACAATTGCCATGCTTAGTTGTCTCGATGCTATCGTTACATGTCGCGCTACCCATCTTTTATTGTCAGCCCTCTCCTTGTTGCCATGAAACCTCTAACATTTGAAACCTTCCTAGCAAAACCATTGTTTGGCTATGTTACCCGCTTGCTCAGCCCCTCTTATAGCGTTGTTAGTTGCAGGTGAAGATGAAGTTCGTTCCAGGAGGGAACTTGTTGTTGTTATATCACAATATCTATAAATATTATTAACACACCTATATACTGGGCATGGGTGGAAGGCTTGGCCTTTTGCTCGGTGTTTTGTTCCACTCATGCCACCTTAGGCGCCGATAAACCGGCATTATGTTCCTTGATTTTGTGTTCCTTACACGATGGGTGGATGGGGACCCCTTGACAGTTCGACTTTGAATAAAACTCCTCCAGCAAGGCCCAACATTGGTTTTAATTTGGCTCATAATAACAACTTAATTAAATAATTAAATTTGCATAGGGGTCGCGTCCCCGGGTTCTTAATTCTACATAGCAGGGGGGGCCAGTGCTGATGGTGTTGGTCCCAAACGGGCAACCTGCGGGGCCACCTTGGGGAAACTCGAGGTTTGGTTTTACTCGTAGCTTTTCCCATCCAGTTGTGGCCTGAGACGAGATACGCACGGCTACTATCAGGGTGTCGGCACGCCGGGAGGTCTTGCTGGACTTGTTTTACCATTGTCGAAATGTCTTGTGCACCGGGACGCCGAGCCTGATCGGATTTCCCTAAGATAAGGGGTGATGATATTATATTTACCACTTCAGCTAATCGTGAGAGCTTGTGATGGGCTTAGTTGGGACACCCCTGCAGGGTTATGATCTTTCGAAAGCCGTGCCCGCTGTTATGTGGCAGATTGGAATTTGTTAATGTCCGGTTGTAGAAATCTTGTCAGAGGATCCGAAGTAAAACACACAACTGTGTGAGTAACCATGACTTTCTCTTTTCACTTTGAGAAGAGAACACGGTGGGGTTATGTTTGACTCGTATGTAGTTCAGGATCTTTAGCGATCACTTCTAGTTGCGACCGTTTGCGTAGATGCTCATCTTATTCTGGTACTCGTAAGTTAGCCACCATATTATGCTTAGCCGCTGCTGCAACCTCACCACTTTACCTCTTCCTACCCACAAAGCTTTGCTAGTCTTGTTACCCATGGTTATGGGATTGCTGAGTCCTCGTGGCTCACAGATACTACAACACCAGATGCAGGTTCAGCCGAGAATGATGCAGGAGCTGGTTCAAGTTCTTCACTGGGAGCTCGATGAAGAGCGTGGCCGTATGCTTGTGACGTTTCGACGATCAGTAGTGGTTTCTACTAGGGGCGATTCGGACCTGTGGCTTTATGTTGTTTTTTTGGTATCTTTCTTTTGGATCTTTGCCCGTAGTCGGGTTGTGATGTTTTGGATGATGTTTGCTTTTGTAATATATTGTGTGAAGTGGCGAGTGTAAGCCAACTATCTCCTTTTGCAATTTAATCCCTCTTTTACATGAGTCGTGCAAAGATACCAAACTTGCGATCATTCCAGAATGGGCTTATATCTTTAAGTCGTGCCTCGACACGTAGGAGATATAGTCCCATCCTGGGCATTACAAGCAGGGACCAGCAACCAGCAGGAGGTAAACCGGGGAGGGGCACCAGGCACGGGAGCATCGGTCTAGCCGCGGGGTGCAGAGCCAACCCGCCAGGTGGTACCATCGCATCACGTGCCCACCCCACCTGGTCATTACTCTAATCTGTTGGATAACATAGTCGCCGCCGCTTCACGGCTGGCCGCCCTTCCCACTGAAGGAACGTCCCCTATAGCAGTGGAGGCCCGACGGGCCAGGGAATTGTTGGACATGGCGCTAACTCAACATCAAGCTTATTCTCACAGCCGGGAGAGGATTCATTCGACTCCCCGCCCAAGCCGGAGTTATACTAGGCGTCTAGATGAACCGGCCATGTCAAGCAGTGCACGGAGACGTAATCCGCCGAGGCGGGATAATCCAGCAGGAGGAGAGGCGAACGCTCAGGACGTGGTGGATCAGTCCAGGAAACGCCGGGAGGCCGAAGTAACAACGCAGTACGAAGCCCGTTAGGCGACGCCGGTTCGTCCCACCACCACAGTTGAACCGGGGTTCATGTCCAGCTCCCTGGGAGTACCTTGTCTTACCCCCTCTTTATGGAGCGTGAAACTGCCCAAAGATTTCAAAGGACCGCGCAAGGTGCCCAATTACGCAGCGGATCTGGTTCTGGAGGCATGGGTTAAGAGTTATGAGATCGCAATGGAGATGCTAGATGTGGATGACACAACATGCGCTAAGTATTTCACAATGATGCTCGAAGGCACGGCTCGCACTTGGCTGAAGGGTCTGCCACCTAATTCCATCGGATCATGGGCCGAATTGCGGCGCCGGTTTATCAATAATTTCAAGGACACATGCAAGCAGCCAATGTGTGTTGTCGACTTAGCTGCCTGCATTCAAGGAGAGCATGAGTCTACAAGCTGTTGGGTGCGTCGAGTGTCAGAGATTTTGCATTCCTCCAATAGCATCAACCCAAGCACAACAGTGGTAACCTTGGGGGGCAATTGCCGGCTTGAACCCTTGCGACTAAAGTTGGGACGGCTTAAACATGATTGTAATGACATGGGGACACTCATGGGCACTTTAGTGAAGTATGGGGACTCTGATAACACCAAACATACAGACGTTGATGGAGACAAGTCAGGGAAGGCAAGCAAGAATGGTAAGGCACTGCAGCCCAACCCGGCGAATCAAGGATACAATGGTAAGCGTAAAGCGGATGGTAATTCGGATTTTGTGGCCAACACCAATGCTCAGGAGGATGGACAGCGCCACAAGGGTAGACCGCCTCCGCGTAATGGGAGGCCGCCTATTAATCTGGAACGCCAGTTGAATGTACCTTGCCCGAAGCACGGCACACCAGAAAAGCCAGCTACGCATCTCTGGAAAGACTGCTTTATTATGCAGGAATTCATGAACCGGACTAGGTACAATCACGGGCCCTCCGGTGGATCAGGCCCTGGCTTCCATGGTCCGGGTTATCAAGGTGGTGGATCCGGTCCAGGATACCAAGGTAATAACAACAACCACAATGGGCATAATCAGCATAACCAGCAGCATGGTCAGGGCGGATATAACAATCAGGGAAATCAGCGGCGTCAACAGCAGCAACAATCCGGATATCAGAATAATCCGAAGGAGCTGAGCAGTGGGCCGTATCATGTCTTCACCACGAGCTTATGCAGGCGCGATCAGAAAGTTCTAAAGAGGGCGGTACATTCTGTTGAACCGGCAGTGCCATGTTTCTTGCGTTGGTCGGAGCAGCCCATTGTGTGGAGCAGAGAGGATCATCCACCCCGGGTCGATAATCCGGGTCAGCTGGCTCTAGTTGTGGCACCACAGGTAGGTGGCTACAAGTTTACCAAAGTACTTATGGACGGAGGCAGCAGCATCAACATTCTGTATTATGAGACTTTCCGGCGTATGGGGCTGACAGATAAGAAGCTTTGACAGTCCAATACAGTGTTTCATGGGGTGGTGCCCGATAAATCGGCATATCCAGTTGGTAAGATCGATCTAGAGGTTACCTTTGGAGATGAACATGACTCCAGGTTAGAGACCGTGACCTTTGAGGTGGTAAAGATCAAGAGCCCATACCACGCCTTATTTGGGCGGCCGGTTTACGACAAATTCATGGCTAGGCCGTGTTATGTCTATGTACAGCTCAAGATGCAGGGCCATAAGGGAACTATTACGGTCCATGGGAGTCGCAAGATTGCATTGGAATGCGAGGAAGGTGATGTAGCATATGCTGAAGCGGTTTGTGCAATCGAGGAGCTGAAGTTTTATAAGGACAATGTTGATCCGGCAGATATGTCTCCGCTGAAGAAACCAACCATAGAGCATGATCTGGCTTTTAAGTTCAAATCAGCTGAAGAGACTAAGCATGTTGATTTTGTTCCTGGCGATTCATCCAAGCAGTTCACTATCAGTGCTAACCTAGATCCAAAATAGGAAAGCGCGCTCATCGAGTTCATCCGTGAGAATCGGGACATCTTTGCATGGACGACTTCTAATATGCCAGGTGTACCGAGGGAACTCGCTGAGCACAATCTCAATATTGATCTTAAGTTTAAACCGGTCAAGCAATATCTGCGCTGCTTCAATGAAGAGAGGTGCAAGGCTATTGGAGAAGAAGTGGCTAGACTCTTAGCGGCAGGCTTTATAGTTGAGGTGTTTCATCCAGAGTGGTTGGCTAATCCGGTGCTAGTACTTAAGAAAAATGGCACTTGGAGAATGTGTGTTGATTACACAGATCTAAACAAAGCTTGCCCAACTGATCCCTTTGCCCTCCCCCGTATTGATCAGATCATTGATGCTACGGCAGGATTTGAGCGGCTAAGTTTTTTGGATTCATACTCAGGTTATCATCAGATCAAGATGGCAGTTAAGGACCAGGAGAAGATGGCCTTCATAACTCCATTTGGAGCCTTCTGCTATGTATCTATGCCATTTGGGCTTAAGAGTGCCGAGGAAACCTACCAGCGTTGTGTGCAGAATTGCCTTCATGGACAGATTGGGCAGAATGTTCACGCATATGTGGATGACATTCTGGTGAAGTCCAGGAAAGAGGAGACGCTGATAGCAGATTTGAAAGAAATCTTCGACAATCTTCGGGTCTATAAAATGATGCTTAATCCGGAGAAGTGCGTTTTTGGTGTTCCGACAGGCAAGCTCCTGAAATTCTTAGTGTCGAACAGGGGAATCGAAGCTAATCAGGAGAAGATCAAGGCGATTACATCCCTGGCTAAACCGACGTGCATCAACGATGTCCAACGCGTGGCGGGCCGTATTGCAGCGCTCAGCCGGTTCATCAGCCGTTTGGGGGAGAAGGCTATCCCGCTTTATCAGATGATGAAAAAGACAGATCGCTTTATCTGGAGTGATGCTACTGATGCTGCGTTTGAGGACCTGATGAAGCAACTAGCAGAGCCACCAGTCCTTGCTGCCCCAGTTGACAATGAGCCGTTGTTGTTATACGTGGCTGCTAATGCCCGTGCAATAAGCGTTGCCATTGTGGTAGAGCACAAGGAGGCAGGCAAGGAATATCCGGTTCAGCGGCCGGTTTACTACATCAGTGAGGTGCTCATTGAATCAAAACAGAGATACCCACATTGGCAGAAACTGGTGTATGGAGTCTTCATGGCAAACCGGAAGTTAAAACACTATTTTCAAGGCCATCCAATCACTGTTGTCAGTTCAGCTCCGTTGGGGGATATAATCCGGAACAGAGAGGCTACTGGTCGAGTTGCAAAGTGGGCCATTGAGCTTAGCCTGCTCGGATTGAAGTATGTGCCCCGTACTGCGATAAAATCCCAGGCATTGGTGGATTTCATCAACGATTGGAGAGAGTTGCAAGCACCTGAGGAAAAGCCGAATCACACATATTGGACTATTCACTTTGACGGGTCAAGGCAATTGGAGGGCTCAGGGCTGGAGTCGTGTTAACTTCCCGACGAGGTGATAAGTTTTGTTATGGCCTCCGTTTAATGTTCCCTTGCACTAACAATGCTGTTGAATATGAGGCTCTCCTCCATGGTCTGCGGATGGCCAAGGAAATGAACTTAAGCCGGGATAAATGCTTTGGCGATTCAGACCTGGTAGCACAGCAAGTATCTGGCAAGTGGGATTCCAAGGATCCACTCATGGCAGCATATCAACGAGAGGTAGACGCTGTGGCTGGACACTTCAAGGGTTATCAGGTGGATCATATAGACCGGTGAAAAAATGAAGCGGCTGATGCGTTAAGCCAGCTGGGTTCTCAGCGCAAACCGGTTCCACCCAATACCTTCTTGGATGAGTTGTACAATCCGTCGGTGCAGTTACCTTCAGAAGAGGACTTGGCTGTTCCCGATCCGAAGGCACAATTGGTCGCGGCACTTCATGTTATTCCGGATTGGACGCTTCCCTACCTGGCATACATGAACCGAGGTGAGTTACCAGAGGACGAAGTTTTGGCTAGACAGATAATCCGGCGGTCCAAGTCAATGACTATTGTCAATGGAGAACTTCATCGTCGCAGCGTTTCTGGGGCGTTTCAGCGATGTGTGTCACCAGAGGAGGGCTGTGATATTCTTAGAGAGATTCATGAAGGTGATTGCGGTCATATTGTCGGTTCAAAATCTTTGGTGGCTAAAGCTTTTCGTCATGGGTTCTACTGGTTGACGGCTCCTGCCGACGCAGAGGACTTGGTCAGAAAATGTGATGCTTGCGAGAAATTCTCACGGCGTGCTCATATCCCGGCGCAGGAGTTGAGGATGATTCCAATTACTTGGCCATTTGCGACTTGGGGGCTTGATATGGTTGGACCCTTCAAGAGATCCCAAGATAAAAAGACCCACCTTTTGGTGGCGGTGGACAAATTTACAAAATGGGTTGAAGCGGAGCCTGTCAGTAAGTGTGGTGCGGCAATGGCAGTTTAGTTCATCAAAAAAGTGATTTTCCGGTTTGGCTTTCCACACAACATTATAACTGATAATGGCACCAATCTATCCAAGGGGGCTATGGAGGAGTTCTGTCAACGAGAGCACATCCACCTTGATGTATCATCAGTAGCACACCCTCAGTCTAATGGCCAAGCTGAGAGAGCCAATCAAGAGATCTTGAGAGGCATCAAACCCGGGCTTATGGTTCCTTTGCAGAGAACACTGGGTTGTTGGGTGGAGGAATTACCCTCTGTACTATGGAGCATCAACACTACACCTAACAGATCCACAGGGTACATGCCTTTCTTCATGGTATATGGAGCTGAAGCGGTCCTCCCTAGTGATATCTGTCATGACTCGCCGCGGGTGGCGGCTTATGTTGAAGCGGATAATGAAAAAGCAAGGCAAGACGCGTTGGACCGGCTGGATGAAGAAAGGGACACGGCAGCAGCTCGATCAGCGATATATCAGCAAGATCTGCGCCGGTATCACAGTCGCCGGGTTAAAACCAGGACGTTTCAAGAAGGAGATTTGATGCTCCGGCTCATCCAGGACCAGACAGACATGCACAAGCTATCCCCACCTTGGGGGGACCCTTTGTGGTCAGCAAGAACCTGCACAACGGATCATACTACCTCATCAACGTTCGAGAACATAAGGACTCACGTACGGCGGAGGAGGAGTCCAAGCGGCCGTGGAACATCGCTCTTCTTCGACCTTACTATACTTGAGCCATAGGCTCCGCTTTATGTACATATCTTTACATGTACATATATGATCAATATAGTAAACCGGCGCCCCCGATAAACCAGGGTATCAGCCGTATTTTTCATAAGAGTATCACATGGGGGCTTCTGTGGGCAAGGGAGTTCCTATGGCCTCTTAAACTGACGACCGCATCAAGGCCATCATAAGGGCATAGCTCCGGTTGCTTCGGCAATTTCCACATGATGATGAGGGGCAAAAGAGAGTTTGATGCTTAGCACAACTCAAACATAGGCCCCGACGAGCAATGCTCAAATGCTACCTGGGGGCTCCTGATGCAAGACATCAGCGAGTTGAAAACTCTTGTAGTAAACACGGCTTGGAAGCTTGGTGTATACACCTAAAATCCCTGATTTACCTGCCTGCATCAAGTAAGTCACGCCGCCCAGGTAAACCTGGTATGACCCGTCAAACGAACACACAAGTCAATCCTTATGGACCCTGAACTTGGTAACGTTAAATTGACGATCATCAAGTGATTACACAAGTCAAATCTTTACGGGATTTTGAACTTGGTAGCATTTGACATTGATGATTTGGTTAAGGATTGCGGACCATCTTAACAGGCTTTGCAAAAATGGTTAATGACAGTAGCCTGGCAGCTCATAAAAAGCCTCGAATTTGGAGCCTGGCAGCTCGTAAAAAGCCTCGACTACATGGTCTTATTTGCCCAAAAAACTTTATTTTTTATTTTTTATGTTTTCTCAAATCTTTATCTTCAAGGTCATTGGTTTTGTCAACCAAGTCCATTGATTCAAGGAGTGGATGATTATAAAGTTGCCACTACATCTGTGTTTACAGAGTTATGGTCTGGTCTATAAACACTAGCAGTACACTACAGCTAAACCGGAGTTCATTGTAACCCGGTTCGGCCTTCATGGCGAGCCGACAAGTAATCAAGGGAGTCATCAGCACTTACACCTTGGATCGTTCCTGTCGGATTAAGGTTTATTAAGATACACTTAATCATAGGTATGGTACATACTTATATTTTATACACAGTTCAAGTTATAAACTTAGATCATGTGCTTGGGCATTATGACCCGTCCGGTGATAAACCGCCAGGACACTTTGAACATTGTTTTATGTAGAAACAGGTAGAATAAACCATCAAAAGCATTGAACGCGGGATATATTTCAGAAGCTGTCAATCAAAGCAATCTCACAAAAGATAGTGTGGGACAAATACAGAGTATCTTAGCTATCGTATTACAACGCGCACAAAGGCCCAAAAGAATATCAGTTTTTCTCAAAAGTACTCAAGGCATAAAGATAAACTGGAGCTGGTCCATGATTCTGCTTCAGCTCGCTGTGAAGGCTGAGGGTCAGCTTGTTCCGGGTCTTCGGCGGCTTCTTCCAGCTGTTGGAAGTCAGTGGTGGTCCAGTTAATCTTGGCCAGAGCTCGGAAATAAACTTCCTCAGTTATAAGGTCTAACGGATCAATGTCAGGAGCGAAGGTGTGCTTACGGACGGGCGGAATAAGATTTTCGATATCATAGGACGGAAGCTCCACCCGTACGTTCTCCATATCGTAACCCGGATGATGTCTTGATAAGTCCGCTTCATCAGCAAGTTTACCGGCAAGAGGCCGCATATCCTTGGTTAAAGCGCGAAGATCATCATTGGAGAAGGCTGATCCGTCTTCCTTCATGCTCGGATAGCCATTCATTGCCTCCGCCGGATCAAAGTCAGGAACCCACGCTTTCGCTCGGGTTAAAGCCATCAGAGAGCCGGCTCTTGCGGATGACTTCTTCACTTCGACAATACGGGCAGGCCGAATTGACAGCTTTTCTAAGGTACCTTGGATGGTGATAGGAGCCGGTTTATTGTGCGAGATAGTGTTGATGGCCCTCTGAGCGCCGGAATAAAGCTGCTCCACCAAAGTATACACAACTTTAATTTTCTTTCACACATCATCTCCAAGATGAGTGATGCGCCTCCCTGTGTTGAAATTATAAGTTAAACCGAAACAGTACATGATTGCAAGGATAAGCTTATGTCAAAGAACTTACCGAAGATGGCAGATGTCATGTCATTTATTTGCTGCCTCAACCCGGACAGCTCTTCTGTCACCGGGTTAAGAGCAGCCTCAGCATCACTGGCTCTTTTTTCCAAAGCCGGCTTTTCCACCTCCCAAGCTGACCGCTCCGCTTCAAAATCCTTCTTTAGCTTCTCCATATTAGCTAATGCAAGGGTAAGCTCCTCCTTGACTTTAACAGAAGCAGTCTCTTGGAATTTTAGGCTATCCTGGAGTTCAGTTATTTCAGAGGCCCTCCGGTTCAAGTCAGTCTGCCAAAGATAAAGTATATAAGATATTCATGGAGCAATTCAATCAAAGTCCCAAGTACATAACAAGTTATGCACTTGACACTTCGGGGCTAATGTACATTTGCAGTGAAAACAGGCAATTTTTTCAGGAAAGTCCCAAGCACATAACAAGTTATATACTTGGCACTTGGGGGCTAATGTGACATTGTTCTAAACATAGGAAAAGTCCCGGTTACCCTCAATGAAGTAAACCGGCCCTTGGGAGCTACACGTGCAAGTCAAAGTTCTATATTTGATCCATTGATGTCCCTATTCACCCTAAAAGGCTAAACTGGCACTTGGGGGCTACGATGGACTAAAGGTATAGTTACAAGGCACAAGCAGAAGTGAAAGACAAAGGAAAAGAAGTTACCTCATAGCGTACCTTCATTAAATTCACCAAGCCGGCTTCATAGTCACGGCTGGTATGTAGCCGGTTTAAGTACTCGGAATGAAGCTCCTGAGCACTGAGTTGAGCATAGCTGGACAAGTCGGTATTCCACTTGCCCTTGTACTTGTGGAGAAACTCTTCCTTGGCAGTGTGTTTGGCCAAAGCGACATGCTCTCCTGGGGTGGTAAAACCGGTCCCAGTGATCTCAACGTCATCGGTCGAAGCAGCAGTTGGCCTGGAAGGGTTAGCAGCAGCGGGATTGACATGAGTAGGACTAGCAGGAGCCGGACTAGCCCGGGCAGGGCTGGCCGGTTCAGCAGTATGCTCCATAGGATCATCCCCCTGAGCAGCAAGATCTTCTTGATCCATAGGAGGAGGATCATCATGTGGAATTTCAACATTGTCTTCTAAGGGGTTTTCAAGCTCAGGATCGTCTGTCGGTCAAGGAGTGGTATTATCGACTGTACTCAATTTGGCCTTTTTGCTAGGCTTGGGCATACTGTGAAAAGATTAAAGAGATAATGAAAATCAGAAGTCAAAGATGAAAAGTTAAACCGGACAGAGTAAAAGATAGCTTACCCATGAACAGTCTTAAGGGCAGGAACTTGTGTGGCGGTTGATTCGCCAAGAGAGGAGAGAGGAGTTTCCTGATAATTCGAGTCAGACAGATTAAGGGGTCGACGAATAAGACCTGCTTTGGGGTAAAGAGCAGTTGGAGTAAGTAAAACCTCAGAACGACGCCTTCAAGCCGGAGTGTGCGGTAATCCGGTGGATTCAATCGCGTGGCCACTGTGGCGAGTGGTGCGGCGAGCTTCATGTTGCTGCTTCTTCAAAAGAAAGTTTGGATCCAGTTGAGCATAAGGATGAGAAAACTGAAATTTCCGGACTACCCGACAAATTTTTGGTGGTGGTGGTTCTGAGTCGGAGAGGAAAGAGAGATTACCTCAACGTCATCCGCTTTACTGCCTTCAGCAAGACCCTGGGAACAGTCATTATTAATGAAAATGTAGGCAAAAGGAAAGGCTAAGGAATCATAAGAGCTAGGTGGTACCTCAGAGGCCGGATCATCTTCCTCCGCATTGGATCTTGATGCGGCAGTAGGCTTCTTCTTGTTCCTCTTCACAGCCAGGGTCTTTTTGCGAGTGGTTTCACCGGTTTGTCCTGGGTTTTTCTTTTCCAGAAAGGGTCATTTTCATGTTCAACGGAATAAAGGCATATTAAACCAAGCGCTATAGACGGGTTAAAAGAAGGCAAAGGGACGGAAGAATTTCTTAGCGACGGCGGTTTATTGGTCACACAGAAGGGTGCCAAGCCGGTCTGACTGCACTCTTCCAGAGGTATATTCAGCAGCTTCTTGACGGATTCGTTAACTTCATTTTCTGATAGCACCATCTCTGTGTGGCGCAAAGGGTCCTTGGGGTTCCCAGTATACTCACATATTAAACCGGAACGCCGGCTTAGCGGGAGAATACTCCAAGAAAGCCAGCAGCGGACGAAGTCAACTCCTGTCAATCTGTTGGCTACAAAGGCCCTGAGCTTTGAAAGCTGAGGGGCATATTGAGCTCGCTCCTGGGCACTCAAGCGCTGTGGAAAAGGATGGTCCTCCGGAAGATGGTGGGGACGATAACCCGGCAGTGGATTTTCACCTTCCGGTGAAGTGTCTACACAGTAGAACCAAGTTTGATTCCAGTCCTTGGGATGGCTGTGGAGAGTGGCGTGAGGGAAACTAACATCCTTCCTCTTCTGAATACTCATTCCACCAAGTTCAGTATTGGGGCCATCATGAAATTCAGTCCGACAGTTTAAGTGGAAGAAATCACGGAATAGCTCCACTGTTGGCTCCTCTTGCAGATATGCTTCACAGAAGACTTGGAAGTTGCAAATGTTTGATACAGAATTGGGGCCAATGTCTTGTGGATGAAGCTGCAAGTTTGCTAATACGTCACGGAAAAACATTGACCCAGGAGGGTTGAACCCCCGGGCTAAGTGATCAAAGAAGACAACAATTTCTCCTTCCTTGGGCTTTGGAGGACATTCTTTTCCGGGAGCCCTCCTTTGAAGGACATCCTTTGGGCCTAAAGCGCCAATTGAGGCCATCTTTTCTAAATCGTCCTCGGTGATCCGGGATGGGACCCAGTAGCAGGAGACAAACTGTTTGGCTGTGGTAGTCATCTTTTCGAAAGGGAAGGCTGAAAATACAATAAAGATCCGGTTTGGTAATCTAAGCAGATTTAAACATGTATGCTATACGAAAGTATCGGTATAAATGGTGGTTTAAGCAGGGGCCTAACGGTATCTACCGGATCATAAAGTTTGGAAAAAGTTAAACCGCCAACACAGCCAGGTAAGACGCAGATCTAAAGTTAACACAGGCAGATAAGATGCAGATCTAAAGTGTGGGGAAACAACTTTCACACAAGCAGCAGTAAGATATGGATCTACATCGTATGGAAAACTAAAAAATAATTCAAGTTGTATTCAGCGGAAACAATGAAGGTCTTTGGCAGGTTCAGTCTAAACTAATCGTGTTGAACAGGATAGATCTACATCGATGGAGCGGGGTCGTTCTTACAGTGGTTAACCAAAAACTGGAGATCTACGACGAACTACTGGCTATGGCGAAGAACTATGAAGAACAGGGACTTATCTACGAGCTCGCACAAGGAAACCCTAGAACTGAGATCTACGGGAAGGAAAGAAGTGGACGTACCCGAGGCGACGGGTGCGGAGAGGCGCCGGTGAGTCTCTGGAAGCGTTCAGGTTGATGCAGCGGCCAGGCTTGACGAAGGCGGCGAGTTCGACGGACGGCGGCGGAGCTCGAGCGCAAGCGAACAGAGGAAGAAGAAGCAAGGGGGGAAAAGAGATGCCCCTCGGCCCTATTTATAAGCCGAACGGATAAAACGGCAAGCGCGGGAATCGAGGAGCCCAAAAAGCGAATATGGACGATGTTGTCGCCTCGATCTTCGGAGCTTTAATGAATAAAGGTAAAAAACAGGTACAAGTATTAAATGCGCAGATGGCATCACGGCGGTTTAAAGTGATCTGAGGAGATGACGTCACGCTGGTTTACAAAGCATGATGAAGCTGCGGAAAGGAAAATATGTAGAAGACTTTGAAGATTGACATGAACAGGTTCAAATCAATCTAGGGCCTAATGTCAGGGATATTACTACCAGGTATAAACCGCCAAGAAGGGGCCGGTTTATGTTATCAAGATTACTTTAAAGCCCAGCGGAGCATGAAGCAAAAGACTTTAGCCCAAGAGGTTTAGAGCCCAAGTGTTAGGGCCCATGATTTGTAAACCGCCATACTAAGTAACTTGAGATGTAAGATAGAAAGAGTAGATGCCGAGGTGGACACGTTTATGAGCCGGCCTCGGGACTCCGTAAGCCGGACCGGGCGTCACCTCTTATATAAAGGGACGACCCGGCGATGGTTCAAGGGAGACAACTACAGCTCGAGACACATGCAAAGCAGATTCGCTCCCTGGTCATCGAAACCCTAACAATACACACTAAACTAGACGTAGGCTTTTACCTTCATCGAAGGGGCCGAACTAGTATAAAATCCCTGTGTCCTTTGTCCGCTTTAACCCCTTTAAGCTAACCCATAGCGATGGCATCACGGCTAAGTCCTTTTGCTAGGACATCTGCCATGACAAAACCACGACAATGGCAACACATCATTGGATAATAAAATGTGGCATAAAGCACCATGTTCAAGTAGGGATTACAGCGGGCTGCGGGAAAGTGGACCGCGTAAAAGAGATGAGGATGGTGATGATGATGGTGATGTTGATGAAGACGATCACCGCGGCGATGATTCCCCTCCCGATGGCACTCCAACTCCACAGAGAGAGAGAGGAGGAGAGTTTCTCCCCCTTGTGCTTCCTCCTCCATGGCCTCCCCCTAGATGGGGAGAGGTTCTCCCGCTGGTCCTTGGCCGTCATGGCGATTATGGCCCCTCCGGGATCCTCCTCCATGGCCTCCGGTATGATGGCCCCCTCCGGTAGGGTGCCAGAGAGGGCCTAGATTGATTTCTCGTGGTTACAGAGGCTTGTGGCAGCGGAACTTTCAGTCTAGGTTATTTTCTGGAGGTTTATGTATTTATAGGAATTTTTGGCGATGGTCTCACCTCCAGGAGGTCTCCAAGTCGTCCACGAGACTCGGGCCCACGCCCAGGGGGGTGGGCGCGCCCCCCACCCTCGTGGACAGCCCGGGACTCTTCTGGCCCAACTATTTTACTCCTTGGGCTTCTTTTGGTCCATAAAATCATCAAAAATTGGCACATCATCTGGACTCCGTTATGTATTCCTTTTCTGTAAAACTAAAAAACAAGGAAAAAACAGAAACTGGCACTGGGCTCTAGGTTAATAGGTTAGTCCCAAAAATCATATAAAATAGCATATAAATGTATATAAAACATCTAAGCTGGATAATATAATAGCATGAATACTTCATAAATTATAGATACGTTGGAGACGTATCAGCATCCCCAAGCTTAATTCCTGCTCGTCCTCGAGTAGGTAAATGATAAAAGAAATAATTTATGAAGTGTGAATGCTAGCAGGTGCACAAGTTTGATCAATGATAATTTCAATCACCTTTTCTAGCATCATTATGTGTCATAACTGTAGCTCATCTCATAAAACTTTTCATGATCAAGTAACAAGCTATTCACATGTTAAAGTATAGATCATAAACTTTCTTGAAAACTAACAAACAGTGTCTTAGTCATCAAACAATTGCAATTCATCTTATTTTCGGGAAGGGTCTATGTAAGAGCTTTGATTTAGCAAACTCCACATACTCAACTATCATTTAATCTTTCACAATTGCTAACACTCATGTGATATTTATGGGTTCAAAGTTCTAATCAGACACAGAGAAAGATAGGGGCTTATAGTTTCGCCTCCCAACCTTTTACCTCAAGGGTAATGTCAACAATAATAATTTATAAAAACCTACATCCAAGTGGATATATACATCTGGATCGCTCCAACACAAAGTGCTTTCCAAAGGAAAAAGTGTAAAAAGGAAAGGTGATGATTGCCATGACTCTTGTATAAGGGTAGAAGATAAAAGTAAAACATAGGCCCTTCGCAGAGGGAAGAAGAGGTTGTCATGCGCTTTTATGGTTGGATGCACAAAATATTAATGCAAAAGAACGTCACTTTATATTGCCGCTTGTGATAAAGACCTTTATTATGCAGTCCATCGCTTTTATTTCTTCCCTATCACAAGTTCGTATAAATCTTATTCTCTTCGCACCAATAGATCATACATATTTAGAAAGCAATTTTTATTGCATGCACCGATGACAACTTACTTGAAGGATCTTACTCAATCCTTAGGTAGGTATGATGGAATCTCATGGCAAAACAGGTTTAAGGGATGTTTGGAAGCACAAGTAGTATTTCTACTTGGTGCAAATAATTTGGCTGGCATGAGAGGGAAAGGCAAGCCCAACATGTTTGATTATCTAAGACAATATAATGTTTCGGATATAGGAAAACATAACCCATTAAGTTGTCTTCCTTGTCCAACATCAACCTATTAGCATGTCATATTTTAATGAGTGCTCACAATTACAAAAGATGTCCAAGATAGTATATTTATATGTGAAATCTCTCTTCCTTCAATATTCTTTCATGAATTGTTCAAGTGACCAATTCTGCGTTTGCTAACTTTCAATAAGTTTACTACCTATACATATTCTATGTGAAGTCATTACTCCCCATGGTATAAGCATATGAAACATATATCAATTCAGATTTACGATATTCAATTCATTCAACCATTTACTCATAGGATGTACGTGAAGCACGTGAGTAAATGACAAACTACTCCAAAAGATATAAGTGAAACACACTGAGTAGTCAAATAATTACTAGCCATGGGAGGATTCTTTTTCATTAAAGATTTCAGATCCAATGATTTTATTCAAACAACAAGTAAAATTGAAAATACGCTCCAAGCAAAACACATATCATGTGACGAATAAAAATATAGCTCCGAGTAAGGTATACCGATAGTTTTGAAGACGATAGAGGGGATGCCTTCCGGGGCATCCGCAAGCTTAGGCGCTTGAGTCTTCCTTTAATATTACCTTGGGGTGCCTTGGGCATCCCCAAGCTTAGGGTCTTTCCACTCCTTATTCTCCTCATATCGATATATCACCCAAAGCTTGAAAACTTCAACCACACAAAACTTAACGTAACTTCGTGAGATAGGTTAGCATGATAAAGAGTAAACCATTCACTTTGGTACTGTCAAAGACAATGTCCATAGTTGTTCTCACACAATGCCTACTATACCATATCATTTCTACAATTTATATTTAGAAATATAAGCCATAAAAACTAGAAAACAAGCAAACTATGCAATGAAAACAGAATCTGTCAGAAACAAAACAGTCTGTAATGATCTGAACAACAACCATACTTCTGCTACTCTAAAAATTATGAAATAAATTGGTGGACGTGAGGAATTTATCTATTAATCTTCTCCAAAAAGAATCAACTCAAAAACACTCTTCTGTAAAAAAATGGCAGCTAATCCCGTGAGCGCAAAGTTTCTGTTTTTTTACAGCAAGATCACATTAACTTTCACCCAAGTCTTCCCAAAGGTCTTACTTGGCACTTTATTGAAACAAAAGCTATAAAACATGATTACTACAGTAGCTTAATCATGTAAACACACAAAAACTCTAAGGGTAAATATTGGGTTGTCTCCCAACAAGCGCTTTTCTTTAATGCCTTTTAGCCAGGCATCATGATTTCAATGATGCTCACATAAAAGATAAGAAATGAAACATAAAGAGAGCATCATGAAGAATATGATTAGCATATTTAAATCTAACCCACTTCCTATGCCTAGGGATTTTGTGAGCACATAATTTATAGGAACAAGAATCAACTAGCATAGGAAGGCAAGACAAGTATAACTTCAAAACTTTAAGCACATAGAGAGGAAACTTGATATTATTGCAACTTCTACAAGCATGTAATCCTCCCTCATAAAAATTCTAGTAGCATCATGAATGTGTTCAACAATATAACCATCACATAAAGCATTCTTTTCATGATCTACAAGCATATAAATTTTACTACTCTCCACATTAGCAAAATTCTTCTCATTTAGAATAGTGGGAGCAAACTCGAAATAGTGGAATCATTACTAACTAAAGTTGACACTCTTCCAATTCCACTCTAGATGATAGTATTATTCATACTCCAAAAGATATAAGTGAAGTTCATGGAGTATTCTAGGATTAATCGACTAGCAGATATCCAAGCTCAAAATATATAAGTGAAGCACACGAAGCATTCTATAAAACTGTACTCAGAAGATATAAGTGAAGCACATGAAGAATTCTATAAATTAAGGAAGGGCTATCTCATACTAGCATGGTTATTAAAGAAAAAGAAGGAAAAACACGAGGGACACAAATCATGTGAGCAAAACAAAACCGAGGTATACCGATAATTGTTGAAGAAGAAAGATGGGATGCCAACTTGGGCATCCCCAAGCTTAGATGCTTGAGTATCCTATAAATATTTACTTGGCGTGACTTGGGCATCCCCAAGCTTGAACTCTTGCCTCTCTTTATTCTTCTCATATTGATAGCTCCTCGATCTTCGAACACTTCATCCACACAAAACTTTAAGAAAAACTTTGTGAGATCCATTAGTATAATAAAGCAAATCACTACCTTTAGGTACTGTTGCAAACTTATTCTAATTTCATATTAGTACTTTATCTACTGTATTCCAACTTCACCATGGTTCATACCACCGATACTACCCATAGATTCATCAAAATGAGCGATCAACACATAGAAAACAGAATCTGTCAAAAACAGTACATTATGTAGTAATCTGGAAGTTTAGTAAACTTATGTAACTCTAAAAATTCAAAAAAAATATGAAAATATGAACAATTTGTACAGAAGTAATGTGCAAAAGGTTTCAGACCCATTTGACCTACCAGTAAAAAATGTAAAATCACGCGCTACAGCCAAAGTTTCTATTTTTTGTTCTGCACATAGAAAACAAGCAATCTAATCATCCTAAAACCAAAGCTTGGCACATTATTTTTATAATACAATGGATATATACAAGGGGATAATTATTTACAGAGAAACTTCCATGAAAAATTCTACATTGTTTCCGTGAGCATGAACACAAGTGCTCAAGGTCGACCATCACTTCTTCAATGCATAACTTTCCAATCACTTCTCTTTTTGAAAAACTTTTTAGGCATAAGAGGCAAGTATTTTTTTTTTGTATTTTCATTCTTTAAAAGAAATTGTATGTTTCAACCACAACTAAACAGAAACAAAAAGGAAAAGCAAAATGTACTTAGTGAAGAAAGCAAACAAGCACACACGAGAATATCAACCCCACGCTATTGCTCCCCGGCAACGGCGCCAGAAAAGAGCTTGATAGTCCCCAAGTGCAGGGAATCATCTTAGCAATTCCCAATGGTGGAAGTGATAAGTATGGAGTGTCGAACCCACAAGGAGCTAAAGGTAAGATCAATATTCTCTCAAGTCCTATCTGCCACTGATACGACTCTACGTACACCGAATGTTTGCTTCCAACTAGAAACGAGAAATATAACTACGTTGTGGGTATGAAGAGGATAACTTTGCATGATATCGGAGAGCTAAAAATAAAAGTAGGTGTTGTTATCATAAAGTTAGAATATATTACTAAATATTATAAATAGCGAGTGTGGAATAATGATGGATCGGTGTGCAGAATTGTCCTAGGCAATTGTTAACAAGACCGGTAGTCGTCATTGCAATTTCATATGAGGGAGAGGCATAAGCTAAAATATTTTCTCTTCTTGGATCATATGCACTTATGATTGGAACTCTAGCAAGCATCCACAACTACTAATGATCATTAAGGTAAAACCCAACCATAGCATTAAAGCATCAAGTCCCATTTATCCCATACACAACAATCCCCTTACTCGGGTTTATGCTTCTATCACTCAAGCAACCCACTATAAGTGACTCATGAACATATTGCAACACCCTACAACGGGAATCTCTCACGCTTGCGCGACACGGAGGGTACCATAGGACAACACAAAAATGAAACATACAAATCGTACCAATCTAGATCATCAATCAACCCAAAGACAAAGGATATCTACTCAAAACATCATAGGATGGTAACACATCATTGGATCATAATATGTGGCATAAAGCACCATGTTCAAGTAGGGATTACAGCGGGGAGCGGGGAAGTGGACCGCGTAAAAGAGATGAGGATGGTGATGATGATGGTGATGTTGATGAAGACGATCACCGCGGCGATGATTCCCCTCCCGATGGCACTCCGGCGCTACCGAGAGAGAGGAGGAGAGGTTCTCCCCCTTGTGCTTCCTCCTCCATGGCCTCCCCCCTAGATGGGGAGAGGCTCTCCCTCTGGTCCTTGGCCTTCATGGCGATGATGGCCCCTCCGGGATCCTCCTCCATGGCCTCCGGTGATGATGGCCTCCTTCGGCAGGGTGCCAGAGAGGGCCTAGATTGATTTCTCGTGGTTACAGAGGCTTGCGACGGCGGAACTTCCGATCTAGGTTATTTTCTGGAGGTTTCTGTATTTATAGGAATTTTTGTCGACGATATCACGTCCAGGGGGTCTCCGAGCCGTCCACGAGACAGGGGCCCATGCCCAGGGGGTGGGCGCGCCCCCCACCCTCGTGGACAGCCCGGGACTCTTCTGGCCCAACTCTTTTACTCCCGGGGCTTCTTTCGGTCCATAAAATCATCAAAAATTGGCAGGTCAATTGGACTCTGTTTGGTATTCCTTTTTTTTAAAACTAAAAAAACAAGGAAAAAACAGAAAGTGGCACTGGGCTCTAGGTTAATAGGTTAGTCCCAAAAATCATATAAAATGGCATATAAATGTATATAAAACATCTAAGCTGGATAATATAATAGTTTGAATACTTCATAAATTATAGATACATAAATTATAAATGGACAAGACCCAATATAAAACGGGACTTCCCATATATAAATCTTTACCTCCGAACCATTCCGAAACTCCTCGTGACGTTCGGGATCTCATCCAGAACTCCGAACAATATTCGGTAACCATGTACTACATTCCCTACAACCCTAGCATCATCGAACCTTAAGTGTGTAGACCCTACGGGTTCGGGAACCATGTAGTCATGACCGAGACATATCTCCGGCCAATAACCAACAGCGGGATCTGGATACCCATGTTGGCTCCCACATGTTCCACGATGATCTAATCGGATGAACCACGATGTCAAGGATTTAATCAATCTCGTATACGATTCCCTTTGTCTAGTGGTATAGTACTTGCCCGACATTCAATCGTTGGTATACTGATACCATGTTCAATCTCGTTACGGCAAGTCTCTTTACTCGTTTCGTAACATATCATCCCGTGACCAACCCCTTAGTCACATTGAGCTCATTACGATGATATATTACCGAGTGGGCCCAAAGATACCTCTCCGTCATACGGAGTAACAAATCATAGTCTCGGATCGTGCCAACCCAACAGATGCTTTCAGGGATACCCGTAGTGTACCTTTATAGCCACCGAGTTACGTTGTGACGTTTGGCACACCCAAAGTATTCCTACGGTATCCGGGAGTTGCACAACCTCGTGGTCTAAGGAACAGATACTTGACATTGGAAAAGCTTTAGCATATGAACTACACGATCTTGTGCTCGGCTTAGTATTGGGTCTTGTCCATCACATCATTCTCCTAATGATGTGATCCCATCATCAATGACATCCAATATCCATGGTCAGGAAACCGTAACCATCTATTGATCAACGAGCTAGTCAACTAGAGGCTCACTAGGGACATGTTGTGGTCTATGTATTCACACATGCATTACTGTTTTCGGATAATACAATTAAAGCATGAACAGTAGACAATTATCATGAACAAGGAAATATAATAATAACCACTTTATTATTGCCTCTAGGGAATATTTCCAACAGTCTCCCACTTGCACTAGAGTCATTAATCTAGTTGCATTGTGATGAATCGAACACCCATAGAGTTCTGGTGTTGATCATGTTTTGCTCGTGGAAGAGGTTTAGTCAACGGATCTGCGACATTCAGATCCGTATGCACTTTACAAATATTTATGTCTCCATCTTGAATGTAATTTCGGATGGAGTTGAAATGGCGCTTGATGAGCTTGGTCTTCTTGTGAAACCTGGGCTCCTTGGCAATGGCAATAGCTCAAGTGTTGTCACATAAGAGAGTCATCGGGCGCGACGCGCTTGGAATAACTCCTAGGTCAGTGTAGAACTCCTTCATCCAGACTCCTTCATGCGCTGCTTCAGAAGAAGCTATGTACTCTGCTTCACATGTAGATGCCGCCACGACGCTTTGCTTGCAACTCCACCAGCTGACTGCCCCACCATTCGAAATATACACGTATCCGGTTTGTGACTTGGAGTCATCCAGATCTGTGTCAAAGCTAGCATCGACGTAACCCTTTACGACGAGCTCTTCGTCACCTCCATAAATGAGAAACATATCCATAGTCCTTTTCAGGTACTTCAGGATGTTCTTGAGAGTTGTCCAGTGTTCCATACCGGGATCACTTTGGTACCTCCCCACCAAACTTATGGCAAGGTTCACATCAGGTCTGGTACACAGCATGGCATACATAATAGAACCTATGGCTGAGGCATAGGGGATGACACTCATCTTTTCTTTATCTTCTGCCAAGGTCGGGCATTGAGCCGTGCTCAATATCATACCTTGCAATACAGGCGAGAACCCTTTCTTGGACTAATCCATATTGAACTTCTTCAATATCTTGTCAAGGTATGTGCTTTGTGAAAGACAAATGAGGCGTCTTGATCTATCTCTATAGATCTTGATGCCTAATATGTAAGAAGTTTCTCCAAGGTCCTTCATTGAAAAACTTTTATTCAAGTAGGCCTTTATTCTTTCCAAGAATTCTACATCATTTCCCATCAGCAATATGTCATCCACATATAATATGAGAAATGTTACAGAGCTCCCACTCACTTTCTTGTAAATACAGGCTTCTCCCCAAGTCTGTATAAACCCAAACGCTTTGATCACCTCATCAAACCCAATGTTCCAACTCCGAGATGCTTGCACCAGCCCATAGATGGAGCGCTGGACCTTGCATACATTGTTAGCATTCTTAGGATCGACAAAACCTTCCGGCTGCATCATATACAGTTCTTCCTTAAGGAAGCCGTTAAGGAATGCCGTTTTGACGTCCATTTGCCATATCTCATAATCATAGAATGCGGCAATTGCTAACATGATTCGGACGGACTTGAGCATCGCTACGGGAAAGAAAGTCTCGTCGTAGTCAATTCCTTGAACTTGTCGATAACCTTTAGCGACAAGCCAAGCCTTATAGATGGTCACATTTCCATCCGCGTCAGTCTTCTTCTTAAAGATCCATTTAATTTCTATGGCTTGCCGATCAACGGGCAAGTCAACCAAATTCCATACTTTGTTATTATACATGGATCCTATCTCAGATTTCATGGCTTCAAGCCATTTGTTGGAATCCGGGCCCACCATTGCTTCTTCATAGTTTGAAGGTTCACCGTTGTCTAACAACATGATTTCCAAGACAGGGTTGCCGTACCACTCTGGCGCGGAACGTGTCCTTGTGGACCTACAAAGTTCAGCAGTAACTTGATCTGAAGCTTCATGCTCATCATCATTAACTTCCTCTCTAGTCGGTGTAGGCACCACAGAAACATCTTCCTGCGATGCGCTACTTTCCGGTTCGGAAGGGGTGACAATCACCTCATCAACTTCCACTTTTCTCTCACTTAGTTCTTTCGAGAGAAACTCTTTCTCCAGAAAGGATCCATTCTTGGCAACAAAGACCTTGCCTTCGGATCTAAGGTAGAAGGTATACCCAATAGTTTCCTTAGGGTATCCTATGAAGACGCATTTTTCCGATTTGGGTTCGAGCTTTTTAGGTTGAAGTTTCTTGACATAAGCATCACATCCCCAAACTTTTAGAAACGACAACTTAGGTTTCTTCCCAAACCATAGTTCATACGATGTCGTCTCAACGGATTTAGACGGTGCCCTATTTAAAGTGAATGCGGTAGTCTCTAACGCATAACCCCAGAATGATAGCAGTAAGTCGGTAAGAGACATCATAGATCGCACCATGTCCAACAGGGTACGATTACGACGTTCGGATACACCATTACGTTGAGGTGTTCCAGGCGGCGTCAATTATGAAACAATTCCACATTTCCTTAGGTGTGTGCCAAATTCGTGACTTAAATATTCTCCTCCACGATCTGATCGTAAGAACTTTATTTTTCTATCACGTTGATTCTCAACCTCACTCTGAAATTCCTTGAACTTTTCAAAGGTCTCAGACTTGTGTTTCATCAACTAGACATACCCATATTTACTTAAGTCATCAGTGAGGGTGAGAACATAACGATAGCCACCGCGAGCTTCAACACTCATTGGACCGCACACATCAGTATGTATGATTTCCAACAAGTTGGTTGCTCGCTCCATTGTTCCGGAGAACGGAGTCTTGGTCATCTTGTCCAAGAGGCATGGTTCGCACGTGTCAAATGATTCATAATCAAGAGACTCCAAAATTCCATCTGCATGGAGCTTCTTCATACGTTTGACACCAATATGACCAAGGCGGCAGTGCCACAAGTATGTGGGACTATCATTATCAACCTTACATCTTTTGGCATTCACATTATGAATATGTGTAACATCATGTTCGAGATTCAATAAGAATAAACCATTGACCAGCGGGGCATGACCATAAAACATTTCTCTCGTATAAATAGAACAACCATTATTCTCAGATTTAAATGAGTAGCCATCTCGCATCAAACGAGATCCAGCTACAATGTTCATGCTCAAAGCTGGTACTAAATAACAATTATTGAGGTTTAAAACTAATCCCGAATATAGATGCAGAGGTAGCATGCCGACGGCGATCACATCGACCTTGGAACCATTCCCGACGCGCATCGTCACCACATCCTTCGCTAGTCTCCGCTTATTCCGCAGCTCCTGCTTTAAGTTACAAATGTGAGCAATTGTACCAGTATCAAATACACAGGAGTTACTACGAGCGCTGGTAAGGTACGCATCAATAACATGTATATCACATATACCATTGACGTTTCCGGCCTTCTTATCCGATAAGTATTTGGGACAATTCCATTTCCAGTGACCCGTTCCCTTGCAATAAAAGCACTAAGTCTCAGGCTTGGGTCCATTCTTTGGCTTCTTCCCGGCAACTGGCTTACCGGGCGCGGCAACTCCTTTGCTGTCCTTCTTGAAGTTCTTCTTACCCTTGCCTTTCTTGAACTTTGTGGTTTTATTCACCATCAACACGTGATGTTCCTTTTTGATCTCCACCTCCGCTGATTTCAGCATTGAGTATACCTCGGGAAACTTCTCCATCCCCTGCATATTGAAGTTCATCACAAAGCTCTTGTAGCTAGGTGGGAGCTACTGGAGGATTCTGTCAACGACCGCGTCATCTGGGAGATTAATTCCCAACTCAGACAAGCGATTGTGCAATCCAGACATTTTGAGTATATGCTCGCTGACAGAACTATTCTCCTCCATCTTACAACTGTAGAACTTGTCGGAGACTTCATATCTCTCGACTCGGGCATGATCTTGGAAAACCATTTTCAGCTCTTGGAACATCTCCTATGCTCCGTGTTGCTCAAAACGCTTTTGGATCCCCGATTCTAAGCTGTAAAGCATGCCACACTGAACCAGGGAGGAATCATCACTACACCACTGCCAGGCGTTCCTAACGTCTTGAGTTGCTAGGAAAACGGGTGCATCACCTAGCGGTGCTTCAAGGACATAAGCTTTCTTGGCAGCTATGAGGATGATCCTCAAGTTACGGACCCAATCTGTATAGTTTCTACCATCGTCTTTCAGCTTGGTTTTCTCTAGGAACGCGTTGATGTTGAGGGCAACATTAGCGTGGGCCATTGGATCTACAAGACATATTGTACAGATTTTAGACTATGTTCATGACAATTAAATTCATCTAAACAAATTTAATGAACTCCCACTCAGATAGACATCTCTCTAGTCATCTAAGTGATACATGATCCGAATCGACTAGGCCGTGTCCGATCATCACGTGAGACGGACTAGTCATCAACGGTGAACATCTTCATGTTGATCGTATCTTCTATACGACTCATGTTCGACCTTTCGGTCTTCTGTGTTCTGAGGCCATGTCTGTACATGCTAGGCTCGTCAAGTCAACCCTAAGTGTATTGCGTGTGTAAATCTGGCTTACACCCGTTGTATGCGAACGTTAGGACCTATCACACCCGATCATCACGTGGTGCTTCAGAATAACGAACCTTAGCAACGATGCAAAGTTAGGGGGAACACAATTCTTGAAAATTTAGTGAGAGATCATCTTATTTACTACCGCCATTCTAAGCAAATAAGATGTAAAAACATGATAAACATCACATGCAATCAAATAGTGACATGATATGGCCAATATCATTTTGCTCCTTTTGATATTCATCTTCGGGGCTCCATGCTCATCATTGTCACCGGCATGACACCATGATCTCCATCATCATGATCACCATCATTGTGTCTTCATGAATTTGTCTCGCGAAACATTACTTCTACTACTATGGCTAACGGTTAGCAATAAAGTAAAGTAATTACATGTCGTTTTCAATGACATGCAGGTCATACAATAAAATAAAGACAACTCCTATGGCTCCTGCCAGTTATCATACTCATCGACATGCAAGTCGTGATTCCTATTACAAGAACATGATCAATCTCATACATCACATATATATATATATATCATTCATCACATCCTTTTGGCCATATCACATCACACGTCACATGCTGCAAGAACAAGTTAGACGTCCTCTAATTGTTGTTGCAAGTTTTTACGTGGCTGCTATAGGTTTCTAGCAAGAACGTTTCTTACCTACGCCAAAACCACAACGTGATATGCCCATTTCTATTTACCCTTCATAAAGACCCTTTTCATCGAATCCGATCCGACTAAAGTGGGAGAGACAGACACCCGCTAGCCACCTTATGCAACTAGTTCATGTCACTCGGTGGAACCTGTCTCACGTAAGCGTACGTGTAAGGTCGGTCCCGGGCCGCTTCATCCCACGATGCCGGCAAATCAAGATAAGACTAGTAGCGGCAAGTAAATTGACATGATCTATGCCCACAACAATCATGTGTTCTACTCGTGCATAGTAACTACGCATAGACCTAGCTCATGATGCCACTGTTGGGGATCGTTGCAGAAAATCAAAAAAATTCCTACGCATCACCAAGATCTATCTATGGAGATTACTAGCAATGAGAGGGGAGTGCATCTTCATACCTTTGAAGATCACGATGCGAAAGCATTGCAAGAACGTGGTTGGTGGAGTCGTACACGGAGCGATTCACATCACGGTCGAATCCGATCTAAGCGCCGAACAACGGCGCCTCCGCGTTCAACACACGTGCAGCCCGGTGGCGTCTCCCGCGCCTTGATCCAGCAAGGGGAGAGGGAGAGGTTGGGGAGGACTCCGTCCAGCAGCAGCACGACAGTGTGGTGGTGGTGGAGGAGCGTGGCACTCCAACAGGGCTTCGCCAAGCACTGCGAGAGACGAGGAGGGAGAGGGGTAGGGTTGCGCCAAGAGAAGAGGGGACTCATGCGTCTGGCAGCCCCGAAACACCCACTATATATAAGGGGAGGGGAGGGGCTTCGCCCCCATCTAGGGTTCCCCCCTATGGGTGGCGGCAGCCCCAGATCCCATCTG
>LR738709.1:301675814-301708433 GCA_902687465.1 Secale cereale
GGGTCGGCAAGGAGGGCGAGAGAGGGGGGCGCCCCTAGGGTGGGCCTTAAGGCCCATGTGCACCTAGGGTTTGCCCTCTCTCCTCTCCCTTGCGCCCTGGGCCTTGGTGGAGGCGCACCAGCCCACCTAGGGCTCGTACCTTCCTTGACTTGGTCCACGCAAGCCTCTGGGGCCGGTGGCCCCTCCCGGTGGACCCCCGGAACCCTTCCGGTGGTCCCGATAATGCCCAGAACACTTCCGGTAACCAAAACGGGGCTTCCCATATATAAATCTTTACCTCCGGACCATTCCGGAAATCCTCGTGACGTTCGGGATCTCATTCGGGACTCTGAACAACATTCGGTAACCACGTACTACATTCCCTACAACCCTAGCGTCATCGAACCTTAAGTGTGTAGACCCTACGGGTTCGGGAACCATGCAGTCATGACCGAGACATATCTCCGGCCAATAACCAACTGCGGGATCTGGATACCCATGTTGTCTCCCACATGTTCCAGGATGATCTCATCGGATGAACCACGATGTCAAGGATTCAATCAATCATGTATACAATTCCCTTTGTCTAGCGGTATAGTACTTGCCCGAGATTCGACCGTCGGTATACCGATACCTTGTTCGATCTCGTTACGGCAAGTCTCTTTACTTGTTCCGTAACACATCATCTCGTGACCAACCCCTTAGTCATATTGAGCTAATTACGATGATATATTACCGAGTGGGCCCAGAGATACCTCTCCGTCATATGGAGTTACAAATCCCAGTCTCGGTTCGTGCCAACCCAACAGATGCTTTCGGAGATACCCGTAGTGTACCATTATAGCCACCCAGTTATGTTGTGACATTTGGCTCCACCCAAAGTATTCCTACGGTATCCGGGAGTTGCACAACCTCATGGTCTAAGGAACAGATACTTGACATTGGAAAAGCTTTAGCATACGAACTACATGATCTTGCGCTAGGCTTAGTATTGGGTCTTGTCCATCACATAATTCTCCTAATGATGTGATCCCGTCATCAATGACATCCAATGTCCATGGTCAGGAAACTATAACCATCTATTGATCAACGAGCTAGTCAACGAGAGGCTCACTAGGGACATGTTGTGGTCTATGTATTCACACATGCATTACTGTTTCCGGATAATACAATTGAAGCATGAACAATAGAAAATTATCATGAACAAGGAAATATAATAATAACCACTTTATTATTGCCTCTAGGGCATATTTCCAACACCATCGATCCTCAGACGCACAGTTCGGGACTCCCTACCAGAGATCTGCCGGTTTTGACACCGACATTGGTGCATTCATGGAGAGTTCCACTATGTCATCGACAAAAGGATTAATGGCTCGCTTCGTCATCAACGACGGCGCCACCACGGGGGGAATTTTCCTCCCTGGCCAGCTTTTTGTGTTCGTCAGCTTCGTGCTTCGTGCCAACACAGATGGCCACCTCGAGCAGGTTGACAGATATGCCCCTGGTGGTCATGAGATCAGGGTTGTAAGCTTGAACTATGTTGCTGACGTTCGTGGAGACTTGATCTTCGACGGATTCACACCCATGGCTACTGCCCCCTGCCTCCATGATGAAGACGTCTTAGATCTGTCATCGGATCTCGTGCAGGGGTCAACACCTGCGATGGCTCTGGCCCTAGATGCGGAGCAGATCGCTTTGTCCAAAGACAGGAAGATCAACCCCGCCATGGAAACCGCAGATTTACCGGTGTATGAGTCGCTCACAGATCCAGGATTGATCGGGATTCCCCCCGCCGCTATAACACCAAACTCGTCCCTGATTACGAGCCCCGGACTTACGGGATCCATACTCTCCGGGCCCAATGAAGCGATTGTCACCGAGCCTGGCCCCGCGGACTCCCAAACGCATATCCAGCACTTGCTTTTAAACGAGGCGCGGGACTTACTACAATCTCTCACCCTAACAGAGGATTCCCAGCCGAACTATGCCCAGTTTGAACTGGGGGCTGAAGACAGGGAATTTTGCTTCCCACCCACCACCCACTTGGTAGCCACGGTCAATGACTGAACCGATCTACTAGACTATGCTTCTGAAGACATCGATGAGATGGACCATGATGTCGAAACCAATCTAAGTACAAACTCGCCCGTGACCGGGCAATGGACGGCCACTTCTACCTACGATGTCTACAGGGTGGATACACCCAATGAGAAGGAAGACGACAGCGATAAAAATCCATAGTAGGATAAGGCCGTCGAAGAACCTACTAAACGCCGGCGTAAAAAACACCGCTCACGCTCGTCGAGGAAAGGAAAGTAACACCGGCACCAGAGACAATGAAGACCCGGAGGAAGCCGATGAACCCGTAGAGCCAGCGGTGGAGCAGGATGAGCGGGAAGATGGTGAACACAACCCTGAACAACTCGCCAATCACGATGATTCCGAAGACAGCAACTATCTACCTGTCTCCGAAGAGGATGTCAGCCTGGGAGATGAAGAATTCATAGTCCCAGAGGAACCCCTCAAACAAAAACGCTTTCAGCAATAGCTCATTGCAATAGCAAGGAGCTTGAAAAAAAGTAGCAGTAGCTTAAAGACGAACATCATACGCTCAATGACAGATGGAATGAAGTGTTAGACGCCGAGGAGAGATACGGCCACGAGGTCAAACAAAGAGCTATACCAAGTGCAAACTGTTTCCCCAATTCGACGACGAGGCCCTTGCGCCAATACCGCCAAAGTACGATCAGGCCGATCAATCGGACCAACCACCTCGTGGACGAGACAAAGCGGCCAGCAATGCCGTGCACCAACCCGCACCTCCCCACTGTAAAGGAAAGGATACAGCGGCTCAGGGCCATAAATACGATTTATCTCAGGACCTGAATAAAAAAGGTGATCAAGCCAGATCAATCTACGGATCAAGAGAACGTGCTCCCACGCGTGTCGGCGACTATCAAGCCAAACATGCCGGGCACAATCAAGTTCGGAACCAGCACCGAACACAGATACCATCTGAACTACGCCATGATATCGCACGATACAGGGGCGCTGCACACCCCCTGTTCTTCACCGATGAGGTGATGGATCATCAATTTCCAGAAGGGTTTAAACCCATGAACATCGAGGCATATGATGGAACGACAGACCCCGCTGTAAGGATAGAAGACTTCATTCTTCACATCCACATGGCTCGTGGAGATGACCTCCACACCATCAAATACTTACCTCTCAAGCTGAAATGGCCAGCTCGGCACTGGTTGAACAGCCTCTCAGCGAACTCCATTGGAAGCTGGGAAGATCTAGAAGATGCTTTTCGGGCTAACTTTCAGGGGAATTATGTTCGGCCCCCGGATGGTGACGATCTAAGTCAGATAATCCAGCAACCCGGGGAGTCATCCCACAAGCTTTGGAATCGGTTCTTAACTAAAAAGAACCAAATTGTTGACTGTCCGGACGCCGAGGCCTTAGCGGCATTCAAACACGGTGTCCGGGACGAGTGGCTGGCTAGACACCTCGGCCAAGAGAAGCCAAGGACAATGGTAGACCTTACCACACTCATGACCTACTTTTGCGTGGGCAAGGACAGCTGGCTAGCTCGTAGAACCAATAGCACCAGCGACCCTGGCACTTCCGAAGTCAGGGACGGCAATGGCAAACCACGACGCAATAAGAACAAGCGTCGGAACAATATCGGAGACACAGACAACACGACAGTAAACACCGGATTCAGTGGCTCCAGGCCCGGTCAACGAAAGAATCCATTCAAAGGCAACAGAGATAGTCCATCTAGCCTGGACAAAATACTAGAAAGACCTTTCCAGATTCATGGCACCCCTGACAAACCTGCAAACCACACCAACAGAAACTGTTGGGTCTTCAAGCAGGCCCGCAAGTTAAATGCTGAACACAAGGGGAAAGGACATCAAAGAGTGGACGAGGATGAACCTCGCGAGCCAAACACTGGGGGACAGAAGAAATTTCCACCGGAGGTAAAAACTGTGAATATGATCTACGCCACCCATATCTCCAAGAGGGAGCGCAAGCGCGCACTCATGGATGTTTATGTCGTAGAGCCTGTCGCCCCCAAGTTCAACCCATGGTTGGCTTGCCCGATCACCTTTGATCACAAGGATCACCCAACTAGTATCCATCACGGAGGTTCGGCGGCCCTAGTGCTCGATCCTATAATCGATGGATATCATCTTACTCGAGTCCTTATGGACGGCGGCAGTAGTCTAAATCTGATATACCAAGACATTGTCCGCAATATGGGGATAGACCGATCAAGGACTAAACCCATCAACACTACCTTTAAAGGAGTGATACGAGGCGTAGAGGCCCGCTGCATGGGCTCACTAACACTGGAGGTCGTATTCGACTCTCCTGATAACTTTTGAAGCGAAGAGTTAATCTTCGACATCGCTCCTTTCTTAAGTGGCAATCATGCACTACTCGGAAGAACGGAATTCGCCTGCTTTAATGTGGTCCCGCATTACGCTTACTTGAAGCTCAAGATGACTGGACCACGCGGCGTTATCATGGTCAACAGAAATATGGAGCGCTCCCTTCGTACAGAGGAAGAGACTGCGGCCCTAGCAGCCGAGGTTCAAAGCGGCTTATTCAAGTCGAACAGTTCATCGGTCGTCAAGACCACAGACACTACTAAACAAGTTCAGTCTGCACTACAATGCGAAGCTCGATTAGCAGCCACGCCCCCGCCAACTACCTTACAAGGCGGCAGCATATGTACCTCGCGTACATAATTACGCCCTTAAAATACCGTGGGCAGCGTCGGGGGCACACTGCATACATATAGTCCATAGTTCGGCTTGACCCTATTTGGACTCTAAAATATATTTTCTTTCAAAGGTTCGTTAAAAGAACCCACCTTATCTACGGCTGTGCAGGACATTCTTTTCCAGAGTTCTCTTTCCTTTTTTACAGGTGGCCATCATAACTCCCCCCTTCAAGGACACATTACAAAGGAGAAAACGGCGCAGACGTGCAGCAGGGCCCCCCATCAAAATTTCGTTTTCTTCGTTAGATTCAGGCTCTGTGTAAACCTTTTCCCCTTTTTTAGTTTATTTTCTTCTATTAGCATGTAAAATGCGGAAAGATGTTATCGGCATTATCTGTAACCACACGGCTCGCCATATTAAACGGGATATAAAAGAAGCAGTTTGGTTCCAATTCACTTGGAGTTCATTTCATTACCACATGTGTTCTCTCTCCACGTCAGATTGCCACATATGCCTTAATACCTGGACTTAATACCAGGGGTTGCATTCGGCCTGGCACACCTCCAAGTCCGAACACCTATAGGGAACTGTTTGGCGTCTCGGATATTGCATTATATGGATCGGCTCCGAATCATGTCTTGGGTCTATAGTTGGGTTGCCCGGCTCGTGTGCTTACTACCTTACGTTTCGCATTGTTCAACTAAGGTAGTAAAGGGAGAACTACAGCGATTGTACTTCTGGTTCGTTCGGTCAAGTACCTCAGTAGAGAAAGCCAAAAACTAACTGTGATGATAAAGCGAGAGCTGGTCAGCGATTCGGTGACCTAGTGTTATACTACGATCGATAGTGATCTACTCTGTGTTATACGAGGGGCTGGTCTTCGCCCAGCCGCGTAAAGTGGGCACCATAGTTCGGAAAGTCGCGCACACACTAGGAGCTAGTACTTAGCCCCACAAGTCAAGCCCCTATGGCTAAGTGAAAGCATTAAAGTCACGTAGTCTAATTGCCTGGTTTGCTCCGCGAACACCTCCTTTATGAACCAAGACGTTGGATAAAGAGTGTTCACACGCATTACCGAACACCCCTGTAGTATCTACATGGGGGTTGAAGCCGGCGACTGGAAACTTTCAGATAAAAACAAACGGCCGCACAGGAGGAAAAGTCACTTACAATACCAAAGCGCAAAATTATATAGACATCAGTTCATAACCTTAGTCTTTACCATACGAATACAATTACTCAAAGATTACATCCTTTGAGCACTGGCCCTCTACAATTCGGTCTCCTTCTAGGACATCACTGAAGTACCTTTCCAGATTCCGATGATCCTTGCCCTCTGGCGGGCCAGCAGATGCTATCTCAGCGGCCTTCATCTTCGCCCACTGCATCTTGACGCGGGCGAAGGCCATTCGTGCACCTTCTATGTAGGCCAAACGCTTGACAGCGTCGACCCGCGGACTCGCGTCGACGACTCACTTCACCAACCCAAAGTAGCTACTTGGGATTGGATCAACGGGCCATAGCCGGACTATTAAGTCCCTCACAGCTGCACCCGCCATATTATGCAGCTCGACCAGCTACTTCATCTGGTCGTTTAGAGGTACTAGACGTTCTAGCGCAAGGAATTGCGACCCGAACAGCTTCTCCGTGTTGTTCCCCTCCTGGGCTGGGAAGAAATGGGCGACGTCGGCAATGCTCCTTGGGAGATCTGCAAACGCTCCTGGAGGACTACATAATCACGTCAGCGCAAGATACCTCCGACCTCCGAAGATACTCTACAAGAGAAAGGTCTTACCAGCTGCTATCTGCCACGCTTGTTTGATCTCCTCATGAGCGTTGCATGATTCACTCCGCGCCTGTTTGGCAGCATTGACTGCCATGTTGAGTTCAAAGGCTTGCTCCAAAGTCTTCTGCTACAATGCTTTGCACTTGTGAATGCCACCTCGCAGTTCTTCTTCGACTTCGGCCACCGGTGACTCGTGCTGTTGACGCACGGCCTGTTCGGCCTGCAGGTCGGCAGCCGCTTTGTCAGCGGCTGCTTTGCTCACCTTGGCCTTTGCGAGCTCGCCCTTAAGGGCCTCGACCTCAGTTGTGTCAACTATTACATAAATCATATCACACAATGAGCTCACACTCACACAGATCAAACATATAGTGTTTTGACATTTCAATTTTTCAAAAATCCGCATACCTTGCATTTCATAAAAACGCTTGTTGACATGGTCGAGCTCCTCGTTGGCTAGTTGAAGCTTCTGACTGAGCTCAGAAACCTCTGCGGCCTGGGCATATGCCGCTACTAGCGAAGCCTGTTCAAACACAGGACACATTTATGCTCTGTTAGATGCTATCACATGGATCATTTGTCCGATACTCTTCAGAATCAAACAAAGCAGCAGGGGCTACCATTTGTATACCAGGTTTTATAACCTACATAAAAGGAAAGACTTTTTTAGAACATTACGTCGCATACCTCGAAGCCTGTCAATAGGATGTTGAAGGCTTCATTCAGTCCACTTTTGGAGGACTAAACCTTCTCCATGACCGCACCCATCAGGGTGCGGTGTTCCACTATGATGGAAGCACCTCGCAATGCTTCCTCCAGAGTGTTCGGCGCCTCCGGATTGACGGCAGGTGCCGTTGGATCAGTTACTCCTTCCCCCATCATGGGGGGCTGACTTCCCGATTCTGGAGATGCACTGGACTACTGAAGTTGTTCGGCGGGGGGGCGGATTGCTTAGGCCCCCCGTCGCCGGTAGCCATGGGGATTGCCCCCCCTTGGCTAGCGGCGAACGAGGGATTGGCATCGGGCGCCTTCTCGTCCGCCCCGCTCCCACTTGCTCGTGCAGGAGAATCCCATAGAGAGGACACCTCGGTGTCCCCTAAGATGGGCGACGAGCCCCGTGGAGGCATGTTGCTCTCCACCATCTCCACCGCTAGAGAATTCCCCGATGACGGTGAAACCTTGGGGAGTATGTGTGGAGGGTTGTATAAAGACAGAATGAAATTACTTAAACACTAAAAACTATTTTGGACCGAACATAAGCAGCGATCGCCTGAGTACTTACGATTTGGCCAGGGGCTTGATCCTGGGTTGTACTCGGAAACTGTGTTCGGACATTGAGTCCGAACTATCCGAAATGTTCAGCATCTTCCTGGGCACTACCTTGCCCGCATCTATGGGGCCGCCAACTTCCTCCCCTTTGCCTTGACGGGGGAGTCGCTTAATTCTTCTTCATCCTCCTCCTCCTCCTCTTCTTCGTAGTGGGAGGAGTGGGTGTCGGTTTCCCCGGGCACTGTGTCCATGGGACCCTTTGGACGGAGGTTGCTCTTGACCTCCTTGCCCTTCTTCTTGGCCTTCTTCTCCGGCGCCTTGTACGGTGTGGGAACCAGCATCGCCGTTAATTGAGGCATATCTGGGTCTTCGGGCAGTGGAGCCGTACACTTGATCCGCTCCGCTTTCTTTCTCCAGGCCTGAATGGAATGTAAAAGTTCTAACTCCTGTTATAATTGAAATATCGACATGGAGTGTATTCGGCAGAATTCTGATTACCTCTGAGGCCGAGAACACGCTGTTGAAGCCCTTGTCCTCGGTCTCCTCGGACACCCCTTTTGATCCATGAAGAGTTGTTTCCAGATGTCTTCGTGTGTGGTGCCAAAGTGGTGCTTCAGGGTTCGGGGCTCTTCCGAATTTAACTCCCATAGGTGGGAGTCACGGCGTCGGCAGGGGAGAATGCGGCGGAAGAGCATCAGCTGAATCACGTTAGCGAGGAGGGTGCCCTTCGTCATCATGCTGGAAATGCGGTTTTGGAGGGCCTGCACCTCCGTCTGAGACCCCCAATCCAGGCTCTCGGTGGTCCATGAGGTTAGCCTCTCCGGGGGTCCAGATCTGAATGCTGGCGCCGCCGCCCACTTGGCATCGCAGGGCTCGGTGATATAGAATCACTCCTGCTGCGAGATCTTATTCGTCTCCACAAAAGCCCCTTTGGGCCAAGTGGCATTCGGGAGCTTACTCACCATGCTCCCCCGCAATCCGCATGTTGCCCGTCGACCACCTTCGGCTTCAGATTGAAAATCTTGAGCCATAAGCCGAAGTGTGGGGGGCGTGGAGGAATGCCTCACATACAACTATGAAAGCTGATATGTGGAGGATAGAGTTTGGGGCCAGATCGTGGAAATCCAACCCATAGAAGAAAAGGAGGCCCCGGACAAAGGGGTGAAGAGGAAACCCCATCCCTCAAATAAAGTGAGGGATGAAAACCACCCTCTCACCCAGCTTAGGGACGGGGATCACCTGGTTCTTGTCGGGGACCCAGTGCGCTATGTCGTTGGCAAGGTAGCCAGCACTTCGGAGATTCTTCGCGGTCTTCTCCGTGACCGTGGAGGTATCCCACTTGCCCTTGGAACCGGATCCAGCCATTGCTGGGGAGGGAGGCGGTGGTGGAGGAGTTGAGAGTTGTGGGCGCAGGAGCTGTGGGTGATGGGGCTGAGGAGATTGGGAAGCTAGGGCTTGACGAGAGCATGGGGTGAAAGGGGAAGGGTCTGTATCCTTTTATAGGCGGTGAAAGCCAAAAAATCCCCCCACTCAGCCGTAAACATTGTTGGTTCCCAACGCAATTGTGGGGTAAGGCACGATTGGGTTACCCACGTCATATTGATAAGGATCCCGCGATAAGCGGGCACGATCTCTGCTTTGACAAGACATGCCAATGGGGCTATGCCTCGAAACGCGAAACTGGAGCCAAGAAAATGGTTCAAAATATTAAAGGGTCAAACGTGACATTTCACTAAATAGTTGTCAGTAAAGACATGGTGTCCGTTTTTCGATACCTTGCCTTCGAGGCTAAGGGTTGTACTAATCATGCAGAGCCAGACATAGTTCCTTTGTGTAGGGAATATTGCCTCAATACATTCGGAAGGAGGAACCCGCCTTGCAATGCCAAAGACCGTACGCGAGCCGAACTCATTATCATTGAAGACTGGTTCAGGGTCTATTGAGGGAGTCCTGGATTAAGGGGTCCTCAGGTGGCTGGATTACTCGTTATGGGCCGGACTGGTGGGCCGTGAAGATTATCGCTGAAGACTATCCCCCGTATCCGGATAGGACTCCCATATGTGTAAAATAGCAAGTTTAGAGTCCGGGTGTAATATTTTCCTTCCTCTGCAAGATGATCATGTACAACCCTAGGTCCCTCCGGTCCATATATAAACTGGAGGGTTTAGTCCGTAGGGACAGAATCACAACATCCTAGGCTAGACTTCTAGGGTTTAGCCATTACGATCTCGAGGTAGATCAACTCTTGTAACCCTATATTCATCAAGATCAATCAAGCAGGAAGTAGAGTATTACCTCGATCGAGAGGGCCCGAACCTAGGTAAACATCGTGTCCCCAGTCTCCTGTTACCATCGATCCTCAGACGCACAGTTTGGGACCTGATACGTCTCCATCGTATCTATAATTTTTTATTGTTCCATGTTATTATATTATCCTTCTAGGATGTCTTATGGGATTTTATATACACTTTTATATGATTTTTGGGACTAACCTATTAACCTAGAGCCCAGTGCCAGTTTCTGTTTTTTCCTTGTTTTTGAGTTTTACAGAAAAGGAATATCAAACGGAGTCCAATTGACGTGCCGATTTTTGATGATTTTTTCTGGATGAAAAGAAGCCCCCGAAGTAAAAGAGTTGGGCCAGGAGAGCCACGGGCTGCCCACGAGGGTGGGGGGCGTGCCCTCCTATCTCGTGGACGGCCCGGAGGGCCCCCGGACTTGTGCCCTATGCCAAAAAAATCCTATAAATACTGAAACCATCGGAAATTAACCTAGATCGGGAGTTCCGCCACCGAAAGCCTCTGTAGCCACCGAAAACCAATCTAGACCCTGTTCCGGCACCCTGTCACAGGGGGGAACCCTCACCGGTGGCCATCTTCATCATCCCGGCGCTCTCCATGACGAGGACAGAGTAGTCCACCCTCGGGGCTGAGGGTATGTATCAGTAGCTATGTGTTTGATCTCTCTCTCTCTCGTGTTCTTGAGATGGCACGATCTTGATGTATCGCGAGCTTTGCTATTCTAGTTGGATCTTATAATGCTTCTTCCCCTCTACTGTCTTGTAATGGATTGAGTTTTCCCTTTGAAGTTATCTTAACGGATTGAGTCTTTAAGGATTTGAGAACACTTGATGTATGTCTTGCACGTGTTTATCTGTGGTGATAATGGGATATCATGTGATCTTCTTGATGTATGTTTTGGTGATCAACTTGCGGGTTCCGTGACCTTGGGAATCTATGCATAGGGGTTGGCACACGTTTTCGTCTTGACTCTCTGGTAGAAACTTCGGGGAACTCTTTGAAGTTCTATGTGTTGGTTGAATAGATGTTTCTGAGATTGTGTGATGCATATCGTGTAATCATGCCCACGGATACTTGAGGTGACAATGGAGTATCTTGGTGACATTAGGGTTTTAGTTGATTTGTGTCTTAAGGTGTTATTATAATACGAACTCTATGATAGATTGAATGTTACTGCAGACTCTTGAATAGATCGATCAGAAAGAATAACTTTGAGTTGGTTTCGTACCCTACCATAATCTCTTCGTTTGTTCTCCGCTATTAGTTACTTTGGGGTGACTCTTTGTTGCATGTTGAGGGCTAGTAATATGATCCAATTATGTTATCCTTGTTGAGAGAACTTGCACTAGTGAAAGTATGAACCCTAGGCCCTGTCTCCTATCATTGCAACACCGTTTATGCTCACTTTTACCTTTAGTTACCTTGCTGTTTTTATATTTTTCCTATTACAAAAACCAATATCTACCATCCATATTGCACTTGTATCACCATATCTTTGCCGAACTAGTGCACCTATACAATTTGCCATTGTATTGGGTGTGTTGGGGACACAAGAGACTCTTTGTTATTTGGTTGCAGGGTTGCTTGAGAGAGACCATCTTCATCCTACGCCTCCCACGGGTTGATAAACCTTAGGTCATCCACTTGAAGGAAATTTGCTACTGTCCTACAAACCTCTGCACTTGGAGGCCCAACAACGTCTACAAGAAGAAGGGTGCGTAGTAGACATCAGGACCCCCTACCCGACATCCGTCGCTTTTGAGACCGGAGGAGGGCCCTGCCGGACTGCTCCCCGGGCTCGCCATGTTGCTTGAGGGCATCGTCGCTGGGTTGGGCCCCCTGGTGGAGGAGGAGGCTCGTGCCTTTTCTGCCTCGGTCACGACGCGCATCTACCTCCACCTCTACCTCCGGGACCCCATCTTCGACTTTGGCACCCAGCTTGAGCCCCCGGCTTTCGAGCTACAAGGTGTCACTGATGAGGTCGTGGAGGAGCAGATGGAGGCTCTGCTGCAGAAGTTTTGTCCGGTCGACACCATGGTTGCGGCAGCGGGGGCCGATGGAGGAGACGGCGGCGATGTTGTCGACGATGGGTCACCCCAGGCGGGCGATGGAGGCGTCCAGGGCTGAAGAAGAGGACGGGGTACCGTTGTTTCCTGTCTTGTTCCTGCAACATTTATCGTGACTCGTGGAGGCATAAGACCTTTCGCTTTGAACTTTTGAGAGACAATATGTTGTGTAATAATTTGCTAAGGTTTCGCTATCTTCCTTTCTGCTGGCTTTATCGTTCTGTGTCGACAGGGGCTGGCCCCGCGCGTACCTCGGCCACTGTTGGGGCGTCTGAATCACCAGGACGAGACCAAGGGGTGAGGGGATACGTGTCTAGTTAGGCCCCTTGGTCGCGATGCCCAGGGGTCCCCCTTGACGTTCGAACAGCCCTCAGGAAGGAGATGTGGGTGTAGGTTCTAGCGTTCTGCGTAGGTAGGGCCCGACCCCGCACATACCTCTGCCGTCGTTGGGGCGTCCGGATCACCAGGACGAGACCAAGGGCTGAGAGGCTACGTGGCCAGTTAGGCCCGTGGGCCGCGATGACCAGGGGTCCCCCTTGACGTACGAACAAACCTCCATACATGTTCCTCGCCGGGCTTCCGCTCGGGAGGGGCGCGCGAAGACCAGGTCCGAGGGACCTGGCTAGGTGGCATATGCTAGGTGTGACCTGAGCATAGCCTCCGTGCCCATCCCCCTCGCGCTAACCTCCTGAAGGAAAGCAGCGCAGTGAGGCTGAGGAGCAAGCTTGGTGGCTCTTCTGAGGTTGTTGCGGCCGTGAGGCCACCCTCAGTTGTTTGTTCACCAGCGCAGAGCATGATGCTTCTGCTCTTGCATGGGCATAGCCGCTCCTCGACAGTGTCGTCCGCCAGCGCAGAGCATGGGGCTTCCACTGGTGCGTGGGTGGGGGCTCCCTCTGAGTGGAGCCTCGGGGCGTGTACATCCACGTCCTGACACGTGGCTTGCACGGCAAGACTGGAGGAGGTGTGTATGGGCACTCCTGAGCCAGCGCGGGACTCAAGAGTCCCTACCTCAAGGCGGGTTGCACCTGAATTTGTCTTGGAACACTTGTGAGGACCCTGCAAGATGGTTGGGTAACCTGCACCGAGTGAATCTCCTGAGGATATCGCATGAGAAGGCCAAACACCAACGACCCCAGGAGGTGACGTGAACGGGACCGGCCCGCTAGACAGGGCTCAGCCGTTGGATTTGTTGACGCTGCAGGGACGGACCCGACCACAGACATCGTGCCAAGTATTCTCATGCAACGGTCCTAAAAGAGACAACCAGCGTGCGGCTCCCGAGGTGGCGAGGCACGGGGTCGCGCACCCTGACTCGTCCACCCCCGATTAGCTCATGCGAGAACAAGGCACCAAGGGCCATGGGAGGTGATGTACACGGGAGATGGCCAGCGAGCCAGAGCTCAGCCACTTGGGTTTATCAACGCTGCAGGGAAGGACCCAAGCATAGACGTCGTGCCAGTCCTTAATCATGAGGCGGTCGAGGGCGGGTTTGCGAGGGCGCATGACGTTCATGGCGACAAAGCGCCGGACAGGCAGGTGATATTCATAAAGCAGCTCAAGGTAAAGCAAGTTCTAATAGATGCAAAAATGATACATGCCGCAGGGACGGACCCACATGGCTTGGGGATGATGTAGCCTGAGGGGCGCCCCCAACTGAATGAAATGAAAAGATGATCCACACCATAGGGACATACCCACATGGCTTGGGGATGATGCAGCACGAGGGGTGCCCCACTGATCAAAACGAAAAAATGTCACCTAGTACCGTTGCGGGAGAAGTGTTGGGGTAGCAGGAGATGCACCCCGCTCAAGTCACTCCTCATGAGTCGTCGGGCCCTTGAACCCCGCGAGGCTCCTGTGGTCCAGGAGGCTCACGAAGGATCAGAGCGTCTCCGCCAGGATCTCTTGGTGCTTGGCCTCGCGAGCTGCCAGGATGCTCCGCATGTGGCGCTGGTGCAAGGCAGCGTTGTTCGGCAGACCGAAAGGCATGCGAACGTAGCTGTGAGGGGGACCCTCGCACCGGCCCACTCGGGACGGCCAGAAGAGCTCCTGAGATGTGGCTCTGTTGAGCCATGGGATGTTGACATAGACCCGCACCCCCCTGCCCTCGTCGGTAGTGGGAGCGGTGCTTGGTGGCGCATGACGATGTCATGCCGGAGAGGAGGAGGAGGAGGAGGTGCGCTATGGGCCAGGTCGCCCACCTGAGGTGGTGGAGGAGACAATGAGCGGGACGATGCTGGAACTTCTCCCACGGTGCTAACGAGCTCGGCGATGCGGTCCAGCTATTCCTCGTAGAGGTCATCGGCCGGGCGGTAATGGAGGAGCTCACACGCCATGAGCAGCGCGGCCTGTGAGTTCGCCGGCCCACGACACGCGTGGGGGGACAAAGCAGCTGCTGGAGCCAACGACGGAGTTGCGGTGTGGCCGTTGCGTTGTGTGGAGAGCGAGAGCGACGAATCTTGCTGCTCTCGGGCAGCGAGGCCGGTGGCAGCGCCTGCCACCGGCGATGGAGAACGATGGGGCATGTCGTTGCCTGCAGGCGCGGTCTGAGCCATGCCGGCGGTGAGGGCAGCCCGGCACTCAGCACGAACTCAACGAGCATCCGCCATGGAGACGGTTAGGCGATGATGAACCGGTCGAAAGAATAGAGACTCCGATGCCCCCCTACCTGTCACTCCAAATGTCAGATTCAGGGCTCCTCAAAACCCCTGTAAGTTCGAACACTGGGGTGCGTGCGAAGAACTCAACTTTCCCTATCTGCCTACTCGCCGTCTCTATGATCTAGCTCGAGGAACAAGAAGGAAAATGACACAGCGCAGTTTACCCAGGTTTAGACCACCTATCGGTGAGTGGCCCTACTCCTGCAATGTGGTGGATTGCCTAGAGGTGGGCTGAGGAAGAACTAGTACAATGGTCGAACAACCTCGCGAGGTGTGTTCTTGCTTGTGGTGGCGAGGGAGGTCTAAATGATCCGTCCCCTTCTAGGTGGTGGCTAAGCTATATTTATAGTGACCTTGGTCCTCTTCCCCCAAAATGTAGGCGGGGAGGGAACCCACAACGGCCAAATTTAAAGGGAGACAACTAGTACATCTTATCCTGACTAAAGGTGGTCTTCGCCTGCAAAGCTTTTGATCCTGACACCACGGTGGGCTCGGTGATGACCTCCGTCCTGCCGTCCTGGCGATCCTGGTCTTGTTGCATGGAAATGGAAACCTTTGGTTGATTTCTCGGGACTCCACGCTTACGCTTGCCTCTTTAGCACCAAATATGAAACCTATCGTGCTGCGCCCGCTTGGCCTTGGTCGTCATGGCTTGCGTCATCCGAACCTCACAATGTGGGGGCTTGCATAGAGATCTCCGCCCCTCAGGAGCCAGCCTAGCGAGGCTGCTCCTTTTGGGGGTCTTGATGTCGTCCACCTCGCGAGGCTTGGCCCCTCACGAGGGTCTTGAGTATCGATGCTGAAGATGGGCCATACCAGGTCGGTGAAGGAGCCACGTCATGGGCCGCAGGCATGCAAGTCTGGGTACCCTAGTTCCCAGAACACCGACAGTCGGTATCTCCATACCTAGTTTGATCTCGTTACCGGCAAGTCTCTTTATCGTTCTGTAATACAAGATCCCGTGACTAACTCATTAGGCACATTGATTGCAAGCTCTTTACGATGTTGTATTACCGAGAGGGCCTATAGATATCTCTCCGTCACACGGAGTGACAAATCCTAGTATCGATCCATGCCAACCCAACAAACACCTTCGGAGATATCTGTAGAGCATCTTTATGATCACCCTGTTACGAAGTGATGTTTGATAGCACACAATGTATTCCTCCGGTATCCAGGAGTTACATGATCTCATAGTCGAAGGAACAGATACTTGACATGATGAAAGCTATAGCAAATAACTTAAACGATTTGATGCTAAGACTACGATTGGGTCTAGTCCATCACATCATTCTTCTAATGATGTGATCCCGTTATCAAATGACAACTCATGCTATGGTTAGGAAACCTTTAACCATATTTGATCAACAAGCTAGTCTAGTAGAGGCTCACTAGGGACATGGTATTTGTCTATGTATTCACAAATGTATTTTAGTTTTCGGTCAATACAATTATAGCATGAATAATAAACCTTTATCATGAACAGGGAAATATGATAATAAACAATTTATTATTGCCTCTAGGGCATATTTCCAACAACGATCCCGTATCCGGACAGGGAATCTTCGATGCCTTGGTGTGTCCTCCAAGTCAGGATGAAAAGAATTGGTATCTTTAGTCCTTCCTTGTAACCAACCATGTGTAAACCCTAGTACCCCTCGTGTCTATATAACCCAGAGGGTTTAGTTCATAGAGGCTAGAACAACAACCACCATCCTACTCGCCTAGGGTTGAGTTCATCTGATCTCGTGGTAGATTGACTCTGTAATCATCCTATACCCTTCAATATAATCAAGCAGGACGTAGTGTTTTACCTCTTCGAGAGGGCCCGAACCTGAGTAAACACTGTGTCTTTCGTCCCTTGTTCCCCATTGATCCAAGATCCATAGCTCGGGACTCCCACCGTGAGATCCGCCAGTTTTGACACCGAAAGTGGGCGTGGGGTAGCCGCAAAGCGGGACGACCGGCCCACCGTAGGCCGGCGGTGGAGCACCGAAGCCCGCCTGCGGCGCAGCGAGAAGCGCCAGGTGCTCCTACGGGTGTGGCCCAAGGAGACTCAGGGCGGGGGCGTGGCACATGCATGTTGTACACAGGCACACCCTCCATCCAAGGGTTGTAGCCGCCGCTCCAAGGCGGTGTGGCCTGCTGGTTGGGAAACCGCGCCTGGTTGCCGCCGCCGGGGCCGCCATTTCTGCCACAGTTGTGCTGACCGCCGCGGCCACGACGTCGGTTGTCACCATTGCACGGCTATGGCGGCTGCTGGTGCTGGGGTGGCAGCATGGGCGCCGGCTCCTGGACCGGCGGACGTGGCTGGAAGGCCGGCGCGGGGGCACTGCGGGAGAAGCCAACGACGAGGCCGGTGTGGGCGGCGCGGGAGCACACGTTCTTCATCCGACATTCCTCGAGACAAAGGTATGCCACCGCCCGCTCATATGTGGGGTTAGACATGAGGGTGAGGTTGGAGGCGGTGTTGCCGAAATCTTCGTTGAGGCCGGTGGTGAGGGTGGAGAGGAGAAGTTCATCCCCAACCTTGAAGTTGATGTTATTGAGCTAATAGGAGAAGGTCTTGAGACGGATACAATTGGCGTCGATGGTGTAATCGTTTTGATGACACCTGAAGAACTCCTGCCGCAAGAAAATAATCCGTTGAAGCTGGTTGTCGGTGAAGAGGCCGTTGATCATAGTCTAGACAATGTAGGCATTGTCCCTGTCGTGAGTGTTGAAGATATCCGACGACACGGTGAGGAAGAACCGCCGGATGAGGGTGGCACGATGGTCATCCAGTTGGAGTCACGTCGAATGGTGAGGAAGTCGGTGGTTCCATCCACATGATCATGAATATTGTACTCATGAAAGAGAAGATTGAAGCATGTCTTCCAGGCATTGTAGTTGGACTCATTGTGAGAAAGCTTGATGGGAACATGGTCAGAAAGAGGGATCTTACGGATGTCAGCAGCGCGGGGAACCTCAGAATCAGACTCGATGGAGGAAGTGGACGGGTTGTTGGGGTGGATGCGGCTGGAAGAGGACATGGCGGCGTCGGCTGGTGGATGGGTCAGGGATTGGGGCGATCGAGTGGAGAGGCAAACGAAGGCGAGCGATCGGGCTTGGGTGCGGGAGCACTGGAGGCGGGCGAGCGATCGGATGCGGGTGGGGAGCGAAGTGGGGCAAGGCGAGCGTCGGCGATCGGGAGAGCAGACATAGGTCGCGAGCAAAGCGAGGCAATGGGAGCGCTGATGATCGGGGGCTCAGCGACAGCGATAAGGAGTGGGGGTGCGCCGGCGATCAGGACGGGATTAGCGGTAGCAATGGCTTCGTAGCAGTGGCACGAAAGGAGTTGCGCGCGGCTAGGGTTAGGAACGTGGGAAGGCTGATACCATGTAGAATAATAGGATGCAACTCTCGATATATTGATCGGGTGCAATCACACGTATATATAATGTACAAAGTGGGCCACGAACTTAACTATACAAAGAACTAGGAGGTGGGCTAGATACACAAATACGCATGTTACATATATACTCAACACCATGGAATCATGGAACAACAAATACCTAGTTGTACCCTTAGGGACTCCTACACAATATCCCTCCCCCTCCCTCCTTAGATTGGTGTGTAAATCATTCACTCTCACTTCTAAACAAAAACTCAAGAGTTGAATCACTCCCCTTCCTAGAGCTCATTCTCAAATGGAGGCCAAAAATTGGAGTGTGATGGCCGAGCAAGTCTTAGATTATCGTGAGGTCAAAGACTCTGGTCATGCTCCAGTGAGAAGCGACTAAACCTACATAAAAATAGCATAGTACATAGGTCATGCTCCAATGAGGCGATTGAACCAATTTAAAAAACATCATAGTACGTAGACCGTGCTCCCTTGAGGCGGCCGGACCTCTTTAAAAAATCATCTTCATGTAACTTTGTTGGTGTACGATGACCTTTGCTATAAGGTCGTCGTACACACCCTCACCTCCTTTATATTAACCATGCTACTAAGAATACCTCTGTTAAAAGTTGTTTCTTGAACAACAGCGTTAATACCGACTGTGTGGAATCCTCATCGGATGTAAAGTACTCGACTCATGAGGCTAAATGGACCCGCCTAAGAAGATTTGCACCGACGCTGATGGTAAAGGTAGGGTGTGCCGATGCCGAAAGGTGAATGACTTCTAAAAGTCACCTAGATCCTTGATGTCGCTTCGTTCAGAGCCGCATGGATCCTCGACGTTGCGACCCCGCATGTCTTCCCCTGTCCGGGAGTCACCCCAATCTTTGATTTTCCTCCCCTCGGAGCCCCCTAGATCCCCTACGTGAGACCTCGCTCGTCTCACGAAGCTTGGAGTTGCCCTGGATCCCTGACACCACCCTGCTCGGAGCCGTATGGATTCTTGATGCCACGACCCCCCGTCTTCACCAAATTTAGAGTCATGTGGATCCTTGACTATGCTTCACTAGGATCCACATGGATGTTTGATATCGCGACACCGTTCATCTTTGCCAAGCTCAGAGTTGACCCAAATCCTTGACGTCGCTACACATGGAGTCAGATGGATCATCGACCCAAGACCCTGCTCGTCTTGAATGAGCTCTAGGAAGTAAAGTGGGATGTAAAGTGGAAGTGGTTGCAGGTCAAAGTAGTTCCCCTTTTCCACTAGGACTTTAATATTTAACCATTAGTATATACAGTATTGTCTATTCCAAACAAGTAAGACTCAAGGAGCCTACAAGATGCCCAATGTCCCACGCAAAATCAATGACAATGTCACCGACTTATGGTTTGCCACCATGTTTGACGTCAACCAAATATGCTTCTTTCTTGACCCACCTCAAGACACTATGACGGGCAACGCAGGATCACAAGATTTCTCGGGTCATTGCTTCATTGGGCCATGAAGTTTTCACCGCACTTACCCCGCAAAAAAACACCGCACTTAGTCTTCAATTCTACGTACATCCCCAATATTCCGCCAAAATATCCATTCACAGTTTTGCATGCTTCATGGATCCATCCCTATTGGGGACTTCACTTTCCCATACAAGCACCAAGCCCGGCGATGCCTCGGCCTTGCTCACCTCCTTGCGAGCAAGGACGAACTAGCAAGGCTTTCCATGAAGAGGCAATCTCGCAAGAAGTACAAGAAGGTCCGACATGGAGCACGCCTCTGAGAGACCATGTTCCACCATGCACCAAGGATGATCGATCCCACTGCCATCAAACACGACAATGAGGCTATAAAGACATCACTACATGAAGAAGTCATCTTGAGTGCTCACGCACGATGAGGAGGTGCCAAGATCACTCCCAAACTGCTCCGGCAGAGAAGGAAGCAATAAAAGTTCTTGGGGCTACCCTGGCCGCGAACTAAAAGCCAAGGAGGTTCCAACACACCTCATTTCTTGTAAGTATACACCTTCGTGACCTGGGAGGAAGGAGGTGATGCCATGGAAGAGCAGTCTCTTCTTGCTAGCACAAGCTGGCTGACCCCAACTTGATTCTTCAATCAAATGAATAACAACATCCAACCATAGGAAGCCCCAAGTTGGCAATGCGACTTACATAAGTCCATGCCCATGTGGAAAATATCATCCTCAAATATTCAACATTGAGGAAAGGCTCCCGAGGGGCACACAGAGTACATGCATCGCGGCAACATTCCAAGTGTACTACCACCCACATATTAGACATGGAGGTCAGGCATACCACTCACCATCACCATCAAGGACATTGTGGGCATATACTCTAGCATCATAGTGCTTTCTCCATCATGTCTACATCACTAGACGCGGACACTCAAGGTGTGAACCGGGAACTTGGCGTACATCATGTTCTCCCAAATACCCTTCAATAGTTCAATGGTGACACATGGAGGACATCATGAAGGCATTTCAGAGCCTTCATTCTACCCATTCGTCGGCTTCATACCAAGAATACTTCCCTCTGCCACCTTCCCAACATAGCTCGCCTCATCGCGCAAGACTTTGTTGCATGAGGCATTGATACATCTCTGTCGTTATATAATTTCGGTACGTTCACGCCAATATCTTATCATTTACGCATACTTTGGGCACATTTTTATTACTTTAATTGGACTAACCTATTGCTTAAGTGCCTAGTGCTCATTCATGTTTTCTCGTGCTCTTGAATTCCATATTTCACTACACCCTATGACATGCACATCATTCATGAACGCAGATGGGAAGTCGTTAGCGTATCGATGGTACACATGGAGATTGTAAGTTTTGCTTCTTCTTACTCTACATGTTGATTGATTGATTCACTCATTGTTGCCCTACAAGTTGTGTAGGTTGCAAACACTGGTGTGATGTACTACAGGTCAGAGGGCAGGCCACTCACACACGTGAATTGTTGGATGAAGCTCAAGGGATAGTATGTACTCCCTCTGTTCCTAAATATTTGTCTTTCTAGACATTCAAATGGACTACAACATACAGATGTATGTAGACATATTTTAGAGTGTAGATTCACTTATTTTGCTTCGTATGTAGTCATTTGTTGGAATCTCCAGAAAGACAAATATTTAGGAATGGAGGGAGTATGGGACAATATAAGCCGACACTAGAGCTAGTTTCGTTGAATTTGATGTATCCATCAAAAAGTTGTTAAACATTCGGTTGAATTTGAACTATTGTTTGTATAAAACATATTTAGATGTTATTTATGGATGATTTATGCTATTTTCTATCTGATTTTTTTGAATGGTCATCGGGGGGAGTGAATACCCACCTGAATATATTCATTTTGAGTTTGCCTAGAAGCCTTGCGGCTCCATACAATATGGGTTCAAGTAAACCAGAGTACACGGGGATAAACAACGGGGAAGAGACACAACAGAAAAAACACCAACACATACAGATGAACCCCAGAAGAACCGTCGAAGAAGAGCACACAAGGGGAAAGTAGGCCGCCCGACGACACTAAGCAGTATCGCTGCAAGGCCCTGAAAGCTCAACCACCGACGAGCAGAAGCCAGGCACACCACGACCACCAACCACCATCACAAACTCATCAGCAAAAACCAGCAAGGAGGGGACTTTAGCTTCCATCTTCATCTGACCAAGCAAGAAGAAGAGCCTTCAACGTTGGTCGTCTGGTCGCCACCCAACAACACCCAGCGGAGAAAGGGGTGTCATAGGGAACGAGGCGATCCAGAGAGGAGGATAACACCCCCGCTGACCCGGCTTCAGATGAAAATTCAGACCCAGTCCCATGCATGGCCGAGCCAAGATCACATAGACGGAGCACCACCACCCCACTCCATCACTCCCTGCATTCCTACAACAAGCAACCATCAATCTCATCAAACCAGTGCGACTCCAAGATGATACCTTCAGAAAGGGACACGATGCATGTTGCACCGCCATCATCCGAACCAGGAGGACCTGGACTAGAGATTTCCCCAGGAGTCGAAGAGGAGGGACATCAGCCTCACAACGAAGCCTCCAAGAAGGATTGCGACGTCCACAGGCGGCGCCATCGCCGGCTCCGGACGGAGCATGGGTTACCCCCTGATTTGCAATGACGCCCTCCCACTGCACTGCGACCGATTGCCGAGAAATCCAGCACAGCTGCAAGTCTGCATAACCACAGCGCCAAACACCACACCACCACCACCACCAGCCGAGACGACCGCGGCCACACCACCACCACCCTCGCTGGTCGTGGAACCGCACAGCCCAGACCTGGACGCCCGGAGAAGCCGCCAACAGAGAGTCAGGAGCCTCCCCACGACCACCATGCGAGGAGATGCGATGCCAAGCAGCCGGATGGTGCCGCACGCAGGCACAGCCGCCGGCAAGAACTGCGCCGCCACCCCCCACATGCTGGCCCATATCGAATCCACACCTTCGCCACGCAGCCGCAACCCAGCTCTACCTTACGCCACGGCCGACGCCCCGAGCCTCCACCTCCGCGCCGAGGAGGAAGCCACCGCCGTCGCCCGCCACCACGCGACCAGATCTAGCGCTCCGTGATGCCCTCCTCTGACGACGCAAATGGCAAGGAAACAGTAGATGCGCCTCGCCGCCACCTTCCTGGGGGCACGTGCGGCCATCGCCAACACCCCTCGAGTGGCGGTGAGACGGGGGGAGTGTGGGAGGAGGAACACGGCAGCGCGACGGAGGGTCCCCCTATCTTCGGAGGAGGGGCGATGCGGGGGTGGTCGGCCTTGTTGTTTTTCAAAGTCTCTATCTGAATTTTGATGAGTTCTCTCGCTTTTAATGAAATTTGTCTTTTAGTTGGAACTCGGTTTGGAATGTATGCGGATAGCTTTAAATAGTTGGCTCCGCATCCGTGTTCATAGATTAATCCTCTCTAGTGCGTGGGTGGCGGATCCGGTGGCAGGTTCCACGGTCACATCCATTGTTACATTGGAGCCATGTATGGAGCCTTCTCAGGGCACTTGTTCTCTGGACCGTCCAATTAGGTGTCCAAACGTATCCCATCCATCGGATTTTTTGATGGATCAATATTGTCCATTGGATCGAACTGATGTGACTAGCAATGAATAATGTGTGAACTTTTGCCCCCGTTATACTATCCTCACGATCCATGACAGACGGGTCCTAGGTGGGGTGGGCCGCTTTTATTAGTGACTTTGAATGCGGGTGCGGCTGGTGCTACTATAGATGGGCGATGGGTCATGCCACCGCCTGTAGTTTTGGTCATCCGTCGAGGGTATTCTCGGGATTTCAAGTGGGCTGGCGGCACATGGCCTTTTCTTATTCGCTGGTACCTCCCCAATCGGTGAGGCGTCTAGGGTTTGCCCCCCCCCCTCTCTCTCCCAGCCCGTCTCTCTCGATCCCATCTAAATCCAGCGCTGGCCACGCCGTCGCCCCATGCCGTCGCTGACCGACACGAGCTTGTCCCGGCCTCCTCTTTATCTTCCCTAGTGACCTCTCCTCCTCCACGGTGCTCGCGGCAGAGGCAGCACGGGAAGCCGCCGCACTACGTGGGAGAGCATCCTCCTAGGACGCATCTGAGAGGAGCCACCTCGTGGTGGGGTGAGCCACGGCGGCGGTGCCCATGCACCTGTGCCCGTGCCCGCGGCTGCCCCGTCCCCGAGTATCACCCCATCCCTTCTGTGAGGAAGAGACATGGTGGCGTTAAGGAGAACTCTGCCGCCGTGGTGTGGTCTCTTCCTCCCATGCCACGGTTGCCCTCCGGACCATCGTCCTCTCGTTCGTGCTCTCTCTCTCTCTCTCTCTCTCTCTAATCCTCATAATTTTCTCATTACTGTTTTGGTTTTATGTACTCCCTCCGTCCGATGAAGAGTGAACATCTAGAGATTTTAGAACAAATTATGGAGTGAAGTAAAAAATACATTGGGAAGGTGCAAGACACCATCTCTCTCCTCTTTAATACCCAACCCCCAATGAGCTAAGTGCATGTATAAATTAAGAAGACCATGCATAGATTATTATTGGTCTTGATTACCGTGTGATGAGAGAGAAGTACATTAAAGTGCATTGAGAAGGAAGAAGTACACTCTTTTGTGGACAAATTTTGAAGCCAAACGTACACTCTTTACCGGACAGAGGGAGTATTCCTATAAGGTGTTTGAAAAAAATTCAAGTAGTATACGCGGAAGTTCCGTTGCAGTAGGCATCTATTGATCGTGATGACAAATAGAGCTGAAAATATGTACCTGCTTCATAACCATGGAGTCGGGCTGATTTGTGTGTTAAAATAGATGTCAACCACAGTTTGGAATCTTCATAAACCGCGGAAGTTCCGTTGCAGTAGGCATCTATTGATCGTGATGACAAATAGAGCTGAAAATATGTACCTTCTTCATAACCATGGAGTCGGGCTTATTTGTGTGTTAAAATAGATGCCAACCGCAGTTTAGAATCTTCATAAATGCTTAATATTGACCTTCCAGGGGATGTTATTCTAATGTCTGTGTGAACAAGTTTTACAAGCAGAGATCATTGCCACTTTAACTTAAAAGAGCTTTTGTAGACAATTTTTTTGTTTCTTCCAAATTAGGCTCTTTATTTGTAATGTTTGAACTCCCTCTCTAAGTTAATGTTTTTGTCTAAATTTGTGTATATGTGTGCAGACTTGGGCACAATTCAATGAGAGAATTATATTGAAGAGTAATGCATGCTGCCAGCCTTTATGGTAGCCGCTTCAGTTTGACCAGACACAACAGGCATGGTGCTTTATTCCATATATTGTTCTCTAGAAATTTTTCCTTGTGTATAGTACATTGAATTTGATGATTATTATTTTGCCATCACAGGATGCTTCGGAAGCTTTTATTCTTTTAAGATCGGGATGACTTTCCAAGTTGTTATATACCATACAAGAGCTCTCCGGCAGAGATTACTATGTTTCAGTCCGACGAATACAAGCAAAGGGAAGGTAACCAACCTTAGTGCAGGCATTGTGAACATATCTGGTCCTCTTGATTGAACTATTGGCCGCCCATTATTCTGCACAAATTGTTCATCTGATGTGGATATATATGCATGTGTTTTTGTAACTATAAAATATCGTAAGCGACAACCATTTAATATGTAAAGTGCAAGGGATTATACATTCTTGGATTGGCAGGGATCCCCACTTTTGAACCTTTTTCCATTCAAACTTTAGATCTCTAGAGCTTCGGTGAAATTTGATGAAACCCACATGTTTGGGAACATATTTTTCCCTGTAGAATACCTTTTATTTCAGCTTCATTAGATGCACATATTCACCAGATTACATTTTAGCTAGATTTAGATTTTTCCTGTGATGTTTTCTTAGGTAATGCTTGCTCTTCCCAAATGCTTTGATGGTTTAATGAAATGCCCTTTGCACATAAGTACTTTAACCTATTGTAATTAGATAGGATGTATGGAAATCAACATTTGGAATACAAAAGCATTGAAAGAATGTTCGATATCTGTCATCCAAAGTTATGGATGTAGTACTTTTCAGAATTCTTCAGTTGGCTACTTTATCTTTTCTCTTTACTCCTTTGCTATTATGTCTTACATAGAAAATATAGGACAATATCTGACAATAAGGAAGTAACAAAACTAGGTATGTCTACAAACTGATGTTAGGAAATTGTACAGATTCTGGTCATTAGTCGGTTCAGGTTCTTGCATTTTTATTTTTATAGTACAAAACAATTCAGTGAGCTGCATCCATTGCAAATAACATACCCACTAGCCAGATCCTTATTTTTCTTTTTTGCAAGCCATTTCCATTTCCACTATTTATCTTCCTGATGTAAGAACTTTAGTGTTTTAGTTGATTTTTTAATATAGATCACTCTTCAAGTTGCCTTCAAGAAGCTTTATATTGTATATGTTTGATTTTTTTTCTATTTCAACAAGCATTGTATTTACTGTTTTTTCTTTTAGTATAATCTAATTGAGAAAGTCTTAGAGGTTAAGTAAGTGAACTCTTCATCTCTTTCCTTGAGATGTGATTTGGTTTTACAGTTTATTATTTTTTGTGATTGGTGGACAAAAGCTTGCACTTGGTGCTTTGTATTCTTCTAATAGTGCAAGACCTATACTAACTTCCTTTTAGAGGTAACACTCTTAGTTTATTCACAGCGAGCAGCGCCACTTTACATAGCATTTACATAATTGATTATACAATAAAGCCTCATCTTAAAATGCATTCCTGAATAGGTTATTCATATCTTAATTTTTTCCCCACATTTCTATGTAGCTGTTTGGGCATATTTTGTACTATTCACTAATCGTTGGTCATAAATGAAGACATTTTCCACTGAAATATATGTACATTGAAGTACATTTTTTTCTGACGCCCACACTCGCCTGGTCGCCGCCCCTCATGCCGCACCAGCTACGGGACCCCTTGGGGATGCCGCCCGTGCAACGGGGACGTCTACGGCGGCGCGGGCTGGGGGCCGAGCCGCTCGTGATGCGTTCGGGTCAAGGGATTGGTCAGGCTGGCGTGGGATCCGAGCCGCTGTCGATGGATTTATCGCAGTTTGGCTACCTGTTGCTTTGGATCTAGTACAATCCCAATCTCTGATGTAGGGTGGAACCCTAGATGGCCGATCTTTCACGAAATGGAGAGGATCCCACGAAGAACACGATGAACACGGGGAGAAAACACAAGGGAAAACACTCAAGAACAAGTCCAATCACACATCCACTAGACAATCAAACACATAAGATCACAAGGTACATGAACAACAAAGGGAAAGATACAAGGTAAAGTTCATCTCCGTGAGGAGGTCTTGAATCCGCGAAGGATCTTCCCGTTAGGGGTCTTGAATCCAAGGTGGATCTTCTCCGTAGAGGGGCCGCAGTCTCTCTCGTGGAGTAGATCCATAATGGATGAGCAATCTATCTCACATATGAGCTAAACTAATGCTAACCCTAAAATGGTGGAGGTGGAGGAGTATATATAGTATAGGGCCACCAAGGGGTAAGTGAGGGGCAAAAGGGATACATGGGCCTTGGGCCCAAACACTGTGCGCAGACAAGTACCGGTCGTCCGCTGGACACCGGACGTCCGGTGGCTCGGGAGGGACCGGATGTCCGGTATCTCTCGGACTTCCGGTATTTTCCGCTATTTTGGTTCTGTGAAGGATGTCAAGGACGTCCGGTGGCTGCTGGTCGTCCGGTCTCCTGGGACGCGACGGACGTCCGGTAAACGTCGGTTGTCCGGAGCCTGTAGCTTGCAGCAACTCCGTTTCTATCGTCTTCTCTTCCACACTTCCCTCGCGGATGGTGTAGGTGATCCTTGCCGCTTGCACTCCTCCTCATCATCCGTGAAGCTCCGACAATACCTATGCATGCACACGAGTGGAGTGTCAAGTAGTATACCATCCTTGAAGGGGTTAAGTGGACACGTGTAAAGGAGATGATTCACCTTTATGTATGTGAAGTAGATGTCACATGTGTCACTTGCCAAATGGACTCTTGACATGGTGATGTTCGTAGGATGCTCCGCATCATCCCCTCCCCCTTGGAAAAGATCCGACCTCGGATAGAGAACCAAATCACCATGGGAAACAGATGGCGTCGCCGAGTAGTAGTGGACGATCACCAAGTAATCATCATCTTGAAGCTCGAAATGGGCACTCTCCAATGTCGCGCCGTCTAGTGATTCCTTCGAAAGGAGCAAGGATAACAAACACTTGGAAAAACAAATGTGGTTAGTGTTAGTGCAAAAGCCAGCATTCAAGAGGTGAGTCACCTAACAAGTGTTGTCATCAAGCATAACATAGGGTGTGACAAAGGGTTGTGGCATCAGATGTAAGCACATTAATTGAGCAGAAGAAAAGATATCATGGGGCCAAGTATGCAATTGGGAGGTAGTGATGCAAATATATGTGATAAGAGAATAAGCATCTACCTCATGGTCATAGCAAGCATGCATAAAGCGCTCAATGAAAGGTCTATGGTAGGCATAAGAATCATTCACAACACCAAGTAAAATGAAGTGTCTAAACACATGGGTCAAGTGCAACACCATCCAAGCATAACGTGCATATGGTGTAGTGAAGGTGGTATGACACTCAACACAATAGAAAGAGCAATTGTTCATCATGTGTGAGGCAATCATGTCAAGCATGTAGCAATCAATGGTACATGGCATATGTGAAGAGATGATATTGTTGAACCCAAGCATATGATAAGGACAATTAATCCACAAGTCGGATGCAACACACAAGGCATATATATCATGAAGCATGGCATGTGGCAATGGCAAGTCGAGGAAAGATCTCTAGCATGTGTGCAGAGTGTCATGGTGCAAGCAACACAAGTAGTATGATCCACAATGTTCATGCTCATTGTTTTGGGGTTCTCGAAAGAGAAGGATATCACCTTGAAAATGTGTCCTTGTGCGTCCTTCACAATGCCGAAGCAAAAGCAAGTGTGATGTAGAAGCGTCGTGAACAAAGGTGGTTCGCTCTCAAGAGCTCGAATGGTCAACTCACATGAAGTGGAAGTCGACACAAAGTCCAAGTATCCTACACATGCACACAACAAAACAAAGAATGTATGTGCATAGTAGATAAACACATCATCCATCATGATGGTTCTCTTCTCTTGCACATAACCATTAGAAGCAAACGTGCATGAATAATATGATGCTACAATGGCTATATTCATGGCACTAGGCATATGGTGCAAAGAGGTAACACAAGCACGCTTCACAAGAATTATGTCAAAATCTCCAAATATATGTGAGAATGCTATGGGGGCAATCTCTTTTGCAAGACGAAAGGCATTTTTGCGCTCAATACATGGCAAATCATTTAGCATGCGAGAGGCAACATATGGAGACATATGACAACATGGACTAGAAATCATGTGCAAAGCATGGCAATAGTGGCTATCAACCGCATGAAATGAGCATGTATGAATCATGGGTGATGCAACATAGTCAAGCATAGAAATCATGTCGTGCAAACTAGTGGCGCGAAGATGCAACACACTATAGGAAATCATGGCAATCATGTCATGTGAGAAAATAGTGGATACAGGCAATGCACATGACATAGCAAGCACGATCACAAATCAAGATCATAGCATCATAATAGGCACGGGGTACAAAGGCATCATGGCAATAACAAGCAATATCTCCACCGAGCTTGCAAATACACATACAAGTATGAGAATCAATCATCATGTGTAATGCAAAGCATGGGTCACAAATGCATGGCAAAGGCATATAAATGAGCATATCATGCAAAGTGAACATGGCAAGATGGGCGTAAGAGATATAATGGACAATAACCCATAACCATGTGAGTGCCATGTAGAAGGAATGCGCGAAGTGTTTGCGCAAAAGGAGCAGTGGGAAAGACAATCCATGATACCCCAAGTCATCGTTGCTCTCTAGAGCTCTTTTCTTCAACTCGTGCGTTTGTGAAGTTGACGAGTATGGATGGGTACCTACACAAAAGAGACACAAACCAACGAAATTGTGCCCGTGGTAAATGTACACATCATCCATCATGATGTGTATGTGCATGTGTGAGTTAGCACAAGATACGCATCGCTCAAAGAAATTTGATGCATGGTATAAGAACATATCATCCATCATGATTGAATAGTTATTGTGTATAGCATGATGTGGATGCAAATTGAGCATACAATTATATGGCACATCTATAGCATGTTCATTCATGGGGAGCGTATGGTGCATATAAGGATTGGGATCATGCAATGGATGGGATGGATCAAAATCTCCTAATGTGTATGAGGAAACTATGAGGGTCTCCTCATGAGCAATAGTGGAAGCATAATATGGAGAAGTGGAAAAACATCCAAAATAATGCATGTCCGAAGCTAGGTAATCATGGCATGGCATATGATAGATATGATGCAAAGGAAGCATGTCAATATCATCACAAGAAAAACAAATGCCAATAACCATGGGCTTGTCATCTATGCCATATGTACAAATTGGGTTTACTTTAATTGCACGTTCATAGTCACTACGATGTGATTGCAAATATGACATATTGTTGATCTCATGCATAGCATATGACAAGTCAAGCGTATTCTCAAACATGATGTATCCGAGAGAATTATCACAAGAAATCCTACGCAACATGGCATCACAACTAATAGACTCCACATGGAAATCATCAAACTCATCATAAATGGGTAAATCATCGCATGGGGAAATCATACTAGAATGAAGCATGGCAATAGGTGGATCAACATCATGCAAGCAAGCAATGTCAACATAGTCCACTAGTGGGACGAGATCATCACCTTCACATTTGTTACCTTTCTCATTCCACTCATGTGGTGTAGGTGAGGTGGGAAAGACCAAATGGTGGTCATCATCTTCATCTTGATGGAACCATGTGGGGGTGCATCATATTCCACCATGGCCATCGTCTTGTCCAATGGTAGGACAAAGTCGTCGAGGATCGGCGCATCATCATAAATGGGACCTAGCACCAAATGAGAAGATACAATAGAGGTAGAGGTCAAGTCGTTAGTGTTGAAAGTGGCCTCACATGACCTATCAACTATCTCACTCTCTCTATGTGGTGGCTCACTAACTCCCTCAAGGTAGGTACACTCAATGTCGCATATGGTGGAGTCACTCATCTCACTCAAGTGGTGGGGGTTGTGGCTCTCCTCACATGGGAATTGGGGCAACTCATCATATATGGGGCTAGTGGTGAACTCGCTCTCACTCTCAATATGGTGGCACAAGTCACTCAAGTCATCATACGCCGCCGTGGTCGAAGGGAAAATCCCATGCTCAATCATCTTGTCACTGTCGCCATGGATGAAGGCCGAAGATGGCACATCATCACTCTCCTCCATGACCGAAGGGAAAATCACATGCTTGATCATCTCCTCATCGTCGCCGTGGATGAAGGCCGAAGATGTCACATCATCACTCTCGCCTCCTAAGATGGAAGCATCATCCTTGTTCGTCACCATCTCGTTCGCCTCCGAAGGTTGCTAGGCTTCTCGCCCCTCGTTGGTTACCCCAAGTGGAAGGTGTGAGATGTAGTGTTGCGGAAGTTTTTCCCTTGGCAAAGATACCAAGGATCGAATCCCCAGAGACTCCTAGGTTCAACAAGAAGGTGTCAACCGCTAACGGCGCCAGATATTAGCAATCAATGTGGACCTGCACACAGATACAAATAACTTTGCTCCCAACGAGTACAGATAGGTTGTCAATCCCTCCGGCCTTGTAGTTCACAAAGGATTAAACGCAAATGATAGTAGTGATAGATAATGTTTGCAATAGTAAATAAAAGCGAAAAGTAAATAGCGGATGTGATCAATGATGGTAATATGGACCGGAGTCTCATGATGTTCACTAGTGATGTCTCTCTCCCAAATGACGATAAAACAGCTATGTGAGGTAAATGAATTACAGCTGGGCAATTGACAAGACCACGAACGCAAACCAATGTTGACTACATTGCAAGAAAGGTTAAGGTTCAAAGCATGGGCGGTACGCCAAAGTAAGTAGATCGAAATCCATCAATATCTACTACTAATCATCCACTTTGAGATATCTATCCAGAACATCTCGTTGGTATCAAGTTGCGAGCCCCACCCATAGTGTAAACTCAATGCAACAGACAACTGCATTAAAAGAACTTTGCGTAAAGTAAACAATCCTTGCACCCGCGGGCACAAGCACCGTTGTTTTCCCCCTTGTGGCAACAACACATCCCCTAGACTCATGTTTCTGTCACTCAAACTAGTCATCGAGGGGCATGAACCCACAATCGAGCATAACGTTCCCTCTTGGAGTCACTACCTACTACTTTGCCAAAGCAATAAATAACAACGGAGAACATGCAAGAATTACTTATGAACATAAATATAAAAGAGGTAGATCAAATATATTACTCAAGCACAATGTGAACATAATCTCATAATCCATCGGATCCCAGCAAACTCATCATAGCAATAGCATAAGGATTACATATGTGCCTCGATCATGTAGGGCCGCTCACGAGGACTAATTAGTGAAGCACAAGAATGGGAGGAGAACATCACATAGCTACTGGTCATGGACTCATGGTCCAAGGGAGACTACTCACAACTCATCCGGGAGGCGTCCATGGTGGTGGAGAGGCTCCCGGTGGTGATCCTCCCCTCCGGCAGGGTGCCGGGAAGGGTTCTCCTGGTGCTCCCGATCTTGGAAGCGGCGGCGGCGGCGGAACAGAGATGGGATCGCGAAAAGAGTTCCTGTTTCGAGGGTTTCTCCAGACGCTTTAAATATATGCCAAAGGGGGGCATCGGGGGAGCCTCGGGGGGCCCAGGCGCCCCCCGGCGCGGCCCAGGGGGGGGGCGCCGCCAGGGCGCCTGGAGCCCTGGTGCCCC